>JAKSZP010013255.1:0-186005 GCA_022478985.1 Massospora cicadina
TAGTTATTGTAGAAAAACAAGTATGCTGCGTTGTAGAATTCAACAATATTTGAGTACAGTGTCTGGATAAGTCCCAGCTGTAAAGCTACTAAGTGTTGTATACCAACCACTTGTAGAATGTGATGTATGGCTTGATGAACAAAACCCCAGAGATTTTGCTTGGTTCCTAGTGTAATACTTCAAGATGTCAAAAAGCCAAGGTATTCAGGTCTCACATTGTATAAGGTATTGAATTTGCTCAGGAACAACTAAAATGACTTCCCATGGAGTATATACCATTCAATAATTGCTGGATAATTCAACCGACATTTTCATGACAAATTTTTTACTGATCTTTATTGAAAGAGTGTCGCTGATGCCCCTACCCCTATGTTGTCATCCATGGTCTGCCAGCTAAAGCGGGCGCTGGACAAAAGTTTCCTCAAAGCTTCCTCACCTTCTGATATAGCTTCCTAGGCAGATAACTTAGTGTCTATATTAGGAATTCTTTATTTACAATGATCCCATTGTCTGGCTCATTTGCAAATAAAGATGCGTGGCGGCTACCCCTTTTGGGTTGGGCACCACTAGTGCTAAAAAAGATCTTTATTGACAGAGGGTAGGGTGAACTCAAAGGTGGCCTAAAGTTCCAAACTTCAGGATGCAAATGAGTTACTTCATACTGAGATGTTAGATCCATTGGGTAACACTTCTTGACTGGTCACCAGACTGATCTTCTTGGTTAAATTGTTCTCCATTTATTTTTGAATTCACTATAAAGCTTGAAAATCCCCTGCAGTAGTCACTTATTTCAGGTAATCACTATTCTAGACTATAACCTTAAGTTCTAATAGGACTCAAGTCTGTTAAATCATTAGAGAAGTCATAAAAGACAAAAGGATGGTATAAACAAACTACTTCATAGAATTATAAGGATTTGATATAGTTATGGCGATTCAGGATGCGTCGCTGAGAAGACTCCTATGGTACCCTAAAATAAGGATCTTCCATGTAATTCCAGACTAACTTCTCAGTTGATACCCTCAATTTTTATTCATTGGTAATGACCTCATGACCACATTAATTGGAGCCTTCCTTTACATGGCATGAGAAACAGAGAGGAAGTCCAGAATGTGTCTCTATCAGTTCAAGACGCGTGATTATTTTTTATCAAATTTATTGATGCGCCTTTTGTACCAGATTCTAATTGGTATGGCTTAATAGTGGGCTCATTTATTTTTAGTTAGGAGCAGTAATCTCAATTCGTTATTTAAATCCTGACAGTTAGTATGTTTGGAAAGGACTTACAAAAAGATTCTCTGCTTGCTAAGAACAATGCTTGATCTGTACATGGTCCGAATGAGATAGAACAGGACGAAATGACATTATCCACCCTTTTCAACAAGCGTTAGTATCATGGACATCACTTTCTGTGAATTTCATTGTGATTTTAAAATGACATTTTGGTATGATAATATTATGTAACTGTAGATTGCTTTACAAAAACCATCTTTATCCATCTCTAACATCAAATACATCTGAGGATACGTCATTGTTTTTTGTATTCACAACTTACTCTTGTTTGTTTACCCAGGAAATAATTAGGTACAGCGGGCCTCATTTTTACCTCGTGAATTTTAGAGCCTTGTGATGCATGCTAAAGATTTGCCATGCATATTATCAGTCTATCGTCTCTTTTATACAATGGACAATTAAAACTTTATAACCACCTCTTGGAGCAATAATTTGATGCTATGATACCACCTCCCATGATACATGAGCAGGAAACCTTACTCTGGCCCAATTTTCATACAACAATTTCCTTTATCTCTCAGTGGGGGTTTCATACATGAATGCTACCTTGGAGTATAAACCTGCCTTTATTTTTAGGCCCCAAATGCGCACCAACGTTCAAGCAGCGGATACCTTTGTCACATACATCCAGAAGGTTCATCTCCAGGTTCAGAACCAGTTGACTATATTAATGAATTATTCCAAGAGTTTTTGGACTAGAAGCAGCACAAGGCTCCTAGCTATAAGGAAGGCAACTTGGTAGTGATGGACACTAAGCACCTGAAATTTAAGGTACCATGTTGGAAATTGGCTTGCAAGCAATCAAGACCATTCTCCATGTTATAATTTTGGGCGGTACTGCTAGTATCCGCCGGTCTATTCACACAGGTTGAGCCCTCTGAACAACGGACAGATGATGTGAAGATTGTCGGTCCTTTGGATGCACTTGAAAATATATTAAAAATAGGAGCAATCACCCCAACTAGTTCTTTTATTTATTTTTTTATAAAAATAAGTGTCTTTCGCTGTTCCTTCTTGTCTGTACTAAAAAACCTATCTCTCTCAGTCACCCATTTCGCTTATATACATCAGCTGCAGGCGATACTAATTCTTATTGCTTGGGTTATTCTATTCTGCCAATTTTTCTCAAACTTGGCTTTATTATTCTTAATCCGCTGTCACCCTGTTTGTAGGCGATCTACTTTTTATTTGTCAAATATCAACATCGCCTTATCACCTTATATAGAGGCGATCCAATAAACTCATTATATCTGATAAGACTTGTTATATCCCAATATTGCCTCATCTCAAGGCAATCAAATATTTATAGCTGTTACTGTGCTCAGCGTTTTCCGCCCGCTGTCCCAAAACTATCATCCAGTCATATCAAAATCATGACATTATCCCCTCCTTGAACGGATGATAAAATTATATCATTTATAAGGTCTGAGGAACTTCGCATATACTCAGTTAACAATCTGACCACTTGTAGGATCCTTAATAGTATATGTGTCAACTCCAGTCTTCTCTATTACTTCAAATGGGTCAATTTAGATACTAGCCAGCTTATGCTTCCACCCAAATCCATACTGATCGTGAAAGAGAACCATATTGCCTTCCTTGAATGGCACCAACCCACTATAGCATACCTGATCAGCGGCCTGATTCTTAATCTTCTTAGCCAAACTGAAGGAATATGCTTCAGTTTGTAGTTTGATCAGAATATTCACAAGGTTAATCAAATAGTGGTGGGGTTCTGTACCGCCAGTGTCTTCTACACACGCATAAAGCAACGCCAGGAGAGCCGGATGTCAGCCATATAGTAATTGAAAGGGACTCTTTCCCATGGCAGAATGGTAACTAATGTTATAAGTGAACATGGCGGTGGAAAGGAGGGAGCTTCAATCAGAAGGGCGATCTGTTACTAATTTTTGGAGTATGTTCACCAGAGTTCCATTCACTCGTTCGATCATTCCATTGGACTTGGGGTGGTATGGGGTCATCAAAGCTCCGTGGATTCCCATAAGCTTGTTTAGCTTGGGAAGGATGTGTGAGGTGAAGTTGGTGCCATTATCAGTGAGAATAAACTGAGGGCAACCATGCCGCTGAATAATGCATTCCAACACGAATTTAGCCACCATCACTGCCCCCAGATCTCATATTGCCCTTGCTTCAACCCACCTTGTCAAGTGGTCAATAGCCACTAGAATGTACTTACAACGGTTGGCTCCTGTTGGCAAGGGGCCAACGACATCAAGGGAGACCATATGCCAAGCAAGATGTGGTTTCACTAACTGATATGATGTTGTACAGTGGAACGGTTTCTCCACTTGGCACTGATGGCAACAGGAAATAGTTTTGAGCACATTAAAACTCATACTTTCCCAAAGTATCATGGGCATAACAACTACATAGTCTTACACACGCCACTATGCCTGACTGCCCTGTGAGCGCTAAAAATGATTTACAGCCGTGCGGAGGGCCACAGGAAATTCACCATAATATCACCAATTCACTTGTACAGTTCTCCATTCCATTGGAAGGTATTTGTGTGCAATTCGTTTAACACTTTGATTACTTGGGGTGGTTTGTCATCATATTTTCCGCTGAGCATTTTATCATACATTACATCGCTAAGGTCCGCTGTCACCACAATGGTCAGTAACTGAGATAAACAGTCCGCATTCTGATGCTTCACTCCCGGCCAATGGAGAATCTCAAAATTGTAATCCTGTAACTTGAGAGCCCATAGAGCCAACCATCCTTCTGGTTCTTTGAGATTATGCAACAAGCATAATGACACGTGATTGGTTATGACTTTAAACTTTACCCCATTCAGATAAACTCTGAATTGTTTATATGCATAAATTACTGCTAAGCACTCTTGCTTGGTCACAGTATAGTTACGCTCATGGCAGTTCAGACTATGACTACAGAAAGCAACAGGATGTTCTTCTCCCTCATCATCTTTCTGAGAAAGTACTACCCCAACAGCGGAAAGGGATGCATCCATCTGGATGATAAACTCCTAGTCAAAATTTAAATATTGCAACACCGGTGCACTGCTCAACGCCATACAGAGTGCATCAAAAGCGGATTGATGACGTTCCATCCACTCAAACACAGCATTTTTTAACAACTTGAATAGCGGGCCCCCAATAAAGCTAAAATTTAGGGATCAAGCATCTGTAGTAACTGACCACCCCCAGAAATACCTGTTTGCTGCGCTTACTATTAAGTGTAGCCATTTTGCTAATGGCCTCCACCTTAGCCGGTTGTGGCTGCAGTCCAGTTGAGTCTACCACAAAACCCAGGTATTCTAGCTGATCTTTGAAAAAGTTACACTTTCAATATATAATCTTCATGTTCACCTCAGCCAGCTGGCGGAATACTGCTTCAAGGTGGTCTAGGTGCTCCAAAAGGTTTGAGAGAAAACGTTAATATCATCAAGGTATAAAAGAACGCATAATAGTTTCAGGTCGCCAAGAATAGTGTCCATGGCCCGCTGAAAAGTAGCAGGAGCATTACACAGTCCTTGAGGCATCCATGTCAGTTGAAAAAGGCCCTTAGAGGTGATCACAGCGCAATTTCCTGTTCCGCCAAGAGTAACTCAATTTGCTAGTAGCTTGATATTAAGTCTATCTCAGAAAAGTAGTTGGCACCCCCTAATCAGTCCAGAGCATTGTTGATCCTTGGCAAGGGGTACAAATCCTTTTTTGTAATACTGTTGAGCTTCTGATAGTCTATTACTACTCTTTTGGTGCAGTCCTTTCTTTTTACAATTAAAACAGGTGAAGCTCACGGGCTCTTGGATGGCTCAAGCTTCCCTTTTTGTAATAACTTATTAATTTCTTAGTGACCATGTCTTATGCTGCCCAAGAGCGGAAGATTGGTTGAGACCTTATCTGAGGATAATCCCCAGTTTCCAATTGATGGACCAACCCCCAAGCACACCCTAAATCGTGATCGTCAACAGCAAAAATCCCCTTGTATTTATGAGATAAAGCCATTGCTTGATCTTTTTGTTCATTCATTAATCCTGTTAAATTACTCCGCGGGACCACCATTAGTATATCAACCAATAGTTTGAGCAGTAGTCCAAATTCATCCAATGATCTGAAATCATGAACCTGATGGACCTCATCTATAGAAATCCGATGTAGATACGCTATAGTTTGGTGGCGGCGGATTTGCATTGGTTTGCTCTGCAGATTTTCTAACAAAACCTTTATTTCCCATGTCCCAGGAGTATAACTCCTGGAGTCACATGCGGCTCTAACAGTGTTTGATGATAGAGCACAATAACTTCCCCATATAACCCACTCAGCACTTCTACCTCTAACTCAGTATTTACTATGACTTGATGGCCAGAAGGGATGGATATGGGCCCTGCCACTAAAGAGGTATCCCTTAATATTCATAAATATGCTGAGGAAGGGCCCAAGTTTTGCACTTCATTCATTGGTAGCAAACAGGCCATACCCCATCACTGTAGGTGAGGTTGATATGACTTGTATGCACTGGATCCTTTGGTACTCCCCTAGTAGTAAAGTATATTGGGATCCGCTGACCCAAGATGTCAAGGGTCTCCTCCATCATATCAACGATAGCCCCAAAATGACGTAGAAAAGTGGTCCCAATTAATATGTCATAATGTTCATTTGGTAGCACAATTGCTGGAGCCACAATGACAATGAACCCAAAGCGCAGAGCTAGCGCAATATAAGCTCCCTCGGAGACAGTACTTACAGCTCCAGCAGTTCCAGCAAACCATGCGATGGTCTATGTTAGGTCACAAAGTCAATTTTTGCATTAACTTAGTGGAAACTATGTCGACTGATGCACCAGTATCTATTATAGTGCAAACTCTATTTTTTACTACAAAAATATCACAGTATGTACACTCAGAATAAGAAGAATATTGACTGTTTAATATGTGAACATTTACGGGCTCTCTTTTCCCAAGAAAATTCATAATCCCCTCTCTGACTTGAGGGTATTCTCTGACAATGGTATCTACCGGAAGGGCGACGTTTACTCCTTTCATAGTTGGTGCATCTGCGGCAGGATCAAGTTGGTCTGAGGACGCTTGATCAAGCATTTGACAGGCATAGGGTTTTGGTTGAATGAGGGGCTCTTCTTTTGCAGCCACTTTAGCTTGAGCTCAGGTTACTACATTTACTCTTCCAACCAGCTGCTGGTATAAAATTCCATCATCATACTGAGGAACATCTGCAGGATAGACTACTAACTATTGGGGGACATATTGAGTAGGTATCACAGAGGTAGAGGGTCCCATCTCTACTCCGCTCCATCTTTTCCCTGGTAGTATTGGTATTGTTGTACATAATTCAAATGGCGATTGTGGCAGAATTTTGCCAAATGACCTGGGCGACCACATTTGTAGCAGTTGACCCCATAGGAGCCACTTCCTTGGTTATCATAATCAGGTCCAGATTGGAAGGGTTGGGGTCACTCAGTATACTGAGTTCCAGGTCAGTAAGCCAATTGTTGATAGTCAGCGTAATTGGGTCCAGGTCAATAACTAGGTTGCTGGTGGTTGTCATGGCCATCCCATTGATGCTGATTGAACTGTTGATTATGCTTTGGTCAAGGATGAGGCGCAGAGTTATAGTAAGGGTGAGGATTACTAAACGAAGCTGGAGGTTGACAATAGTATTTTTCAGAATAAGAGGGTGCTATGGCAGCAGTAGTCTTGTGATCCGAATTTGGCAGCAAAAAGTTAGTAGATACCCAACATAAATACTGTACAATCTTAAGCAGAGGTACATCATCCAGAAGCAGCGAAATAACATTAGAAAGTTCACAATATGGCTTCACCGCGGTGGACATGGCAATGCACACATCAGCTTCCACTAAGTACCCAGCTCTAATCAGCACATGGGCTTCTGTTGTAAATCAATCAGTGACTCAATGAGAGTCTTGTTCTGATGAAATCCAATGGTTAAGAATTACACTTTCCGCTGCAACATTTTTGAGTTTCCTCCAAACAAGCGGAGTATGGTGTCCTTTACATCCTTATAGGAGACAGAACTACTGGAGAGGTAACAGATGACCCGATTGGTGCTTCCCACATCCAGAGAAGATATAAGTAACTTAGCCTTTCATTTATTGGAGGCTCCTTTTACGGCAAACTCAAACCATTCAAAAAACCCATGAATGTTCCCATTATGGTCAAATGAGAGTTTTTTTCGACATTTATTTCCTCCTTTCATTTGCAGTTATTAGGCCTACACTGAGGAATAGAATAAGACCCAAAAGTGGATTTTTGATGAGGAGTGTGATTAGCAGAAGCTGGGATATTTATCGCTTCTGGGGTGGCATGACCATCAGTGGGTAGGGGGTAAAGCCATTACTGGAGGTAAGTGATGTTCCAACTCATATGAATATCCGGTGCTATCATGAGAGTGTCATAGATTTGACCAGTGCTATCTTTTCCTATGTAGGATGCATCTTTTTGATAGTCATCTTCCTCCCAGCGAGATGACTGAGAAGGAGTAGAGAATCTTTGTTCTGCATATTTCAGCCACTGGGTGGTATCATCTAGTTGTTCAGCAAGTTTTTTGTTTTGTAGTTCCAAGATTCACATTTGACTAAACATACTATCAGGCTGTTGCATGAGCGCGTTACGTTCTTGAAGGAGTTCATCTTGGTTTTTGAGCACTTCATCTAAGGTAGCTTTGAGATCCTCATATCCAGCTGTTATGGGGTTCCGGGAAGATTCCCCAATGACATAGCCTGAATAAGGAATGGTTGGCAACTGGGGTTCTGGAGTGTTGGGTGGTTGATCAATGGGCCCCCTGTAATGAGCACCACTGTTATAATTTTGGGTGGTATCGCTAGGATCCTCCAGGCTATTCACACAGGTTGAGCCCTCTGAACAACGGAAAGATGATGTGAAGATTGTTGGTCCTTTGGATGCACTTGAAAATATAACAAAAATAGGAGCAATCGCCCCAACTAGTTCTTTTATCTATTTTTATAAATACAGCATCTTTCGCTGTTCCTTCTTGTCTGTACTAAAAAAACCTATCTCTCTCAGTCGCCCATTTTGCTTATATACATCATCTGCAGGTGATACTATTTCTCATTGCTTGGGTTATTCTATTCCGCCAATTTTCTTTAAACTTGGCTTATTATTCTTAATCCGCTGTCTCCCTGTTTGTAGGCAATTTACTTTGTATTTTTCAAATATCAACATCACCTTATTGCCTTATATAGAGGCGATCCAATAAACTCATTATATCTGATAAGACTCGTTATATCCCAATATCACCTCATCTCAAGGCAATCAAATATTCGTAGCTGATACTGTGTTTGGCAGTTTCCACCCGCTGTCCCAAAACTCTCATCCAGTCATATTAAAATCGCGACACTCCATTACTAAGGTTCTTAAAAGGAAGCCTTCCAATTGGAACTGCCTCATACTGGAAAATCCATGCCTATTTCCATGCTTACTCAATCTCCCCTTTAAAGGAAAGAAACTGGAGAGGTTGAGCCCATCCTGGTGGAAGTATACCCTTGAATTTAAGATAGAAGCATTTCTGGATGTATGACGGGTTAAACGGCAAGTGCATTAAATGGTGTCATGGAAGGGATATTTGGCTTATGAGAACATCTATGTCCCATCCAAGGATTGTACCAATTGTCATGAACTACTAGAGGAATTTCACAAGAAAAATCATAATTATCCAGCGTCTGCCTCTTCCAAGGCTGCCATCCTCACTGCCATTAAACTTCCAGCCTTCATATAATTAAGACCTTATAAATGCCCTGTAAGGGGGTGTGAGTCCTGCCTGTCAGGGAAATTGTAATGTATGGCCCAGGCACCAGCTAAAAAGCTGGATAGGGCCTTGCACCCCTTTAGAACTAGAAAGGGTATCAATCCAAAGGCATTAGCACTTACCTGCTAACTGATATGGGTCATGCCCTGGATGAAATGTGAGTAGAGGATGTCCCTTTGTCTGAACCCCTACCCTGAAGTCAATCCAGGCCCAGAGAAATTGTTGTGTCTGAAACCTCTGAGTAATTAGTGCAGAGAACTCAGCAATTCTGCAAAGAATCTATAGGTATTTTAGCACATATGTCATTAGGACAAAGCCCACTTCCAAGAATAGGACGCAAAGAGGCGCACCTGTAAATCAGAAAAAATTGTCACCTAATATATTCCCAGTTGAATATTCCTAAAAATTCCTATGTTCAATAGCTTAAAAGTAAGGAGCGCTGAACATAGGTCTGTAGTATCAACAAGTTCCAAGTTGATTAAAGATAAAATGAATAACTGCAATCAGAATTCAGTTAACCAAAACAAAAAAACAGCTCAGGATAAGTGATGGCATAATCCTAAGAGTGAAAAAATCATGATACCGTGCTTCCCTCATCCTTGTATATGAACTTTCATTTTTCACGTTATAAATGTTAAGTTATTTGTGATTTCAAAGTTTTATAAAAAACTATTTTTCCTGTTGAAGAAATTCTCCTTTTTATTTATTATAAAATATAATAACTGATGGGAATCAATTCTTTAAATCAGCCCTTTATTTTCCCCCTCCAACGCGCCTCTCCATAGCTCCATCAGACCAGCGGTTTATTGTGAACTATGGATGGAATTATGTGTTCTAGATATAACCATGTTATAAAGAGGTCTTTCCTTGGCATGGTAGGTTCCTAATATATACCCTATAAGTCAGGATATTTGGAATTGTGTCTAGATGGTTTCTTTCTGAGTTAGGATGGGAAAAACTATGAGAAATTTATTTTAACTTTTTTAATTTCTTGAATTTAAAAATTTGTTATTTAAAATTTTTTAATTTTTTAAATTTTTATTTGAGGTAACCGACCTGGGGCCAATACTGCACCAATGAAGGGGAGTGAAGAAAATAGGAAAGGAGGATAAAACCCAGAAACCTCCATGCGCAGTGTATGATAGGCCAGGAACCATGAACCGCCTTTGCTATTTGCTATCTCAGTTTGGGGCATTGGTTCACAAAACCAACATGTCATGATCATCCCCTACCCAAAGTTCATCTATTGGGATTGAACTTGGGGAGGCAGTGGTAGAGGGTCCATACTCTACCACAGGGGTATCCTCCCCTCTATGAGAAATTTATTATAGCTTTAAAATGCATTTTATGAATTACTTAGGTTCTTGTCTCTACTATCAGTACTGGGATTAATTAGGCTTTTACGCCTAGACATTTTATATTTAATTTACCATTTTGTTTAGATTTTGATATGCAATATTATTGCATCCAGTCTGGTATCTCTTACGCTTGTGTACCTTTTCAACAAACTTACCAAATTCATTATAATATCCATTTTACTGTTATGGTCTAAAGTGTAAAGGGTTTAGATTATATAAAACGGGGTCAGTAATCTCCTGGTAATCCTTCATAAATCTTTGTTAATACCCAAAAATATTTTAAATATTGAGTGCACCACAAGACCGCACATTTACAGATTTCAGTTAGGATTTTTGCAACCTATATATACCTTGATCTGGTGCAAGGTGAACAGGTGACTAGAGGCTGGGTGGGATTTACGCCACCCCACCACACTTGGCCTGATGTTGGCCATTTATGCTTTCTTTGTTAAGCAACATTTTGGGTTTCTTTCACCTGTCTGAAGAAAAGTTTATAAAGCTTACTGACCCATGTGCAGTGGGATGATTTGACATCTTTAAGGGGATAAGAGGTCTAACACTTATTTGTTTCAAAGTTAGAATTAGGTGATCTCTTTTAACTGAGGTACATTTCATTGGGAAAATTAGGCCCTTGAGAGGTTCAATCATTGCGTCTATAGTGCAAATAATTCCAGTTGCCTCATCTGCACTAATATCTGAATTAACTTTTCTTTCTAATTTAAAAATAATTTTTTAAAAATATGCAGAGTTTAACTATAGCTAGAGGTTTTATGATAAAGTACTTATTGTAGGCTACACCATGTATAATAAACTTTTCTCTTTCTTTTTATTTAAAAAGTCTAGCATCAAATTATAATCTATAGTACCATTCTAAGAAAATATCATATTGGAATTAAAAAAAATAATAAAACTTAGAATTATATTAGCAATTGATAATAAAAATTATAGTTGATATATTAAAATGGATGATGCATTAAAAGGGCGAAAATTTATCAGAAAAATTGATTTTTTTAATTAAATATCATCTTTTTAAAAACTTTGCCATGTTTTACATAAATTTATATCTTTCTATAATCTAATTGTATTTGAAAACTTGAGGGACTTATTACATAAGTATATTGTTATAGTATTAAGGATAAATTACATTCACAAAACTCTACTTTAAAGTTATAGGTTATAACTAATTATAATTTACACCACTAGTTTATTATTTAGTATTATAGTATTATGTTACAAAATAAAACATAATTTTTTAGCACCAGTGGTGCCCAACGTAAAAGGTGGAGCCACCATGCATCTTTGTTCATAAAAGGGCCAAACAAAGAGATTAATAGAAATGAAAAAATTCCTGATATAGCACCTCAGCTAAGAGCCTAGAAAACCATATCAGAAGACAAGGAAGCTTTAAGGAAACTTTTTCCTGATGCCCGCTTTAGCTGGTGGACCATGCGGACAGAAAGGGGTGGGAGCATCAGACATGGGCATAAGGTGGTATAGTTGTGAGTTTTCTTCATCTATGAGGCCAGCGGTGTCCATTGCCTCAACGTATTGAGCAAGCTGATGCTCAGCAAAAGTGATGAGAGCTGGCACACAAGTGAAAGACTAGATGCACCGGTGGGTTTCAGGATAGTTGAGGTTAAAAAGAGAAGTTTTTTGCTGCATTGATGTACACACAGCTCGCACCAAAAGCGAGCTCCTTAATTTCAAATTTTGAATCCTCCTCAAAATCATGGGATAAATTTGGGATGGGAATACCCTCAACAAGGGGTTCCATCGCCCCATGGAGTTGTTGGTGGAGTTGGGTGTTGGCAGGAGCTTCATCAGATACAACTGTCATTTTATTAATATTTTTATAAATTGGGAAACCGTTTTGAGGGTGAAAACAGCAGGGCCACAATTCAGGAGGATCAACAAAAAATTCCCTAAAGCAAAATCCGGCTTGACATGGTATGGCTGTTCATTCTCATCAATCCATTCAAGAGCCTTGAATAGATTGGATTCAGCCAGCTCTGGTCCAGCCACCAGAATTGAGGCAGTTGGAGAAGCTGATTGGCCACGTGCCTTTGAGCATGGCAGCTCAGCTGAAACTGAGTCAGCCATTGACTCAGGATTTTGTAATTGGTCAAATTGTTAGAATTTTTTAATTTTTTTAATCTTTTAAATTTTGATTGGCTGAAATCTTAGAAGTGGTACCAGAAATTGCTGAGGAAGGAGGTGGGAGGATTGAGACCATTAAAAAAATTTGGTCAAACTGGCTGCTGACCTGACACTGGAGGGAGGAGCAGCAGAAGCGCTGGAGGCAGAAGCTATGAGGCACTTGTGCTTCAAGTTATCAAGCTCAAAGCACAAGGAGCAAATGACACAGCTGTTCTCAGCGCATGCCCAGATTGGGTAATCAGGGGTGATTTGATCACCATGTGAGGAGGAATCATGAGATGAGTTTTCTGATGAAATGGGCAGATCGTCACAAAGGCGTGCAGCCCTGCCAAATGATCTGCTCCATTCAGAACCACAACTTGCAACATGGGGTCTGCACCATAAACAGCCAAACCCTCCATGAGTCTGTGGCAGATGCGCTCAGGGGAAATTTAGAAAGGGAACCCAGCAAACTGGACCATCAAATTTGCCTCAACTGGGAGCCAGGTTCAAACAGTTAAGAGGGGATTTTTTAAAGTGAATTGCAGCTTTGATGCTGCATTTGCATCAGCCTCAAACTGGAAACCAAGGTCAAAATACCCCTTAAAGGGGCGGAAATCTATGAAGATGGTAGGTTTAAACACTGCCATGGCCATCTCGATGATGGTTGTGCTTGCATATGAGAAAAGATTCTCATATTTGACCTGGATGCTGAAACGCAAATTGCTCCTTGGGAGCGCCAAAGGGCTCCAGAGCACCACCTGTGAACTTGCAAGATGATGGGCCAAGTACTGAGGGGGGACATAACGCCTGGTAGCATTAGGGGCTAGCAGAGCCAGACTTGGTGCACTTTGGTGGTGGCTGAAAGATGTCAGATGGCGGCGCACCACCACCCCAAGCTGGGGCAGCAGGTATTGATGGTACTGACATTGGTAAGCTTTGGCTTGATCAAGCGGTCATTTTTTGTATTTTAAATAAAATTCAAAATTTTCTTTCAATTTAGTTATTGAAGCGATTTAGAAAAAATAAAACATTATTATGTATAGATAGAAAGTACAAATGCTCATGTAATACAGTTAAAAAATATAGACTAATAACATTGTAAAATAAAGGTTTCTTTTACCAGTATTGTACAATTAAATTATTTTTAGAGGTAAACCATCTAAAGTATTAGTATAAAAGTATTGGCAAAGATTTATTTAAAGTATTATAGAAACATTATAAAAAGTAAATAAGTGATAATTATATTTCAAACAAAAATAACAAATTTGTAAGAAAGGATTTAAATTTAAATGTTTTATGAAATAAGCTGAATTGATCTGTATATGCATTACAATATCTAGTAAAAGTACTAACTATCTAAAGTTGGGTGAATTTAATAGCTTTTTGTGCCAAGTTTTTTGGAGATTGTTATAATTATCATGAGATGTAATCTATGACAACAGCTAGATATGCCAAGTCTAAGATACACAAAGAGTCGCTTTGTCCTGCAATAAGATCTTTTAAAACTAGTTTAGAAATAAACGCCTCATTTTTACAAAGAGTAAGCTAATAAAGATTTTATAGATTAGGTCTTTATTTAGCAACAAAGGTCTTTATATACAATGTAGAAATATAGGGCTCAGGAATGATATGGGACAATAGTTGCTATAAAAAATTAGTAATATATATGATATATAAAATCTAAAAAAGACCTTTTAAAATTTAGAACTAGTCATTGTGTTGCCAAAAATTATCATTATAAATTATATAAACCAAAACATCTGTCAGGTGAGTACTCAATAACCAAAAATACCAATGAGTTAGGTTTTATTTAAAAAATAATTATCTATATAATATCATATGCGTTTTAGGCCCAATTCATATTAAGTTTAACTATCTCATTTAGCTACTTGTATAAAAAGTTGATAAATTATTTCCTTAAATTAAAGTCAATAATGTAAAAGCATTAAACCAATAAAATTTTTGTGAGGTCAAGTAATGTTCCCAATATTTTGTTTAACTAGATTAAGAGTAGGGTTATTAAGCTTCTAAAATGGGCTGTGGTCAATTTATATGATACAAAAATTATTTTTTTAGTACTAGATGGTCCCAACCCAAGGGGTACAAAAATTATTTATCTATGAATATTTTATACCTAATAACATAGTAGTTTAGTTGTGATAGGGCCTTACTTTAAAGTTATAACTTTCCTTATGTTTGTTTCCACATATATGAAAATATATGATATATTATTAAAAGAAATGATTGTATCATCTACAAATTTAGACCAATTTTATTGGTAAAGACTTAAATAATTTCAGTTCTTAGGAAGAGGAAGGATATGAGGCTCTATAAATACTACAAATTGAATGTATTTCTAAACTAAAATCTTATGAAATACCTATCATTAGTATAATATCACCTCAAACAAACATTTAAATCTTTTATAATATATGTTATGTATGAATAAGGTCTGCATGCAGTTGTTTCATTTTATTTAAACTAGATGCATAAACTTTGATGCTGGTTTTTATTTTAAAAAGCTAAGTAATAAGACACTAAAACCTTGACTCAAGATTTATATGATAATCCTGACTATAGGTTGATTTAAAATAATTTATTATATAGGCTTTTAAAATCTTGTGATAAATGACTAAATCTTTAAGTAGATATATTTGCTAATCTAAGCTTATATGTTAAGGAATTGATATGACTAGATGATAAGCTATATATCTGGCGGATTGTATTTATGAGTTGAGGTGAGCCTTGAGTTTTGAGTGGTAGATTATGTTGATGGGAAGCGAATCAATTGAACTACTAATAGTTTGGCTAATTGAGGAAATTCCGCCAAAGCCTCAATGATATAATGAAACCTCTAAAATTGTTGCAAATAGAAAATTACTAAGTGGAAGGGTTGAAACTGACTAGGAATATGAAGGATTAAGAGTTGAGCGTGAGAATGAGGTGAGTAGGTCTTTTGAGAAGAGAGTAGGGAAGGGTTGATGGCAGTACTGTTAGTATATTTATAAATAAATTTTTATTGTCAGAGCAATAGCTCTTTATTTAAATACTTTAATATTATTATTTGATGAGGATTAGCGAGCATCATATTGCTCATCCATTGCTCAGTGGGTTTTAACCTGTACAACCAGATCAGCGGAATCATCCAGAACCGCCAAAAGTTAACATTATACTTAGCTATAAACATTTAACAAGCTGTTATAATGCATAAAACTTTTCTTTCTGCTTAAACCCACTTTTGAACAAATTTTAATAAAAAATTTATAACCACTGCTGATTCACTGTACTCTCATTTCTATTAATTTCCACAGCACAGCTTCCTACTTTTCCAATATGGGACAGTGGTGCTCCACCACCTAGTATTTTCCGTCCTTTTGAGAAATTGTGTTCTGATGTGATTAAATAGCCCACTGAATTCTTCTGGCTTCTTTGTCCCTCTGAAGGGCATAGAGTTCCATCTTACAGAAAACCTGACTCGCCCCCATCCTTTTGCCCTTACTCACTTCACAGTTTTCTTCTTCCTTAATGTTGACTACAAATGACTATTCCTGATTTCTAACAGGGTTATAAAGCTTGCCACTTCTGCCTTTTCACTGAGTGGCTTTACTAACTTCTGCCCTTACAAGAGCTATTTTAATATAGGCTTCTCAAACCAAATTTGTAAGGTTCCAGGACTCAGCTTTACCAATATGAAAAAAACTTTACATCCCTTCAGTACTGAAGGGTGCCAAGCCTAAGGCTCTCCCTCTTAACCATGTTTCTGATCCAGGGCATACCCTGGATAAGAGATGGGCAGTAGCTGTCTTACCTCATTTAACCTCCTAGACACTAATGAATTCCAAGGCTCCATCCAACAATCATTAATCTGCAGGACAGTACTTGCAGAAAATCACCCAGTTTTACACAGACTATAATATAATTTTAAGATGACTGTGGTATGGGTTAAACCTCTTACCAAGCAGAGGTCTTAAGGGGCGCCCTCTGTTTAAAAATGTGATACATAGGGTAACTCAGATGCAAAAATTTTCTTACTAATTTCCATATATGTTAGACATTGGGTAGAAAATTTTAGCGGCTGGATAAGATCCAGTTTTTTTAGATCACTCCACTTGAACCCCAGCATTTTAAATGTGAATAAAACTTTGCCAAATACACAGAATTCATAAATTGAGATTATTCCCTTGTATTGAAATATGTCAAAATCTCCATGTGAACCTACCTAGAAAACAATTTTAAATTTTAGGGACATTGTTGTTGACCCAAGACTCTTTTCCCATTAACTTATCTTCAAAACCCAGCACCCTGCCTAAGGTAGAGTGAGTTATTGTTTCATCTAATTTTCTAATAAAATATTTTTCTTAAAAATTCACAGTTTTAGATTATTTTTATAGAGACTTTATAAAAACTTGCAGTTCCTTTTATTTCAATCTTCAAGCTGTAATAGAGTCTTATATATTGTTCCTAATTAAAGGGAAATTCTTTGTAATGTTCCAAACTAAATTTTTTAAACAAATATCTCAACATATCAAGGAAACTTCCCTCTTCCCACTCATTTGACCCTTATAGGGCGCAGCACAATATTCTGTGCCTGTTGTTGTGGCTGTTAAAGCATCCTCTTTCATAAGGTGAATTTCTCTTTTTATGTACCTATCCTAGCAATATACCTCAATTTAATAATTTCTTGGTTATGTTGTGTTTCAAATCCTTTATGTTTGGAGGCAAACTGCTGACCACTCAAGTTTATTTAATCATTTCAAACTTCCGAGTCATGTTTGACATGGGAAGAATTATTATAAGCCACTTATCAACTCCTCTTTCCCTGGGCTATACCTAATTTAATAATTAGTGGTGTGAGTCAGCCCAGGGTGCGCTTTCAGAGGGGCCCTTTCACTTTTCACTTTTTTTAGGTTTCTAAGATCGTTGGCCTTGCAGGTGTTCATTAAGGATACTTTCTATTTCCTTTTGTCA
The DNA here is from genome assembly GCA_022478985.1 of Massospora cicadina. NCBI lineage: Eukaryota > Fungi > Entomophthoromycota > Entomophthoromycetes > Entomophthorales > Entomophthoraceae > Massospora > Massospora cicadina. The sequence goes on from JAKSZP010013255.1 coordinate 17,543, forward strand.
TCATCCACGGGTCTTAAACCAGTTGTAGAGGAGGAGAGAAAAAAATGGGAAGTGAAAGTGAAATATTATGAGGCAGAGGAAGAGGAAAACTTAATATGAAGGAGGATTGTATGTAATAAAGTATCACTAAAAAACCAATGAGAGGTGTATTCTGGAAGACCATAAGAAACTAGCTATATCTTCATATCATATCTCAAGGGTGGTTAGCCGAGCAGGTAAAACTGCTTCCACCCCTAGTGCAGGTTTTGAGTTCAAAACCTAAACTGGCTAGAAAGCTCCTCGGTGTGGTATATTTGTCCTAAGGTCGACCCACCTTGAATAATTCATATCATATCTCCTTAGTAGCCTATATTGAAGCTGAGCACCAGTGGATACCCGGTTTTATGGGGATCTGTTAGAGTTGCAGCCCTCATCTAATTCATCTGATCCAGAGGCAGATTCTATATCATACACTAGGGCAGTAGTTATGCTACTTAATTCACACCTAAATCCAAACGGAGCTAGAAGCCTCCTGTTGTTAAACAACCAGAAACTCGTTTGTGTTTTCTCACTAAAATTGAAAAAGTATGATCATGCTTACTTCATATTTCTTTTTATATTTTATTTGAGGTGGGCCGCCCTGGGGATAATACCACACCAATTAATGGGAAATTGAATGAATGGGAAAGGAGGATAAAATCTGGAAAACCTCCATGTGCAGCGTATGATAATCCAGGACTTTATGGACCGCATTTGCTATTTGCTATCTCAGTTTGGGGCATTGGTGTGCAACGCCAACACAGTCATAATTGTCCCCTACCCAAAGTTCTGGTACCAGAATCAAACTCGGGGAAGCAGCGTTCTTACTTCATATTTCTTATGCAGATTATAATTGAGCAGCATAATTTTCATAAAATGCCTCTGTGGACACTGGGACAACTGGGAGTTACATTGACCTGAAGGTAGTACAGAATTTTGATATTTCAGTTATCAAAGGTACCTCTGAAAATCTAGTACTAAAAAAAAGGTGCCTCTGAAATGGGTGCTTCACACATCCTTATGGACACACTTCCATTTTTAAGCCTCTTAAGGTAAGGGCACATGAAAACAAATTTTAGCCCACTTCTCAGCTACCCCAGAGCTGCGGTATTCAATGATGCTGAGAGCTGTTGGTTGCGCCGCATATCTGTAAGAATTGATTTATAAAGAAACAAGCTGGCATTCACCAACATACTTACTCTAGGGGTATCGCCTTGATCAAACTTTGGTCACAGGTAAAGCGATGAAAGCAACATCAGAGTACTCCATCTCAAATGCTGTACCTAACCTTCCCACTATGCCGCAGAACCTGGAGCCTTACAAATCTGTGTTTAATGTTGAAAAATTTTAAACGTCTTCCTAAACATTTTGAGTTTTGACTGAACTACCAATTGACAGTTGATCTTTCTTTTTTAGCACTAAGTGGTCCCAACCTAAGGGGATTAACAGTTGATCTCATTAAAATCAACAGCATGTTGTACCCATACATGGCACATGAAGATTAAGCCCTCAGATATGAATTGAAAACATGGTATCTAATGAATGGTTAATTGAGAAAATTTCTCCTATCTAGTCAGTGGTTTTCGCCTAGAAACCAGATTTTACTTTGAACCTGCTTGAACTATGTAGTTCTGAATAATGAAACTGTCCCAGATCATTATACCCTCCCTATGGAAGCCTCCATTTCCCAAGCCATTTATAAGTTTAAGGTCGTTTCCAAACTTGATCTGGTTATGCTTTACACCAAGTGAGGTGAAGTCTGGCCAGAAATGGCTAACTTTTATCCAGGAATGTATAAGTCTATCAGTACATAGTTATGATCTATGACTTAAAAAGCGCCAGCAGTTTTTCAGTGCTGCATTAACAATATTTTGGGTCATCTCAGGTTTTCCTGCGCTATCACATATGTTGAAGGTATTTTAATCCACTATCCCAACGCTGAACAACATGCCAAGGATTTAGTGGCCGCGTTTGCAGCATTACATATGGCTGGATGAGCTTTGAAGTCTTCCAAATGTGAGTTTTACAAGTACAAGGGGAAGCTTTTTTAGAAAACTGATATTGAAGGATGGTCATTTTATTGCAACTTCATAACTGAATGACATTTGCTTTTGGATTACTCCTGTGACGCAGAAACAGCTGCGTAGATCTTTTGGATCTATTAACTTTTTTAAGAAGTTTTTACCAGCCATCTATGAGCTCATGTCACACTTACACCACTTCACTGGTTAAAGTGCCCCATTTGTTTGGACCCCTGAGTGTTAAAATGCTTTTGACGCAATTGTCATGTTTACATGACATCATTGAGGAATAAACTGCCAAGACAAGGATTGACGTCAGGAGTCCAAAAAGGTCAAGCTGCAGGACCTTTCTTACATAAAGTACACCTTGGACCAACGCTGGGTGCAGGCCAGATATGCTCAGGTTGGTCCAGGAGAAGTGCGAGACGCCCAACCCTGCATTACAGTGGTGGCATTAAAACGCACTTGTTATTTTCTTAATAACGACAGCTCAGTTTGGTTGCTCAGAGAATGATGGTTTAACCATATGAGTTTTAATATTTCCAAATTTAGTTGGCTCAGCCTGCAATCAATAACTTGAGTTTGTTCAATCTTGTGCTACAGTACCCTTTTTGATGGTAGGGTGCACCAATTGGTTTATTTAGGCTTGGCACCATTTTCCCCAATTGACAACTCGCCTCCCCTTGCTTGAAATATGGTTCTCATGACCAACTTTCCTTGTGGGTCATCTTCCTTATTAATAAAATACCATTAGTTTAAATTTTATATGTTAACTTAGGCAAACCTGTTCGCGGACTCCTTTGGGTAGGTCTCTAATAACGGCAGCTGTATTATTTGCACAAAATTAACTGCCGCATCTGGTGCACTGCTGGGCTTACCTAGTCCACTTCAGACCGAGGCACTCAATCACTTCAGCCCAGATCACCACTTTAATATGGACTCCCCTTTGGGTCCACCCAAGTCTTGTTGTTTGTTTGCTATCTATTAATATACACCACGTTAAACACCCTTTCCCTGTGCTACTTTAGATCCAGAAAACTCTGCGGGGCTATGCTAACCATAATGCTGACTACTGTCCCCTGGTGGTGTGGCTATGCACTGACCATTACCTCACTGGGAACAGAGAGTTATAGACACTCTCCTGATAGCAATATAAGAAGTACTTATCACAGATCGTGTTTTGCATTATGCTGATGAGATCAAGCCTTTTATTGTGGCATGTGATGCCTCAGGCACTGTAGTTGGTGCTGTCTTGGTACAAGAAGATGAAGGGAAAGAACATCCTACGGCTTACTCTTAAAAAGGCTATTATAACTTAAGTATTATTGATCTTACTCTAAAGAGTTAGCAGCCGTTGCTTAGCTATAACATTGGCGGTATCTCTTACAAGGTTCCTGTCAGGACTAAGGGAGCAACTCCAACCCCTCATATATTAAAGCAGGGCCCTGAAGCCCTCAGTAAGTTGATATGCCATCAAGGCCTTTTATAAAGTTAAGCTAGGAAAAGAGATTACAATAAACAGTAATTTATATTAAATACTGCCTCAAGGTAATTATAGGACCTTGAGGCTAGAATTGGAGTTGGAAAGGTGAGGATTTGGGATAGGAAAGTGTCAGCATTTATTGCTGACAGCGTGTTGAATATAAATAGTAATACTAATAAAAGGGGAGTGTGACCATCCTCAGCATAATCCGCTGTTGATTCTAAAAGTGTAGTTGATTGGGGTTCAAGCGCTGAGATGGGATTTGCCATGACCTGATAGGTTTTGACATCCTCGTCGTTAGTCATTGGTGCCAAATTATCTTTAAATATCATTGGGGCCAATCCCCAATAATTTGGCTTAGACTCAACCCAATTTAATGGGAAGCCCAATCTGGCATTTTCCCATAGGTCAGTTGTTTTCCTAGTCAGGGCTTCCCCAAATAATGGGAGAATCCTAACAGAGCCCCCCAAGCCTTGGCTATGGGTCAAAGCCAAGGCGGGGGCACCAATTCTGGGTGTCAGGGTGGTATGGGCCAATGTTCCAGTGTAGAATCAATGGAGGGATCTGACAAGCTTCATCAGGGAGTGGCCCCAGAATTGGCATAAGAGCTGGCATTGAGAAGACGTCCTGGAATCAGCATAAGAGCTGGCATCATAAAAGAGGTCCTGGAATCAGGGATGACACCTGGCATTGGCGCTGGAGCCAAAATTGGGAATAGGTCCTAGCATTGGGGATGACACACATAATTGGCTTTGGAGCTGAAATTGGGAAGATGCTCAGCATCAGCATGAGTGCTGGCATCAAAATGAGATCTGGCATTGGCATGAGAGCCAGCATAAGGGATTGACCCCAGAGATTAGGACAACAGTGTTGGCCCACAGGATCCTATGCTTTTGGGAGGCCCTTAATCCCCCTCATCCTGGCTTGCCCGCTATGGGAAGGGGCCAGGGTACCTGGGCTTTTCCACCCAGTAAACAGAATCAGACCAGCTGGGGGAACCCCAACTGGCTCTACTGTTTCCAACCTGTATTGACCGCCAAAACGGCGGATCAGGGGCCAGGTTAGGTCATACCTCCTGGGTTGTTCAGGCCCAGGGTAAGCCTTGGGCCAAAGGCCCTTAGTAGCAATTACCTTTCCTCCTTCCTGGGAATTATCTTTGTGGGGAAATCAGTGGCACCTAGCAGGGAGAACCAATTTTTCATGACATGGAGGAGCAACTCTAACCTGGCCCATATTAAATCAGGTCACCAAAGCCCTCAGCTAGTTAATAGGCCATCATGGCCTTAAATAAAGCTAACTTAGGAAAAGAGATTGCAAGAAATGGTAATTTATACTGATATTGCCTCAAGTTATTTATAGGACCTTTGGCTAGAATCAGAATCAGGGAGGGAGGATTTGGAATACAAAAATGTCAGCATTGATTGCTGATGGCGAGTTAAATATAAATATTTAAAGAATCAAGGGGAGTGGGATCATCCTCAGCATAATTTGCTGGTGATCCCAAAAGGGTAGTTGATTGGGGTGCAAGTGCCGAGATGGGATTCACTGCAGCCCAATAGGTTTTGACATCCCTGCATTAGTTGTTGTTGTAAAGTTATCATTTAAGAAATATTATTCCTGATGCCCAATACTTTGGATTAATCTCAACCCAAGTTAATGGGAAGCCTAATTTTGCATTCGCCTGTAGGCAAGTTGTCACCCCTTGTTGGGGCTACCAATAAAGGGAGAATTCTGACAGTTCCAATAACGCAGTAGTGGTTCTCACTGACCAAAATTGCTCAATTACTATTAAAATCCAAAGAATATGGCCCACAGACACACTAGAACATATAAATTCCTATTGAGCTTTAATTTCAGTCTATGATTTTGTCAAAAGGTCTACTTATATTTTTTTATAAATCCTTAGTTGCAATAATTTAATGGTCCTGATCCTCTTGGTGACTCTGAACTGTTTACAGTAATCCCATTGAGCAAATCATGGCAGCTCAGTTACCCACCCATTGCCTCAGTAACTCCCTCCACTTTACGTTCCAAAACCAGTCCCAAACTCAAGTTCCAAACCACTCATAAGTACCACCTCCTCTGCTTAGTCTGTTAGTAAAATAGAGCCAGGCATTTCTGCTCAACATCCTCCACTGACAAGGATTGTCTTTGAATATTGTGTTGCCTTTGAAGGCAGTTGATGCTATAGTTCTTGACCTTATTTCTAAAATTGTTGCTTGTAAGGCTTCATCTGGATGATATTCCCAAAAAGGATAAGGTAATCTAATTTGCATGACGGAGTTTGGGCTCCCTCTTTTCTGTATTCCTGCTTCATAAGGGAATGTCATGATCCTTCAACCAAGAATCACCCAGATTTGAAAATGTTATAAAACTAATAAATATATTTTGTGGTTGTATTGTACTAACAAGGACGTTCACTTTTGAATACAAGGTCGTTTATTGTGCCTGATCCAGATCTGATCAAACATGCCGGAATGATCTCCTACACCTTCTCCAACAATTAGAAAATCAATGCCCTCAATTTTGGTGGCCTTTATTGTGGGTTTGCAATTATCTCAGGCACAATGTGGTCATGGTATGGGCTGCTTTACAAAATATGCCATCTTCATCCCCTGCTTGACAACCAATATAGCAGAAAAGATAGGACGGCTGTTTGTGTCTCATGTTTTTTATTTTTTTGGTTACCTCAGAGGTAATAAGAAATAGAGGGTTCAGTTTATCTCAAGTTTTGGAAGGCCATGTATGACTTCTAAGAATCAAACTCTGCAGATTATCAGCATACCACCCTCAATTGGATGCCCAAACTTAACAAACAAATATGTCAGTGGAGCAGTATCTTTAATGCTATGCTACTGCCTCCCAAGACACATAGGCAGCTGATCTCCTTTTGTCACAGTTTTCATACAATAACTCCTTACTTGCGTCCATAGGGTTATCATTAATGTATGAATAGGCTTTCTTTCCTGACTTCACGCTTGGTCCCAAAATTTGTAGTAGTATCACAGCTGCAGATAACCTTGTTAAACATCTAAAAGGTGCACCATCAGGTCCAGCACCAGTTGAGTAAATTCACTAATGATGCTAAGAGTTTTCTTGGTAAAAAACGCCGGGCAGCACCAGATCACCAATTAGGTGATTTGATCATATTTGATATCAAGAATTGGACCTCAAAGTGTCCTGTCATAAGTTGGCTTGCACGCAAGCAGGCCCCTTTCCCATCTCCCAGGTGATAAAGACTAATTTTTTCATGTGAAACTGCCTCCACACTGAAAAATTCACACCTCATTATCATGCATCATCTCTCTACCCCTTCAAAGTCAAGAAGCTAGATGAGGTTGAGCCTATCATGGTAGAAGGAGCTCCTGATTTTGATGTAAAAGAATCTTTTACTCAAGTCAGGTTAAGCGCAGGATCCTTTACTTAGTGCCCATGAAAGTTTACCCCACTTATGAGAGCAGCTATGTCCTATCTTATGATTGTACAACTGCCAGGTTTTAATAACTAAATTTATGCTGAAAATTCTGATGCTCCTGATCCTTCCTCACGCAAGCCATCTTTATTGCAGCCCACAATTTACCAGTTTCACAAAAGAACTATGCTTTGGTCTATGCCCCAGAGGGGGCATGACCCCGTTCAAATAAGAAGGGTAATTTAAGGTTCCAGGAAACAGCTATTAAGCTGGAAAGATTTTTTTGCTTCTTTTAAAAACTAGAAAGGGGGTCAAACCAAAGGCACCCCCTCTTGCCCATCATTATAATCCACGGCATACCCTAGATGAGAGATAGGTATCAGCCGTCCCTCCTCGTTTGTCCTCCTCAACCACTAGTGCAATTATTGGGTCTTATCCAACTATCGTCACTTAATCTTCTAGACAGTACTGTGTTAAACAGAATCTCTCCAGTATACAATGAATGAATTTGACAAAAGAAGCTAGGTTGCAGTCCATATAGCTGAGACTACATAAGAAAACTTTCTGCTCTACGAATTAAGGCCGTGATCATTTATTAAACCATGTAATATAATGGCCAAAAGGCTGTTTGACAATAGTGCAATTTGTCACGTTGACAAGGAATAGAGAGAAAGTAAAGCCTGTGACAACTCACTATCATCATGCATGACGAATCCTGTCATATAATAAGAATAAAATAAAAATAAAAATAAGTTTAACCTTTTAGTTTATTTATCTTCAGGTTTGAGACATGTATGATGATATGAGTTGGCACACGCTTTACTTTCTCTCTATACCTTGTCAACGTGACAAATTGCACTATTGTCAACCAGCATTTTAGCCACTATAATACATGGTTTAATAACTGATCGTGGCCTTAATGCACAGAGCAGGGAGTTTCTCACTTATGTAGTCTCAGCTATATGGACTGCAACCTGGCTTCTTTTGCAAAATTATTCGTTGCATACTGAGAGAGCCTGTTTGTCACACTAAATGAAGTCCAAGCTTTCCAGACGCGTGGATCACGCGCCCCTTCCACGCTTTAGTTGAAGAGCGCCTTCCTGGTCAGGATAGTAAGACAATCACCAACTGGGGCATGGGAGGGGGGGCGCACCACAGCCAAACGCTGGGCGTGCTTCCTTGTGCCAAGTGATCTGATTCCGGAAGCTCAATCCCAATTCACTTTTGCCATTTATCTTTTTTCTGTGAGGGGCCCAGAATTTCTCACATAATTTTCCTGGGGTTTGAGGCAACTCGCCTCAGGAAGCCCTCATGGTGGCAGCCTCCCACTTTAGGGCCTCTCTTCAGGGAGGGACCCTTCTTTAGTGTGAGGTGATATAATGAATGGTATTAATCCTTTCATTGCAATTTGATTTGGGTTCAGATTTTAAAAATCTAAATCAATTCTTTAAAAAGATTTTTGGCATTTGTCAGGTTTGAGCGCTGGGTTGTGCCTCTCCTAAATTATTGATTAGGCTCCTGCAAGCCTAATCAATAGTTTAGGTGAGGCCCCTGTAAGGGCAACTTTTAAGGTCAAGCCTACGCAATTCTGAACTTCATTAGAAAAATCTACCTCTCAACTTTCCCTCTAATGTGGGTTTCTCTGATAGCCCTGGGCATGTCTTACCTTATCTTATCTGATGATCCACGCAAACAGTTTTTGTCACAATAACAAAAACTTGGGATTTTATGGCTTGATCTCCTTCAAAAATCATGTCTTCTACTTGGTGTGTTCACAGCATCAGATTATTAGGATCCTGTTTGTTCATGACTCTTTATTCAATAATAAAATAAGGTTAATTCCAGAGTTTGCAACCTCAAATCCTTATTTTGTCTTTGACTTGCTTTAAATTTCCTTAATTCTGAGGTTTACTACCTCAAGAGTCCAGCTCACGCTGGACATTCAGTGTCAATTGCGTCAAACCTAAGGTAAGATTGCAATTAAAAAAGTGGGAAATTTCTGACTGTTACAAGTACTTGCAGAAGATCAAAAAAATATCACAGATTTTAAGAAATATCTTAAGATGATTTTCGCTTGGGAAAATCCCTTATCAAATAGAGAACGCCCCTGTGAGAGCTCTCTGTGGGAAAATATAATACCTGAGAATATACCAGGTGCAAAGATTTATCAAAATAAATTTCGCATATGTTTGACCTAAGTGGAAAAGGCCAGTGGCAGGATTTGATCCAATCATCTAGATCATGACAACAGAAAACCAGGCATGCTGATCAAGGATCAAACTCTACAAAACCTTAGTTTCAATTAACAGTTATTATCTAGTAATCAAAAAGTGTCAATTGAATCCTAATGTGATTTGTTAAGAACAACAATTTTAATTAAGGACATAGTTGTTGAACCAAGCTTCACCTCCAATTGGCCTATCATCAAATCCCCACAGCCTACCTATGGTAGGGTGTTGGGTTTATTGTTTTATATAATACTAGCCATTCATTAACTGTGCTTCACTATGGTGCCTATAGAATTTCAAAAATCTATTTTTAATTTAGATTTTATATAATTATAAATAAAAATAGCCTTTCAGCCAAATTTAATTGCTCAGTTAAATCAACCAAAACCCACCAACAACTCAGATAAACCTAACTGAACTTATCAAATCAACCAATAAGTAAACACCTCTCAAAACTAAACTATGTCCTATTAATATGACCAAAAGCCATCAACCACTTGGCCAAACAAAATAAACCTATTGAATCAATTAAATAACACTAAACTTTTACCCTAAAACATCTTTCTATATTATAAAATCATTGTTTACATGACATCTTCCAAACTACTAGATTAACTTTTACTTAACTTGCCAAAAGTATTTATTATTTTAGGGGAATCAAATTTAGTAGTTTTTATAAATTATATAAACCTAATATCCAGATACCCATACTTTGCTACAGTATTTAAAGTTTACCAGATGATAAGCTCACAATGCATAGCCTATGAGATAGGCCAGTGCTACTCTCAAGCTACTCAGACTAACAACTTCGCTGTTGCCCTTGTGGCTGGTGAACTGATTCTTCTACCTTTACTTGATCTAATTTAAACCCTATTGCCGATTTTTACTTTAGTTTCAGGTGAGCAATTTGGTGAAATATTTGATAAGATTTACAAATTGTTACCCACTCACCAAAATTGATTGAACAATTAGACTCAATCAAAATCAGGTGAGCAATTTGGTGAATTATTAGCTAACATTTGGCAATTCTCACTCACTTGCCCAAATTGATTATGTCCATCAGACTTGGTAATTTCAGATTTAATAATATTTGCCAATTCTCACCTACTCCCCCAAATAGATTGAACTTATCAGACTCAAAAGTTTCAGATGTCAGTCAGTCAGTTATTAGTCAGTACGTCAGTCAGTGAGTGTGTTTTATTAAGTAGATTTATAAATAATTTTCCTTGAAATTTCTCAGTTTTAACTTTTTATATCAATATCTATAAAAACTTGCAATTCTTTTATCACAAGTTTAAATCTATACAAGGGTCTTATATATTGCTCCCAATTGTCAGGAAGTCCTTAGGGTATATTTCAAACTAAATTTGCTGAAACTAGCACCTTAACATGTTAATAAGTCTTCACCCTTCCCAAATTCTGACCCTGATAGGGTGCAGCCTAATGGTCAATCCAGTATTGTGGCTGCTAAAGCACCCACATTCACAGGCTGAAAATCTAATGACACATAATTATCATTATACAAGGAGGCTGCAGCAGCTTCTGCAGAGGCTTCTTTAATATTTAAAAGTACTCCTGTTCTATAAAACTTGCAATTAATTCCTCACTGATAAATCAACTGTGGAGACACTTGCAAATCTCCTTTTTGCAACTACCACCTCAAATTTATATAAGTCTTTTATATTAAGGCTTTTATCTTATAGTACTCATTCTATCTCCACTTTACTGTTCCCTCCAGTGCAGAGCTCCATGCAACCCCTTATGTCAAGCCACTATCTCTTTCATCACTCTCACGTTGACCAACGGATCCCCATGTTCTTTCATTGCTGCAGCACCAGATCATCTCCTTTTAGATTGTGTCAACAGCTAACAGATTTATCAAATCTGTTTTAAGTTAGACCAAGCTAAAAGGTCATGTCGCTTCACCACTCACCCTCCCACTACTGACCAAAATTCTGATATGACACCAGCGCTTTTTGGTTGGGGTGTTTTGCTGCCTTCATCTGCACATCCAGCTCATCAGATAGGGCAGTAAAAAATTAACCCTTTTTAAACCCTTCTGCCACAATTCTTACCCTAAATTAAATTTAGCAGTCAGGCTCAGATTTAGCACCCAACATGAATATTTAATTCCTAATCTGACCCTACTTTCCAAAAAGTTTTACTGAATTTACAATCCTGGTACACTAAAATCCTTGATCTTATTGGATAAAGTAACTGGATTGGGTGAACCTGTTGCTCCCTCTGCTACCCTTCCTCATTTCAAAAAAGTTCTCACTTCTGTAATTTTTCAATTTCTCCCTTACCACTATGCTTCAAAAACTAATGCTGTCTCTTTATGCGTTGATCACTAACTTGCTAAAGAGGCAGTTGCCTCTCCTAAATGTCACCCCCTCCAAAAACTGTAACTAAGTCAGTCTCAGTGTTGCCAAATGAATTGCCTCCCCCTGAATACCCTGTGGGCTTCCCTCTTACTGCCAAGCATGAAATCACTGCCTTTCACTGAACATCACATAAATCTATCCTTGCTATAGTTACAATGGCTAATTCTGGCCCACACACTAGATTAATCAAAGCAAATATTAATGCCTTTTTCTCATATCATGGTGCCCATATCCAAGCCAAACATGATCTTGAATCTATTACAAAACTATGCTGCTGGCCCAGCCTCCATGATTCTTCCCTTGCACCACATAACCCCACCCCTTGGATGCTCCAACACCCTTATTATTGGACATGTGCTGACACTTGGTTAATGATGAAGCGGAGGAGTTAGTGCCTCCTAACCCCCTTCCTCATCCAACATAGTGGTATAATGTGAATGCTACCTACCTAGTCAATGTATGTCTTTTATTGTGTTTAGTTTAGTTTTAGTTGTTTCTTTGTTTCAAGCATTTTGGTTGTATCTTTGTTGTGATTGCTTTAACTCAACTTTAATAAACTTTGAAAAAGGAGATGGTTCACAATTCTTGGGTTGGGACCATCTAGTACTAAAAAAAGGAGATGGTTCACAATTTGTTTTTTTATCTTTTGTTTTTTTATGCTTGTTCACACATAATTATGTAACTACTTGACCAATCTGGATGATTTTTAAAAAAAGAGGATTGACATCTTAGGTTCCATTTTACTTTTGTGAGTATTGGTCTAGTATCTGACCGTTAATTTAGTAATTATATTAAAATAGACCTGATGCAATAGATATCAATTATGGGAATGTCCATCACTGGATAAACTTAATTCTGGCATTGGTGAAGTAATAGCTCAAAGCAACATTTGACATGATATATGTACTATAGCTGAAAGTATATTCAAAATCCAGACAAGTATGAGTTCAAAGTGAGATCAGCTTGAATCATTATAGATGGGTATCATTTTTTCATAATTTGACCAATAAAACCAAATAAAAAATAAACTAATTATTGTTGATGGCAGCCTGTAAACTTACCATAGATTGACATATAAAACTAACTCATTTTATAAAATGAGTTATTGTAGATGCCAATCATTAAATTTTTTTATTTTATTCAAGGTGGGCCAACCTGAGGATGATACTGCACCAATTAAGGGAAATTGAATGAATGGGAAAGGAGGATAAAATCTGGAAAACCTCCATGCACAGTGTATGATAGGCCAGGAACCCCATGGACCACCTTTGCTATTTGCTATCTTGGTTAGGGGCATTGGTGCGCAATGCCAACACAGTCATAATTGTCCCCTACCCAAAGTTCCAGTACCGGAATCAAACTTGGGGAGGCAGGGGTAGAGGTCTCTACTCTAGCCAATCATTAAATTTAGTATAAATTGACCAATAAAAACAGGCTAAAATAAATAAAGTGAATTATTATGAATAACAATCAGTTAAGATATATATTGACTAATAAAATAATAAAATTACTAAAAAAACTTATTAGAGTATTAACTTATGAGATACTATATATAACATAAAATTATTTAAGTGGATCAACCTTGAGACAAATATACCACACTGAGAATTTTTTTAGCCAGTACAGGTTTCTAACTTGTATAGAACAAAACCTGAACTAGTGTGAAAGCAGGAATTACCATCCAGGCTACCCACCCCTACTATATAATATACATCACGTTTATTTTTATATAGAAATAGTGAGGGTTCAAAAATGAAATATAGATAAAGTTATTTTGTAAATCAAAAGTGGGAAAAGTTATATTTAAAAATATACTATCTTTTTGTAAAAAAAGAACTTTCTTGAAAATTTTTTTGGAAAAAAGAACTTATATTGATTTTTGGGGGGAGAACTATATAAAAAAATTGTGAAAAAACTCCTTTAAAAAGGCTTTAAAAATGAAATAATTAAGAAATTATGAATACTCAATTAAACCCTCTTTGAATACAACACCATATTTTAAACTAACTTATATTAGTATTTCTGATATACTCACCACTATATATTCTAAGTTACTTACACTTTACATTTGGAACCAAACCAATATAAGCTTTAATTTGTATTTGTGAGCAAAATTCTACAAGTCAGGTTAAAAGATGGTGCTGACTTCAAAAAGGGTTGTCAGAATTTTAACCAGATGGAATCCTCCAATGATTAATAATTTTTTGGGATGATATGGCCAATTCTGGCAAAATGGCTTATTGACTAAATTTTTGTTATTTGATATTATTGCTGGTTAGTTGCTCCCCAATTGGGATTGAGACAAAATTAGTATTCCACCGAGTTTGGAATTAGGTTCAAGTGGGGCCAATTGGTGGCCCCAAATTAGTATAAGGATCACCAGCAACTAATAGCTGAGGATGATCCAATTAGTATCAGTCAGTGGAATCAGTTTTTGAATCAACTACCATTTGTGGACTGTTGTGGGATTTCTGGAAGAAAGCTGATGTATTTACTTCAAATGTTCATCTATGAATTTGCTGCCTGTACTGATAATCTGATATTGGTGAATTCAATAATTATTAGTTTGAGGTGGCCAAAGTTGTTTCTGGTGCCTCATTTATTATTGATATAAGACAAAAAAGATGTCAGCAAGATGCCAAGATATTCTGAGTCAAAGTGAGTGACCAAAGTTTGTTCCAGTGCATTATTATTAACTTGAAGGTTGAACCTAAATTTGATATTTATTTAGATTAATTATTTATATGGCTCACCGGTGACTTAAAGCCAAGGATGAGCCAAAACTAATTTGGACATTGGGAAGGATGGAGCGAGAGGGTTATGTCAGAGAAGGGAATAGTGTAGTAGATGAAGAAGAAGAGTGATTGGCTGGAAGAACCAGCAGAAGAGCTGATAGGTCAGTGGTGGGCGCAGTAGCCCTTCTGTAAATACACAATGCATTCAAAAAGTTCTGGGACTAACGTTTTAAAGACACAACTTTACAAATTAAATAAAATTTCTTTTATCATAATTTAACATACAACCTTTCCCTCTCTATACATATTTATATTGCTAAAACAATTGTTAAAAGGTATGCACATAGTTCCTATTTTGTATAACCATGTTTAAACCAGCTGTCACATTCTTCTAAATTGTCTCTACTTTATCAAAATGATGAGCCTTCAGTGCCACCTTCAGATTAGAGAACAGAAAGAAGTCAGACAGAGCCAAATCTGGTGAATAGGGTGGATAATTTTAATCTGAAGGTGGCACTGAAGGCTCATCCTTTTGATAAAGTAGAGACAATTCAGAAGAATGTGACAGCTGGTTTAAACATGGTTATACAAAATAGGAACTATGTGCATACCTTTTAACAATTGTTTTAGCAATATAAATATGTATAGAGAGGGAAAGGTTGTATGTTAAATTATGATAAAAGAAATTCTATTTATTTGTAAAGTTGTGTCTTTAAAACGTTAGTCCTAGAACTTTTTGAATGCACTGTGTAGTATAAATACCTGGCACTTCCTTCTCAATAAATATCTCCCTTTGCACATTCTATTTTATAATTTAAGTTTATATTCATTTTTTTAGGGAATGAGGCTAGGGACCCCTGAATAGCATGGGTGACATGCCAAGGGGTTAGCCAGCACTGCTGGCCCTGATGCCTAAGGTGTAATGGCAATGGCTGACCAGTCTTCATACTGGTTAGCCTGCCAACTAACAGAGCCCATAGTCAAATTTCTGACATTGGTGTTCACTACAGGGGTGACTCTGCTGGTTGGTGCTAAGTAGCTAAAGGTTGGTAAAGAGGTGGCAGGGATGTGCTACTGTGGTTTGGTTCCAGAAGTTGTTGGTGGTGGGGAGGGGCAAGCCCTGGACGCTCACCCCACACGCTGAGGTTGGAAGTAGGAGGATTACCATCTGGTTAAATGGGGGAAATATCAGAATTTTAACCAGATGGAATCCTCCAATGATTAATTGTTATTTGGGATGATATGGCCAATACTGGTGGAATAGCTTATTGACTGAATTTTGTGTTATTTGATATTATTGCTGGTTAGTTGCTCCCCAATTGGGATTGAGACAAAATTAGTATACCACCAAGTTTGGAATTAGGTTCAAGTGGGGCCAATTGGTGGCCCCAAATTAGTATAAGGATCACCAGCAACTAATAGCTGAGGATGATCCAATTAGTATCAGTCAGTGGAGTCAGTTTTTGACATCAACTTCCATTTGTGGACTGTTGTGGGATTTCTGGCGGAAAGCTGATGCATTTGCTTTAAATATTCATCTATGAATTTGCTGCCTGTACTGATAATCCAATGTTGGCAGATCCAACAATTATGAGTTTGAGGTGGCCAAAGTTGTTTCCAGCGCCTCATTTATTAATGAGATAAGATGAGAAGAGATGTCAGCAAGATGCTGAGATATTCTAAGTCAAAGCGAATGACCAAAGTTTTTTTCAGTGCATTATTATCAACTCAAAGGTTGAACCCAAATAAGATATTTATTCAGATTAATTATTTATATGGCTCACTGGTGACTTAAGGCCAAGGATGAGCCAAAACTAATTTGGACATTGGCAAGGATGGAGTGAGAGTGTGATGCCAGGGAAGAGAATAATGTAGTAGATGAAGAAGAAGAGTGGCTGGCTTAAAGAACCAGCAGAAGAGCTGATAGGTCAGCAGTGGGTGCAGTAGCCCTTCTGTAAATAGTATAAATACCTGGCACTTCCTTCTCAATAAATATCTCCCTTTGCACATTTTCTTTTATAATTTAAGTTTATATTCATTTTGTTGTTTAGGGAATGAGGCTAGGGATCCCTGAATAGCATGGGTGACATGCCAAGGGGTTAGCCAGCACTGCTGGCCCCAATGCCTAAGGTGAAATGGCAAGGGCTGATCAGTCTTCATACTGGTTAGCCTGCCAACTAACAGAGCCCATAGTCAAATTTCTGACAAGGGTTTTATTAAGTACTCATAATTTCTCAATCATTTTATACCTTTTAGTACATTTTTAAAGGAGGCTCTTTTTCCCCAAAAAATATTTATTTATTTATTTTTGCTCCTTGAATCTATTGGTATTGTCCATCCCCTGGTCAGTTTTCCTCAAAAAAATACATGTTATAATGCATATTGTAAAAACTTACATATAAAATTTGTCTTGGGCTCTTCTATATATAAGATGGCAATATAACTGAGAAAAAACTATAAAAGTACAAGAGTATCAACTTCCAACTAAAAAATTTAAGGTCATTCAGATGTGACGTAAGCTTGGGCGCTATGCTTTTACAGGCTTTTATTGTTGTTACTATATGTTTTGGAGCACAAATGAGTCAATCATAGTTTCTAAATTAAACAGCACCAATTAGTTACTACTTCAACCTCATCTTCAATGCTAAATATGAGCTTCCCATGTAAAATTTTGGTAACCTGTGGTGGAAGGTTAACTAAAATTGATTAATTTGGTTAAAGTGAAGTTTACAAAATTATACTAAATACGAGATTAAAAATAAACGAGAAAAATCTTTTTTGAGTAATATAAAAAGTAATTGGGATTAAAAAAGTGATGTCATAAGTATGTACAATGCGTGGTGGGCGATATAAGATTAGAGATGCTTTTTAATATGAGCGAGTTAATTGTTTCCACTAAGGTTGATTAAATTTCCTCCGTTTTTGGAATCTTTGATGAGATGAGTTCCAGATACTGCGAGGTCCATGTC
Source organism: Massospora cicadina (assembly GCA_022478985.1). Classification (NCBI taxonomy): domain Eukaryota; kingdom Fungi; phylum Entomophthoromycota; class Entomophthoromycetes; order Entomophthorales; family Entomophthoraceae; genus Massospora; species Massospora cicadina. The sequence goes on from JAKSZP010013255.1 coordinate 34,793, forward strand.
CAGATCTAGAAGTCCACGGCAATGATTCATCATACTCATGTCAACTGAGAGCCCTAGAATTCTTTTTACGTTGAGTCCTGTTTTGAAGTTGATTCCTCCGCCCTGGCACTGTTCTCTGTTTCCATTACTTCCTCCGTTGTTGCCATTATTACCGCCATTGTTTCCTCCATTGTTACCACCTCCACCTCCACTGCCATTGCCGCCATGACTCCCATTGCCACCATTTAAAGGATTCCCATTGCCGTCATTTGAAGGATATCCATTGTTGTTATTGTGACAGTTTCCTCCATAAGGACAAGGACTTGAGTATCCATCGTTATGTTCGGGAGCATTATAACCTGGGATGGGAGTTGAAACAACTAAAGTTGAAGCCAAAGAAGTCAACAAATAGATACTATTAAATCGAACCATTTTATGCTTATTTTGTTTTTATTTGTCCTTTGTTTTTATACTTGAATAAGCATCAATGAACGCACGAGTTCGTTAAATTTGATAAAGCTCCTTTCAAAAGCTCGTTATACTAAACAATTAAATTATAGTGATTACATGTGAATTTAATTTGTCAGTTAACTATTTTAGTTATTATAGCGGACTTCCTCGAACAGCTTGAAAATTCCTAACTGGTTCTGGACTGAATTCCGTTTGATCAGTTACAAAACCCACTTTTCGGTATACTAATTTAAATAGTTTAACGGACAGCGTTAATAAATTAATTCGCTTTTTAAAACAAGCTAACGGTCACGTAACTGCCATATGGTATTACCAGTTAGTAACTACATTTTGTCCATTAATATTATATTTCTTATTAAGGAGTTCTGTTAAAAGATAATACTGACTTAAGTACAGCAAAGAAGTATTTTGGACAAGCTCTATAACTGAAAATTTCTAATAGTTATGCTCTCACACTTAAAATGTAATGCAGGTAACGTAACATTTTTCTCAATCGAATATGAATCATAACTAAGTTTTGTGTTTTGTATCTGAAAATCAAGAGACAAGCTTTAAAAGCTAGGTAGAAACTTATATGAGATCAGAAACTATGTTGAATTCCCACAGCAAAGAGTTTTAAACATAAATAAGACTCGAAAACCCTACAAATGATAAAACATTGCTCTAATTTTAATTAATGTCACGCTGTCAATAAATGTAACTCATCCATTCAAAGTTCATGGATTACATATTATAGTTTAATAAATGATTTCAGCGAGCCAGGGTTTGGCAACATTTTATAAAACATAAGACCTAATAAATTCTTAAAAATTAAAAAAACTCTGCATGCCATAACATGTTAAATTAGAACATCCATCTAAAATTGACCAAGGCTGGATACAATATAACTTTTTAAGTTGATTTTACTAGCAAAAGATGCTGTAACTAACTTCTCTTTAACCGCTCAAAGTCACTTTTGAGCAATTTTAAATTTAAGTTTATTTATCCACAGCCATCTGCCCAAACCTATTCTTTGATGTCCTTGGCTCTGCTGCCTGCCACCCCAGTGTGGGGCAGCAGTGCACCCCACCTAGCATTTTCTGCCTGCAGGCAAGTGCGTTTGGACAGGTTCAAACAGCCCGCCCACTGCTTCCAACCATTTTGTCCCCCCACGAGACCTAGCACTCCACCTGGCGCGCATCCACCCTTCTCGCCCCCATCCTCTCGCCCTCCCTCGCTCTGCTATTCGCTATTGCCTCAGAGTGGACTATGGACATTTGTTCCCATATGCCAATAAGGCAATTATTGACCTAGCCACTACAGCCTTTGCACCAGCTGGCTTTATAGACTTCCGCCCTTTAAGGGCTACTTTGATATTGGGTTCCAATCTGAGGAGGATGCTGAAGTGGCAGCACAAACTCCTCTAATTTATAAAAAAACCCCCATTCCCACAACCCGTACTCACCTCCCTTCAGACACCATGCTAGTGGTATCTTTTGCAAATCTCCCATCCCACCTTCCACCCCAGGTTTTGTATGACCAGTTGGTCGCAGGGCTCATGGCTTATGGCACTCAGCCCAAACTCATCTTTGCCATTCCTTCTGGTGAAGAATGCCTTGCTGCTCCTCGTGCAACAGCCACCATCATACCACACCACCCTACCATAGCCCAACAAATCCCACCCTGCGCTAGTGTGGCTGCAGCACCTGATCATTTCTTTTAGGCTCAGGTTGATAATGGTAGGCAGATTTGTTCCCTCTGCTTTGGCCTCGACCATGCAAAAAGAGCGTGCCCTAAGGCCAAATCTGCTGATGCAGCTTCTGAGCCCCCTCTGGAGGTTCAGTATGGGGCGCTTTGCTGCCCCCCTCCCACCCTCAATCTCATTCAGTGGGCCCACATAGAAAATCAGCCCCACCCAAAACCTCCATCCTCACTCTCCCACCTAAATCTATGCCAGCCAATCAGAGCAATGCTTGGACCAACATTCGTACCCAAGCAGATGCCCATTCACCCAATCCTACCCACTCAAATTTAAATGCCACTATTCCAGTGAACCAAAATCCATAGGATCTATTGGCTGAAACTGACAAATCAGGTAATATCCTCATTAGTAAGCATACAGGTCAACCTCTCTGCCATGGCGATTATGGTCAGGCAGAATTTTTCCTTCCCAACTTTGATGAAACCCCTACCCCTCGCCATTTTGCTCCTCTACCCAATACAACCCCCTTCCAAAGTGACCACCAGCTCACCTTAGCTGCGGTGGCCTCTCCTCATTGCCCAAAACTACGCACCGCAGTGGCCCAGTCAGTGGCTCAGCTCCAGCATGGCCTGCCCACCATCTTCTTCCCCCCTGACTTCCCTGAATCTCCCTGCAGTGACATCTCAAAATTATTTGATGATGCTGAAATTGCTGTTATGAATGTCACAACACTTGCTTCATTCAACCCCTCAGCCAAAATCACCTGCCACAGTATCTCCCTTTTCACCCAACTTCCTGAAGCCTGCAAAGAAGATGAAGTTCTCCTCGCAGCTTTTGTTGAGACACTTTCCCATCATTATCTTGATGCAGAAGTGGAAAACTCCTACTACGCTGACCTCAGCCCCCACTATGCAGATGCCCCAAAGCCCTGGCTCTCTGCTCTGATCTGGTACTGCAACCAACACCCCTTGATTGAGGCGGGTCTTTCTGAAAACCAACCCCCCAACCCCTTCTCACCCTCTGCCATGGTGGGTTAAGCAGTTTCTGCTTCCCACCTGGTTAGTAGTTTGTTTTGCCATTTTGAGTGTTGTGATTGGTACTATCCATCCCCTGGTCGGCGTACCTCGAATAAATTGGAAGATGCTGTAACTACACTCCAATAGTGACTTATAAGGAAAAGGCATAGAAAAAGTTGCCTATCAAAAATGTTTATTGCTTATAATGGATTGTGGATAACACAAAAGCTTATAATTAGAAAACTCAGATTGTTAAAGTAAAGGGTCTAGCAGGAATTAATTAATTGTGTTAACATTAACGCATATTTAGATCAGTTTATTTCTTAAACTTATTTAATGACATGTATGTGGATAATTAATTTTATGTAGAAAATATAAAACTATATCCAAAAAGATAACTACAGTAAACAGTTTGATTTAAACTGACTTGGTATACCCATATATTGTTTAGATTCAAACTAGATTGAAAAATTGTAAGATGAGCTAGTAGCAAAAATAGTACCCTAGCTATGCCAATGCCTTAAAATAAACCTTTATGCTACTATGCAAATAATTAGATTATATATAACTACCCATAAGGCTGATAAATTGCATAAGATATAGTTGATTATATTATATCATACATATAAATTCTCAATTATCAAAAGAGAGTAAAGAGCAAGAGTTATGATACATTTATAAATGAATATGGTTTGAGATAATTAAACATTATGATTTTATAGATACTTTAAGTTACAAACTGATTTGATCTTTTTAACTCATTAAAATTTCATTCTTTAAGATATTAAGTCTTAGTTTGATAATACTTGTAAGTTTAAGTCTACAAACTATACATATACTTTACATCTTAAAGAGTACACAATAAAATTTTTATGGTTAGTTATACTTGTATGATCTTATAAGTTCTTAATAACTTAAAATTTAATATCAATGCCTGATAGATGAGATTAAAATAATGATATACTGATCTTATATTAGCTTCTAATGCTACTTATAGTAGTTACATGTATTCAGAAAAGTCAACCAGAGGACAATCATACTTAAACCAAAAATTAAGAATATATAATTTTTTATAAATTAAAAATTAATCAAACATAACCAATGATAAAGTGGGACTACCATTATTCTTTTGCACAGCTTTAGTCACTTAACTCACATATGAGAGCAGAGAATATTGTCTTATCACAATATCAATGTGAGGAGTGAAAAGTCAAAAAAAGGGTTTACCATAAATAAATTAGCTAACTTAATGACATTAAAATGCTCAGCTAAATAGCTTTCAAAATTAAGGCAGGTATATAGGGGAAAGAAAGATAAAATTATTTGTGTTGAGTGAGTCTGTAATCTTTGTCACCTTATCTTTTTTAATAAGTTGTATGAGGGTAGTATTAGCACTATTGGATGATATGAAGTTTCATTATTTACAACAAAAAAGGTTGATCCAGAAAAATGGGTCTTTGAAACTAACTGTCAAAAGAAATACATACTTGTAAACAGCATGACAGAGGGATAGAGAATTAGCCACTGTAGCGACATCTTTCAAGCTGGTGGTCAGGATGATATGGATGATCATGCGTTTTTGAAGCATAATGCTTAGGCAGCGCACAGCCTTTGTAAATATAGTCTTAAGAAAAAGAATATAGATTGATATAGTAATCAAAGGATATAGTGACTCACCAGATTTGTTAATTTCATAATAAGTAACATGGATTCAGGTTAGCCTAGATTAGTTCATTATCCTTGGGTTGGTTGGTTGCTATGAAAAAGTTGGTTAATAAAGGTTGATTGAGGTTCAACTTGACTTCTGATTTGGCAATGTGATATGTGGTGGGTTTATTTGGTAAAATCTGGCTTCTAATTGATTTGACAAAACAATCAAAGTTTGTGGGCAAAGGGGTAGAAGAAAACAACAAGCCCTACCAAAGGGCACCAATAGAGTAACAAAATTAGAGCTGACATGGTTAGAAGAGGTGTCATGAGGAAGGATGAGTTTATGTAATTATAATGACAAAGTCAGAGTAAGTGGGATTACCATGTCAACACAGGCATAAAAAGCAGTGTCAAGAAAAGAAGAAGCAAAAGTTCTTGTAATAAGTTGGGTTTATAGTATGGAAGGAGAATTAATTTGCAATAGCTCAAGGGCAGTTAGTGTAAGTCCAGGGGAGTGACCCCTCTTTGTAGACTAGGCAGTTTTCCCATTCCTAATAAAAAGGGTCCAAAGAAGGCTATCCCTCTCATCACACAGGGCAATCTCACCCATGTGGTAGATGAGCGCTGGGTAACAGCTCTCCCTCTGAAGATTCCTCCCACAGTCCCCACGCTTGCCTCAGCCAAATTAGTGCAGAAAATCGAGGAAATTTGCGCAAAAATCATTAAAAACTGCCACCACCATAAGCTGGAAGGACTTAATGAAGTCAATGGTGCTGAGCCCTTGAAATCAAAGTCAAAATACCTTGCAACTACAGCAATGAGGCCTGATGGGCATGCACATTTGGTAGATGTGGAATTAATTGTCAAATCCTAGGGAACACTCAACAATAGCATCAGGTCATTGAAAAATGTCATTGGTTTGAAACTCAATCCAAAATCTATGGGGACAAAGCCCAACGTACGCATACCTCATAGTTGGAATGTGTCAAGCAACATTTTTTATGGTCAAAATTGCCAATGGAATTGATCCATTAGGCAATAAGCTTGTCAGCTCAGAACTACCCTCAAATTCTTTAGGGACAAAGCCCAACGGACATGTACCTCCATTGGGGAATGTTGCCAATAGCTCAAATCCCCCATTTCAAAAATCTGGATTTTCAACCAATAATACCCATTTGAGTGAATGAAAATTATAGCGACTGGGAATGGGTGGGTTGGACATCATGAACCAATTTCTGACCCGTTGGGACTGCCCCTATGTGGGGTGGCCTTAGGAGATTCCCATTGCCCATTGGGCCAGATGCTGTTGCACTAACTGTCAAAAACGCAGTGAAGCCTCAAGTCAGGAATTTGCAGTTAAACCAATAGTGACTCAGCCCACTGCCAAATCCTTTAATGTTAGTTCAGATTTAAGTCATTTTTCCCTTCCCTCAAAAATTTGCCAGGTTAGGTCAAAATTTTAGAGCCCCAATTCCATGCTTTGACAAGATGACCCAAACTAAACACTATTTAATCAGTCATATTGCACTGAGAAAAATTGTTGGTCAATTTTTTAAAACTCACTTTACAATAAAATTCCACACAAGTTCCCAAATTTTTAAATTACTTTAAAATTTTTTTGCCAGGATTCTGATGGCACTAACATTGTGGCCCATTGGCCCCTAAATTGGCTGGGATATACCAGTTATGATAATCACAATAGCTCCCTCCTTAGTCAACTGGGTATATTGAGTAAGAATCTTCTGGGATTTCAATCCTGTCATTAAAGCCATCTGCTACCAGGATATCGGAATTATGTGGGCTCATTTATCTCAACTTAATGTGAGGATTTGACCCCTCAACTCTGCTTTTATGTCAAACCCTCCCATGGAGTATCCTGAACCACATAGTTCAATAGTGAAACTCCCTGCAGCAAAGCACGCGGAGTCTGGAGTTGCAACAGCATGGTTCATTGCTAGGTTTCTTTTTACGCTTACCTCACATCAACGCGCATTTGTTTCCCATCTTCCCATGTCATACAAAATCATTTGAGCGGTGTGAGAATCTGAGGATTACTCGCTGAAAATTGTTATCCTGCACGTCTATCCAGGCCAAAGTTATGATGATTGATCCTTGATAGTGCTTATACTTTATGGTACTTAAACCGTTCAAAAACTCCCTAGGTCTACTAATTTCACCTTGACTCTTCTGGCTGATTTTGAGCATAATTTTTTCGTCATATTTGGATACTTCTTCTGATGCAGGATTTAATCAAAAGGAATAGTCCTCCAGTTCGTTGACACTTCTCCAAGGTTAGGATCTAGATAAAGACCAGGAAAAGGATAAAAAAATATAAATTTTATTAGAAGCTAATTATTAGACAATGGCAATTAGGCCAGGCGCTAGTATTTATACCTTTAGGGCATCTCCTGGCCACATTCAGCACAAGATTGCAACAAATATTTTACCACCTCAGTTAGTCCATTGAACTGATACAACTGAAATTTTTCTTAGTTTTATTGGTGGCAAAATACTCTCAAAATTAGAAGGATTTTGGGTACAAAAATTGCGATAAAAGCATGCAAAATTGTCCTAGGATCCTCTGGATTTCAGTTTCGTCATTCTGCTGACAAAATACACCTTCTGTGAAGTTTTGGCATCAATTGAAATAAATGATGCACCTCTAATTGGGACGTCAGCAGGCCTCTCCCTTGATAGCACTTGGTAAACCCTTTTGGGAGGTCCATGCAAGTGCTATAATGCTGATTATGCAGATTGACATACAGATTTTTCCCTAAGGAGGAAATTGATTACGTTTTTTCATTTGTATGAAGTCCTTGGGATTTTCAGACGTTAACTTCAGGTTGGTCCCAAACGATTTTGTATACAAGTAAGTTGATTGTGTTCCTGATAATTGGGACCAGTTGCCAAGATTTGATGAATAGGAAATCTGCCATAATATGTGAGCGTATTTGGGCCAAGCACTCTGATAAAAACTTGATAAAATTGTCATTGAGATATTCATCCCAAATTGTATGATTGCAATAGGCTTTGAGGTCAGAATATAGGTGTTAGCTCAAGTGTTGAAAGGGTAATCAGCCTAATCTGATGGTTGTTAAAGGTTTATTCTAGAGTCAACCACCAGAATCTGACATTTCCCCCTCTTGACTTGAACATAAGCCCTAAGATTCCCGAGTAGCCTATGTTGGTATGTTATCATCAGCCTAATCGCCCAATGAGCATGGATTGGGTTTTCTATTTGGTAACTTTGGCCCAAACGCCCAATGAGTCTGAAGTATGATGGCCTGAATGCCCGTCAAGTCTGAAGTTGGATCCTCTCTCCAACCTCAAGTGCGAACAAAAATATTAATTAGAATAAAACTAGTATATAAATTTTTTTTGGTTTTGTTTTTGCTTTTTTTGCTTTTTTGTGTTTGTTTTTCAACTTTTTCTTTTCTTAATCGGCCCACTTATTAAACCTTCTTAGGAATTTTGCATGGACTTGGTTGTATATATGGCTGGTCCTAATATCCTTGATTGTGTATATGAACTGAGACGTTTTCTCAATCACTTCTAATGGCCCAACCCAGATGCAATCTAACTTTTGCAATCAGCCCAATCTGTGGATGTTGCAAAATAGAACTTTTTCATTAACTTTAGATTCAGTCAGTGGGTAGTGATTCTCAAAGTCCTTTTGATGTCAGGCCTTTTTCTTGGTAAAACTGTTATTGAAGGCTTGAGCTTGTAGTTTGATTAAAGCATCCACAAGCTTCTCGATGTACTGAGGATAAGTGTTTTCACCAGGATACTCTAGGGCTGAATATAGCAGCGTTGGTAGGACTGGGTGTCTACCATATAATACTTGAAACGGAGACATCCTGGTTGATGAATGGTAGGAAATATTGTAGGCAAAGTCTGCCAAACTTAGATAAGTACTCCATTCAGATGGTTTGACTGAGGTTAATTTCTGGATAATGTTCATCAACGACCCATTTGTGCGCTCAACAGTCCCATTAGCTCTGGGGTGATAGGGAGCAGAAAGCAAACCTCATACCCCCATTAGCTGGTTGAGCTTGGCAAGGACATTGGCATTAAAATTGGTTACATTAACAGTCAAAATAACCTGGGGACATCCATGTTTGTGAATGATGTTTTCAAGTATGAACTTGGCGGTGGCTGCTGCTTCAGCTTCCCAAATGGCCTTGGCCTGGACCCAATAGGTCAAGTAGTCGATGGCTACAATAATGTCTTTGCCTTCATATTTCTTGTTGGAAGTGGGCTGACAACATCAATAGATACAGTGTGCCAGGCAAACTTGGGCTGAACAAGCTATTAAGATATGATTTTTCAGAACATTTTTTTGCCTTAGCACTCCACACAGAATTATAGCGTTTCTTGAATGTCAAAATGCATTGGCTCCCAATAGTAAAATTTCTTCAGGTGCTCTTTCGTCTTCTTGCATCCTCCATGCCCTATGTCCTTATGCGCTACCATTATTAGGTCTGTTCGGGCTGATGGTCTTAGGAAACTAAACTTTTTGTCCTTGAAAATCTTGTAAAGCATCCCATTTTTGATGGTTGTATTTTTTGTTGATTCAATAATATTTTTTGGACAGATTCAGGCTCATCCTGATACTCTCCACTGATCATTTTCATAAACAACTCATTGGTGGCCTGACTAAGTGTTGCGATGGTGGGTAGTCAGGATAGAGAGTTAGCGTTTTGGTGTTTTTCCCCAGCTCAATGCTCGATGGTGTAGTCATAAGCTTGAAGCTTTAATGCCTAGCGGGATAATCGGCCCTCAGGTTATCTTAAGTTGTTTAAACATCTTAGGGAAGCATGAATGGTAACAACTTTGAAATGAGTGCCATGAAGATGGACCCAAAATAGCTTGCAAGCATATATGATGGCAAAGCATTCTCATTCCATCACCGTGTAGTTCCTTTTGTAAATGTTTAAGGTCTGACTAGTGAAGGCAACTGAATGTTCTTCACCATCTTCTCCAACTTGGGACAACACGGACCCCATTGCTGTTTGGGATGCATCAGTTTGGATGATAAATTCGCAATCAAAGTCTGAGTATTGAAGAACCGGTGCACTTAATAGGGCTAATCAGAGTTGGTCAAATGCATCCTGGCAAGCTGGAGTCCAGTCAAATGGGACCTTATATTTAAGCAGATAGAAAATGAGGCTCTCCAAGTTGTGCAAAGTAAGCAATAAATTGGCGATAGTACCTGTGGATTTTTGAGGATTAGCTCGCTTATTAAATGTATTCCTGTTTTGCTAGTTGGGAAGATTTTTGGCCGATAAATCCTTGAATATGCTGTGTCTTATAGTATTTCCTAACTGTTCAGAAGCTCACAAAGCTAAACAACAATACCTGACTCTCTTGGTCTCTTCTAGGGTAATTTTCCCTCTATGATCAGGAACTCTCCAGACACAGGTAATTATGATAAGCTCCCCTGAATGCTTGTCTATACTCTTAATATAAAGATTGAATTAAGATAAGAAGATATAAGACGAAAATATGAAGATATGGAAAGATGGTCATTTTATTTTAGATCCAGGCGCCAGTATTTTATACCTCTAGGACATCTCCTGGCCATACTCATCTATTAGATGAGTTAATTAAAACCAAGAAAATCTGCTATGGATTATGGCAGTGGTTATTAAAATATCCCCAAGTTAATTTGACCCTTAAATTAACTTAATTACAATCATTTCAGCCTGATTGGAGGCACTACTACTCTCATAACAGGAAAATTTTAGGAATAATATTAGCACCTCAGCAGTGTATATTTGCCTTTAATTCAGCCCAATTACGTTTCATCATACACCTGACGAGATACAATAAGTGGAGGAAAAGAATATATAGAATTTGAATAATGATGCACCCCTAATCGGGATGTCAGCAGGCCTCTTGATAGTACTAGGTACTCCCTATTTGGGCCATCCATGTGCAAGTACTATCGTTTTATCATACAGCTGACAAAATACAACAATTGATGGAAAAGAATATATGGATTCAAACAATGACGCACCCTTAATTGGGATGTCAGCAACCCTCTTGATAGTACTTGGTACTCCCTAATTGGGAAGTTCATATGTAAGTACTATTGTGCCAAATTACGGTGAATGACATACATAAAAATTCTTATTCATTAATCATATTTGCATTAAATTCATAAAAGCAATTAAGTTTGTGCCGTAGATTTATTTGGTTCACCCAAGTGATTCCCATAATTGGCCATAAAGTAATTATATCATAGCTATTATTAGCTACAATAATTGGGACAATTTAAGTACAATTGAGGCAGTTTTGGGATGAATCAATTCTTGTGAATAAATTTTAGAAGGATCAAAGGATCCTTCAATGGGAGCAATATATCAGCTTAGATGGTTTTCTCATAAGGTTTATTTTTGAGTCAACCATCAAAATCTAAAATTACCCAATCATGCCTAGGATTAATTGAATATTGTGCTTAGATTTGGGCCATTTCATTTTAGAGATGGCATCCAGCTTAGAGGGTTGGGATCAGGTCCACTTTATCAATCACAAATCCGAGGTATTCCAGTTGGTCTTTGAAAAACTGACATTTTTTAGGCTTGATTTTAGGTTTGCAGCAGCTAGATTTTTGAAAAACCTCCTCTAAATGTTCCAGGTGGTCGTCAAAAGTTCATCTGAAAACATTGATATTGTCAAGGTACACTAGTTCACATGACAATTTCAAGTTTCCCATAATTGTTTCCATTGCCCATTGGAATGTAGCCAGGGCATTGCAGAGTCCTTGAGGCATTCTCATTGGCTGGAATAGGCCCTCTTGGGTTATAATTGCACATTTCTAACGCTCCTCTTTGGGAAGATCTATTTGCCAATATCTACTAATAAGGTCCATTTCTAGAATAACTTTGCACCCCCTAGCCTATCCAAGGCATCATCAATTTATGGCAGTGGGTAAAAGCTCTTCTTTATGATGCTGTTAAGCTTTCAATCATCAATGATTACTCAGTTGCTTCCATCTTTTTTCTTCAAAATTAGAATTGGTGCTGCACATGGATTTTTTTAGAGTGACTAGCATGCCACAATTGAGGAGTTCCTTAATCTCCTTGGATACTGCTTCTTCTGATGATTTTGAGCATCTAATCAGGCGTAATCGAATAGATTTATAATCTCCTGTATTAAATTTGTGGTTGACATCCTTAGCACATCCCAAGTTAAAATCATCTTGTGTGAATATTTCCCAATAGTTAGAGAATAACTCCTGAGCTTGGCCTTTCTCAGAGTTGGTCAAGTTGCTAAAATCAGCCATAGGGACAGCATTATTTATGCTGAGTTGGTCATTATTGGGGTACCCTAAATCAACAAAAGTTCCAAACTCATAAAATGAGTGAATATCTGTGGTAGGGAAAAGATGCAGAAAAGCGATTGTTTGATGTTGTCTGATGGAGATGGGCCGATTTTACAGGTTTGCACATAGATATGTATTTCTCCATGGCCCAGAATGATAATATAGGGGCAATGTTTGGTTTAAATCGAGATCTAGACCATGGTTGATATACTTCACCATAAAGTCTTTACGGGATATTAATTGTTAGTCTCATCAGGACAATTACTTGTTCTCCAGATGGTATAGTAATGGTTTGATTTGATCAAAGTGAGATGCCATTAGACTCATCAATCTGTGTGGGTAGTGGTTTTATCTTTGAATGAGCTTTAGAAATCTCAATCGGGATGACTCCATCTTTGTAGGCCATATTTATGAATAGGCTGAGTTTCTTTTTATCAACTGCCTTATCACGGTTATAGTAAAGTTGAGTAGCCTGGCCAAGAATGGTGAGAGTAACGTCCTTATGATTGGTAACAACTCCATATCTTCTTAGGAAATCAGTCCCAATTAGGATATCATAGTTTGTATTTGGCAACACTATGGCAGGTGCTGTTACTACAATGGATCCAAATCTGAGTGGTAGGGTACTGTAGGCGCCCTGCGATTTTTTGTATGTGCTCCAGCGGTTCCATATTCATGACAGTGGGCAACATCAGGTGCGATTTTCAGTTTTCTAACCAACTTTGTACTAACTATATTGATAGTAGTGCCGCTATCAACAATGGCCCAAACTTGCACCTTGTTCACTAGTATGTCCACATAAGTAAATTCAGAGTAGTTTTCAGAGGTATTTGTTGTGTGAATGCTGTGACTGTTGCTCAATTCCAGGTGTGCTTTCAGGCTTAAACGAATATCTGGGAAGTTTCTGCTAAGATTTTCATGATAATAGCTACTTGAACGTTGTTAAGCTTAGCTAAATTGATTGAACATCTGGGTTGTAGGTCCAAACCCTGATCAATAACTTGCTTCATGTAAGGTTTTGATACCTCTGCTCAGGCTTCTTTGGTTATTTTTAGGGTTTAGTTGTTTTTGCTATGGCCTGAGAAGTGACCATCATGACATTATTAGCCCCAATATGGTTGAGGTTATTTTCAGCAACACCTTCGGCCCTAAAGAGCTCATCAGGGTCAGGTGGAATGGTTTTAAAATTGATGGAGTTAGAGCAAACCACCTCTACTCCAACTGTTCTTTTCCCGCCTCACTGCCGCTGTTAATTTCTAGAGCAAAGTTGACCCCAGGCTTTTTGTTGGACCATCTGTAGCATTGGCTAGCAAAGTGCCCTATTTGACCACATTTGTAACATGTAATAAGCCCTGTTTGCTGTTTTTGCTCGAATTTTTGGTTCATATTCTGGAAATTTTTCCCCTGGTCAGACATAGTGTTGTTTTTTGAGCCCAAAAATCGGGATTTTTGCTGATCTTTGGTCCGATTAGGTGTGTTAAAATTAAGGGACCAGCTTATCAAGTAATTGGTAAGCTCTTGGATTTCCAAGCTTCCATTGAATGCAGGAAACATGACATTGTGCAGTTCACAGAAGGGCATAATCGCGTGCTCCAATGCAATTTTGGCGTCAAACTTATCTATTGCATTGCACCCACACAGAACTTGTGCCTCATGGAAGAATCTATCCACAAAGTCCTTAATAGTCTCACTCTGTTTAAATTCGATATTAAGAAGCTCTCTTTTTTGGGTTTCTAGTTTCTCAGGCCCTCCAAACTGTTTTGTTATTGCAATTTTGGCATCCATATAAGACCAATCGTCGCCAAAATAGGGCATAACGAGGTCACAGCTATGGGCATCGAGTGAGTTAATCAGTGCCAATCCTTTTTCATGGTCTGATGCTCCTCTCATTGCTTTTTCAAATAACTTGAGGAAAGAATGAACGTTTCCATAATTTGAATTTTGGTAAATTCAATGGTTTGAAGTCATCTCACCCTGTTTCAGGCACAGGGGCTGTACTTCTTCTTCAACGTCTTGGTGTGTCATTGCCCATAATTGGCCCTCTTTTCCGTTGGGAAGTATCTGGAGTCAGGATTGCTGCCAGTACTCTAGGCATAGAAAGGATGTTTGAAATATCAGTTTCTGCATCAGTGTCTATTTCCAATAATTTTGGTTTCATGATATTGCTCTGAACTACTGGATTCTGATGCCTGAATTCGGCCCTTAGTTTATCCAAACTGTTTTTTGGCCAAATGGACAGAGCTTTTTCCTACTTTACTTTTGTCAAAGTTGAGTGAGCATATGCTTTTTTTTTTTGAGGTTTTTAGGCTTTTCTTTGAATAAAGCTTGATTAGGCGCTATGCTTTTAATGTCTTTTCCCATACTATCTACTCAGATATTTGCAGTTGATAATTGCATTCTGAGTTCATAAATTTCCTGAGTAATTTCAGTGTTTCTGGCCTGCAATCTTGACACAACTTTCTAAATTTTTGAAATTTCCTTGAAGTTCAAGGCATCATCCTAATTCCTATTCAGGATGACTGGCTTGCTGCATGAGCTCCCGCTACCTTGACAAGATTTTGGGTGTAGGAGGTACCAGCTGCGGAGCCTTGGTGACTGGGAAAATAATTTGAGATGGCCTTGTCTTTAGCGTCCATCCTGATGTCGCTGTTTTGTCTGGCTGAATCTGCCATAATTTGGTAGCTGGAATCCATTCCAGAGAGTGTCACTGGTTTTAAGGGAGCACCAGTTGTGAGAATCCGAGGATTGCTTGCATAAAATTGTTATCCTGCATGGCTACTTGGGCTGAAGTTCTGATGATTGATCCTTGATAGTGCCTGTAGTTTATGGTAACTGGACCCTTTAAAAACTCACTAGGCCTACTAAATTCACCTTGACTCTTCTGGCCAATTTTAAATCTAAAATTTCCTTTGTATTTGGAAACTTCTTCCAAGGCAGGATTTTCTACAAACTGGGAAATTGGTCTTGCCTTTTTGTTGACACTTCTCCAAGGTTAGGATCTAGATAAAGACCAGGAAAAGGATAAAAAAATATAAATTTTATTAGAAGCTATTTATTAGACAATGCTAGTTAGGCCAGGCGCTAGTATTTAAACCTTTAGGGCATCTCCTGGCCACATTCCAGCACAAGATTGCAACAAATATTTTACCACCTCAGTTAGTCCCTTGAACTGATACAACTGAAATTTTTTCTTAGTTTTATTGGTGGCAAAATACTCTCAAAATTGGAAGGATTTCAGGTACAAAATTGCGATAAAAGCATGCAAAATTGTCCTAGGATCCTCTGGATTTCAGTTTCGTCATACTTCTGATAAAAGACACCTTCTGTGAAATTTTGGCATCATTTGAAGTAGATGCACCTCTAATTGGGACGTTGGCAGGCCTCTCCCTCAATAGCACTAGGTAACCCCTTTTGGGCGGTCCGTGCAAGTGCTATAATGCTGATTATGCAGATTGACATACAAATTTTTCCCTAAGGCAGGAAATTAATTACGTTTTTTCATTTGTATGAAGTCCTTGGGATTTTCAGACGTTAACTTCAGGTTGGTCCAAAACTATTTTGTATACAAGTAAGTTGATTGTGTTCCTGATAATCAGGACCAATTGCCAAGATTTGATGCATAGGAAATTGGCCATAACATGCAAGCATATTTGGGCCAAGCGCCCTGATAAAAACTTGATAAAATTGTCATTGAGATATTCATCCCAAATTGTATGATTGCAATAGGCTTTGAGGTGAGAATATAGGTGTTAGCTCAAACGTTTAAAGGGTAATTGGCCTAATCTGATGGTTGTCAAAGGTTTATTTTCAAGTCAACCACCAGAATCTGACAAGCGGTAATGCCTCTGGAATTCTGGCTTGCTTTTTGGGTGCTTCTGCATCCTGACTGGCAGGCCAGTATAAACTTTATACGCGTTTCCCTAAAAGTTAGTCTATTTACCTGAGTAACTGTAATTCTATATTTAAGTTTCTCTTACAGGTCAACATGCCTTAAATTGACTCCTTATAAAGCGTTAGAGGTCAGATGTTTGTAAGATTAGTAAAGAACACCACAAGTGTGTTTAGAGGAATGGCGAGAATTAGTGGTGGTAATGAAGTGTTTTTTATAAAAACCGAGCTGTAGTTTATGAGGCAGAAACTTCCTAGAAAGTAAGTCCAAAGTGATATAGCCCCTATATAAGTGTTTAGGATGACTTAAAATGTAAAAATGGCTTCAAAATATGTCAAAGATAGATTTTCTGGATATGAGAATAATTGCAGCCTGTAAACTTAAAAAGAAAAAGCAAACAGCAAAGCAGGTGTGAGAAAAAATTTGTTTGCAAGAGGATGAACTTGTGTATGCTGAAATTATGTATATTGGTGAAAAGGATACAAAGATTTAGTATTCTAGCTTAGTCAACATAGTGTATTTGTCTCTGATTAGTAATCGTGGATTTTTGGCTGGGAAAAGGCTCGCTGGTGCCTTTTTACCTTGGATCCAACAATATAATTTAGGTCTTTTCTCACCACTTATATGAAAATAACAAGAACTAATAAATAATTAAAAAAGGTTTAGTTTTATAGATTTTATTAGACGCTGCATGAGAGAAAAGAGAGAAACCATTTAATAAGTTGATAGTAATATTTAAAATGTTGAAGCTCAAAGTTTGGATAGCTTAGTAAAGTAAAAATTAGGTAATATGAACCATCGACCTATCAGATCTCTCAAACTCGCCTCATTTGGGCGGAATGGCCAATTGAAGGCCAGGAGCAAGAAGGATTAGCCCATTAATAAATGATTTTATGAATTTGACCCAATTAATGGGTGGAACATTTTTGCACTTGGTTGGACCCCTCCAACCCTATATAGGAGCTTGTTTCCAAGGTGTAACCAGTACTAAATGAGAAGAGGCCAGGGGAGGAGCCTCCAATGAACATCCCAAATTTGGCCAACAGTCTGATCTAATCTGACCATTGAACTCAATTTGTTTGCTTAATCATTATTAGAAGTGTTACCCTGATTTGTGGGGTTCCACAAGGAATCAACAAGGGCCTTTTGGTCAATATTTGAATTATTTTCCTCTAAACCATTCTTATCATTACATCTGACTTATAATTGTATGAAATTACCCCCCTCAAGGGTGTTAGGTGAGAATAAGGGCGTAAAAACTGTCCATGGACTCAGTTGTTGGTGACTTTGGAAACGAAGGATTTGATAGAGTACTCATCCCCACGCTTATATGTGATTAAAAAGCCCTTCCCAAATATAACTGAGCTTCTTGCTTCTAGGAGTGATGCGGTTTGGTAATATAATACCAAGTCTGATACTTGGAAAGAAGAAAGAGGGACAAGGAGCTCATTAGCTGCTTTACCTTCTTTGTGACCATCATGGCCAAGATAGGCATAGCCTCCACTTGTAGTTGGATAATATTTGGGCTAATTTTTTCATGGCTTTCTTGGGGTCAGTTCTGTCAATGAAAATATCTTTTCTAGTAGTGATGGTGCCCCTGGTTCTCAGTCATATAATACATGGAAAGGGGACATCTTTAAGATGCAATGGTAACTAATTTCATAGGCCATGTGGGCACTGGGTAAGTAAAGATTCCAGTGGAGAGGGTCTGAATTGGCCATTTTGCGGAGTATTGAGACCAGGGTACATTAACTCTTTCTACAGCACCATTTGTGGATATGTTAAAAGGGGCGAGAAGACTTTTGCGCTCCCATGGAGGTGGCAAGGAGCTTCACCACTCAGGAGACAAATTTTTTTTCCATTATCACATAGGAGTTCCTGGGGACACCCATGCTGGTGAAGATGTATAGCTGTAAGAAGGTGGCCGTGGCTTTATCAGTATGAGCAGGGAGAGCAACAGCTTCAACCCATTTGGTGAAATGATCAATACCAACTAAGATATAACGATTGCCACCTGTGGTCTGAGGGAGAGGACCTACCACATCCAAACTTATGGTGTGGAAGAATTTTGAGGCGTCGTAGGTTGTTACTGATATTGGGCCTTGAAGCCAGATTGATTTTACAGGTCAGAAATGCATTCAAGACTTCAGTTATGGTTTCCAAGCTGTCCTCTCAGTAGTACTGCTCTTTCACACACACATTAGTTTTGTGTACTCCGCCATGCCCCATGATAGTGTGAGACTCCAAGATGACAGGAACTCTCTCTGATGGCCGGTTATAGGGCAATCAATTTACTACTACTTTCTTATATAACTTCCCATTTTACACCTTTGCGTTGTAGGAGTGTAGAGCCAGAATTTTTTCTACTGGTTTGTCTTCATCAGCCCATGCATCTGGAGTCATGAGGAGATCAAGTAGCCTCTCAGCTTCAGTATTTTCTAAGTGAAGAACAGACAGCCGCGTTAACCCATCTACACTCATATGGCGCGTCCCAGATCAATTTTCAATGGTCATATAATAATGCTGGAGCTTCAGAGCCCACCGAGCCAACCGCCCCATGGGGTCCTTCATATTTTGTAACCACTTCAATGATGCGTGATCAGTAATCACTTTAAAGGAGTATATATAAAAAAGGCAATAGTGTTTGACACCGAGAAGGACAGCCAAGCACTCCTTCTCAGTGACGCTGTAGTTACGCTCAGCTTTTGAAAGCATTTAGCTAAAGCAAGACATGAGATGATCGACACCATGCTTATACAATTGAGCCAATATAGCTCCAAAAGCCTAGTAAGAGGCATCTGTGAATAACATGAAGGGCTTGCTTTAGTCAAGGTGTCAGAGTATTGCCCCTTTTTGCAATATCTACTTCAGAGTCTCAAATGCGGCCTTTTGTTCAGCACCCCAATGGAAGTGGGTGTATTTATCTAGGAGGCGGAAAAGGGCTCTATGAGTTGAGCGAATTTTGGATAAATTAATGATAATACCCCATCATGTCCAAGAATACCTGGAAGGTTCGAAGGGTTTTGGGCGCAGGCACCTTGGATATTGCTTCACCTTTATCTTATAGTGGTTGTATTCCATCATATAAGATGGCGTGTCCAAGAAAATCCAACTTCTTCTGAAAGAATGTGCATTTAAAGGGCTTTAGTTTGATGTTAGATGCACGCAAGCGTTGAGAAACCTCCTTCAGATGTGCAATGTGGGCATTGAAAGTCTAGGAGAAAACTTTGATGTCATCAAGATAGACAATCACACAACTCAGTTTAAAATCCTGGAGAATGTGATCCATCGCCCGTTGGGAAGTGGCGGGCGCGTTACACAGCCCTTGTGATAGTTGGGTAGATTGGAAGAGACCTTCACTGCAAGTAAGGGCACATTTCTCCTGGTCTTTTGGATAAGGTCCACTTGCCATTAACCGCTAGCCAAGTCTATGGCCGAGAAAAATTTTAACCCAGAGTTGAGCCAGAGTGTCATAAATGCGAGGGATAGGGTAACTATCCTTCTTTTGAGGTTGTTTAATTTGTGGTAGTCCATCACTACCCAATGACCTCCATTTTCCTCATCAATAGAAGCGGGGCCGACCAAAGGATTTGTGATGGCACCAGCAACACAGCATCCAGAAGCTGTTTGAGCTCTGTCCGCATCTGTAGCTCCTCAACTTTTGATTTGTGGTAGGGTTTGGAGAGAATGGGTTGATCATACCCAACATCAATAGTATGAATCCACCCCTTCATATGACCATAGTCATTGTCAGAATTGGAGAAAATGTCGCTGTAGGCCTTGAGCAGGATGTGGACTTTATTCAGCTCAACCGGGGCTAGTTCATCGGAGATATGAACAGTAGGATATGTACATAATGATTGGTTGGTGGGTAAACTCATATCAGCTGTAGACCCAATACAGTGGACTTGCTTGATGTCCTCAATGGGTATCAACAGGCTTTTCTAATCTCCTGAAGCTTTTTTACCACCATATCCTTATTGGTGAGATTCCCTTTGTAGGAGGTTAATAAGCCAATGATAGTCAGGGTCTAACACGCCTGGCGCACCTCTGGGCTCTAAAGGACTAACGCCATCAATGCTAATGAGGTGCAGTAGGCATTTGCGTGGGAATTGCATGTTAATCTTTGTTTCAACTACTCTTTCTTCCCCAAACTTAATGCTACCTCTTCAGAAGCATAGAAAGGGATACCCTCCAGGGCGTCCACTGATGGAGGAAACATTTTTGTATGCCTGCCTGCCGTGGTGTAATGTAGGGATAAAGTGGAGGAGGAATACTCAACTAGCAAACGTAATCCTTTTTATTTAGCTCATCATTAGTCAGAATCAGATGAACCTCAAGTTAATAAGGGAGAGATAGCCATGCTTCAAGTTATAAAACCTTCATGTTCAAGCATAAATTGGGTTCCAATGAGTAAATTGTAGGTAATATTGATCAAGGCCACTTCTATAGCTGACAAGAGAAGCTTCTTAAAACGAATGGGCAGATAATAGTACAATTAATTGGCGTGGGTGTTGTTTGGGCCTGCAGTTCTAAAATCTCTTGAGTGTAGTCAAGGCCATGGGCCAGCTTAAATTTCTTCATGATCTTGGTTTACACAACGTTCAAGGGGACCCAGTGTCAATGATAGCTTTAACCTGAACTCCATTTATGATGACTTCCACTTAAGTTAAAGTACCATCCAAGGTGGGGGAAGAGCGAGGACCTCCTTCAGATGGAAAGTGGAGGCAAGTTGTTTGGTCGTTTCAAGGTATTTCTCCTGGATAGACTGCGGGGTATGAACACACCGATTAGACCGAATAAATGTGGCGATGAGCTGGTCAGCGTCACTAGCAGTGTCAATAATCTCAAGACCCTCAACGCTTGCCAAAGATAAGTTTGACGAGGGACTTTAGCAAAACTCACTCTCTCTGGGTTCAATCATTGGGTACCTCCACTTCACCTGGGGCTCCTAAAACATAATGACCAATATCTTCATCACCTCCTCCATTTAGTCGTCAGAGGGGTTATCAATGCATGTGAGGGAGCCCATAAGGGGTGAGGAAGGTTCAGGGCTTTCCTTATGTTTTGATAGGTCCTGAGGTTGCTCTTCCATATGATTAACTTTTGGGGAGGCGTTAAAATTGTCACAGCTTGATTTTCGACCTTCAAAGTATGGTATTTGTGCTGCCTCATGGAGACGGGTTTCAGACTAGATTTAGCTGCATGAGAGGTCGAGGGAGATAAAGTTGTGGATGTGGATGCTTTAACTTCTCCAGATTTGGGTCAATCAGTGGCTGTGTGCTTATGTGAAACATGCGGCTTAGTCTTTGTAACTTGGTCATTCACCCCATTGTTAGTGGGGGCGATTGGAACCTGAGAAAAGGGTTTAGGCTTATGAGAAGGCTTTGGAATCACTGGGGCAGGCTGCTCTGGTGAAAAAGATTGGCCAAACAAAGGGACGACTGCTTCCACCAACTGGTTTTTCTGAACTGAAGACGAAGGGGAGCACTGACCCATCACAGCCATTACCATCTGACTATCTTTATGGAAAGAAGAAGCATTTTGTGATGGAAAATATACATAGGCAGCTTTTGAGAGGGAAACAACCATAGTAGAGGCTAAATTGGTCTGGCATAGATGCTTACCTCAGAGATTCTTTTGTGGTGTCAAGTTCATAGATATCAGCCATCGCTTGCAAGGCCTCCTTGATATCTCATAAATTTGTTAAAAGTGCGCTTTAGAGAAGAGATATGCATCACCAAGGAGGGTGAGATGCCAAGACAGCCAAAATAGCCACAATTGAATCGATGAAAGGGAGCATTTGGGAAAGCAACAGAGATTGAGCTTTATTATAGAAGCTCTCAACAAAAGAGGTAATCTATTCTCCCTCTTGCAGACTAAGGCACATAAAGGCCTGTTTTTGCTGTCGCAAACTCTGCTTGGAACCAAATACTTTAGGAAGTGCTTGCTTAACCTCAACCCACGTGCTGAGTTTGACCATGGCCGGGACCATTCTGTATTGGCTAAACGATTTAAAAAGGGAAGAATGCACAGGATATCTTAATGGTCAGTTGATCCTTCCCTCTTAGATTTATAAACATAAAGGAATGAGTCAATACTGCCCTCACCAGGTGTGAATCTATCTCGAAGAGGGTTTTTTGTATAACTGGGCGTTGAGATGAGTGTTGCTCAAGCCTTTTAAAACGAAACAAAGCACTTTCTAGTTATGTTCAATAAAAGGTAGCTAGTGTTAATGTCAGCGAAAGGCTAGAAGGGTTACTTTAAAAGCCTCCATTATTTTACTGTTTTGTGGTGTACAGGTGCCCCTGTAGTGAGCAGCACTTGTTGGATTTTTGGTTTTGAAAAGGCTCACTGGTGCTTTTTGATCTTGAATATAACAATATAATTTAGGGCTTTTCTCACCACTTATATGAAAATAACAAAAACTAATAACTACTAAAAATGTTTAGTTTTATAGATTTTTACATGGGTCGTGCAGGGGTGAAAGAGAGAACATACCTAATAATGTAATAATAATATCTAAAATATCAAGTCTCAAACTTTCAGAAGACTTAGTAAAGTCCAAATTAGGTAATATTAGACATCAACATATCAATTCTCTCAAACTTGTCTCATTTGGGCGGAATGGCTGATTAAGGGTCAGAAGCAGGAAGGACTAGCTATTAGGTAATGATTTTATAAACTTGACCCAATCAATGGGCTAAATCTTTACACTTAGTTGGACCCCTCCAACCCTGTATAGGGGCTGGCTACCTAGGTGTAACCTTTACTAAAGGAGAAGAGGCCTTGGGTTGAGCCTTTAATGAACTTCTCAAATTTGACTGATGGTTTGGTGCAATCTGACCATCCAAACTCAATTTGTTTGCCTGATCATTATTAAAAGTGTTACCCTAATCTATGGGTTCCGCTGGGAATCAACCAGGGTCTTTTGGCCAATATTTGAAATACTCTCCTCCAAATTACTCTTATCAAAACATCAGACTTGTAATTGTCTGACAGTAATGATATTGCGGTGGGATACCACCACTTTCACACTGGGGCAGCCTGCATTAAAGGCTGATTATAACCTTAGTATAAACTTGATGCAGAAGCAGTTTTACTATATTTTTATTTAATTGAGGCAAGCTGACTAGGGGACAACATTACCAATGCTCAAACTAGCTATAAACTTAAAAATAAAATATAATAAAATAAAATAAAATAAAATAGAGTCAAAGCAAGACAGATGGATCTGCTTGAACCAATGCAAAATTCAAACAAAACACACCAACCAAGTCAGAAGCGGAAACTGCTATACATCCATAGTGGTAGAAGGGGGATTGGGGGGGCTCTTTGAGTTTTAAAAGCCCCAAGGGGCTCCTATTGTGGAAAACTATTGTGGAATGAAGTCCTGGGGTACTTCCCCCACCACACTAGGGCTGCGCGAATCTAAGCACTACTTCAAATGTGGGCCTGACCACAATTGGGAGTAGCTCACGCTACCCCCTAAACTGACATCTTCCCGCCCTGTTTAAGTACTGTGAATCTCGTCTGCACCAGCCAGGACAGGCGATATGCCTCTCATCCCCCTTGCGGGGGACAAGACCTGATAACCCCCAGGTGTAAGGCCCCTGAGGGGGGAGAACCAAAGTTCTCCCCTTTGTCACCTGCTATTTTTAACTGAAATGATGCTATCCAGCCCCTTTTTGTCCAGGAAGCCTTGGAGTCCTTTCAGATCAACCTTAATTTTCTTGCATGATCCATTTCGCTATCAGCTGATTCATGCTGACTGAACCAGCAGCTAGCTGAGCTTCAGACTAACTCAGTAAACTGCGGCGTTTATTGTATGCGGGTGCACCAAAGTGAAGCCAATCAGGATTGCCCCTCCCTTGTCCTGGGGTCCACACCCGCGCAACCCTAGCTTGTGGGGAGGCCGTTTGACAAGCGCCCTGCCTAACTTGTACCCCCTTCCTGCCTGTATTCTCCCCTCAGGGAGTGGTAGACACCCATAAGAACAGATCAGCACAGTCATCATTACCACCCCGCACTTCTTTCAGGCCACTACAGGACCTGACAAACGTGCCTCTCTGGGTTCTGGTGTTAGCTACTCACCCATGTTTCCACGGGCTTTAACCAATTGCGCCATGCGGAGGCCCCAGCTTACCTTAATTAGCCTAAAGGTATTGGGGGCTCTTCTTCCTCATCTGTTGTGGACATGTAGCGGCACAAAGCTGATAGCATTGGTGTGGGCGCATCAAGGAAATGGGGGTCAAGATAACAAATGGGTGCTTGCAACTCAATGTGTGCGATGAGGAGGGTGGAAATATAGTCTGTAAGTGCTTTTTACGGCTCAAGGCGTACCTTTAGTAGGGTGGCAAGGGTTGCAAGGTTGTTGCGGGTAATGTGGATCTTATGGACTGAACTTTGCAACAACTGCAACTTTTTGAACTGTTTAATTTTCCAACTGATGGTATTAGAGATGGTCTTTTTCTGTTTTGGAAGCATGGCACTAGGTAGGATAGGAGGTGGCAGGTCATTAGCCAGTACTGCAACTGATTTTCAACAGCTTTATGGGTTGGGCGACATTTAGGGGAGACAAATGCCTCTTCAGCTAGTTGGTAGTCCCTTTTGAATGGGGTGGCATCAGGGCGAGGCACATAATGGAACTTTGGGAATTGGCCGCATAATCAGTATTGAGGTACATTTCAAATAAAGAGGCCCAGCCTATTCAGATTCACGGATTAGCTCTCCAAATTCATCAATCTCAACCAAATAATCCCATGGATTTTGGTTCAATTTGATTGGGTTATTTGCATATGGGTTATCTGTTCTGTTTGGCTGGGAGGATGGTTTAGAACTTACTTTAGTCCATTCTGGCTCCTGATTGGTGGGTTTAGGAGAAGAGTTTCGTTGAGGTAATCTTTAGTTGGTTGATTCAGTGGTTGCTGTGACTACCACTTTGGGGGGAGGGTGGGAAGGATAGTGCTTCATTAAAAACGTAATTGGATCAGCTATGGAATCCTTGTGCAAAGAGTTGGGTGTGGATACCACGGCTTGTGAGATGGAGGGGCAATGCCATTTTGAATGGTCCAGTTTGAAACTGGTAGGGAAAATGGTGCGCCTTCCATCCACTCAAGCCAAAAAAGCATGGTCTGGTGCAGAGGGGATAATGGTGCGAGGGGAGATTGAGAGGGCTATTTCTGTTAATAATGGATGAATAATTGTGAAGGTGTGGGGGCCTGCGAGGCAAGTGGCTCCATTGGGAACCACAAACTGTATTATGGGATCAGAACCATATTCTGATAATCTAACGATATTTTCATTCATTAAAATTTCAGGCGGTAGGTGGGTAGGGAGGCCTAAAAATTGAACCACAAGAGTGGTATCAGTGGGCAACTGGGTATGAGTAATTTGGAGGGGGTGCCCCAGAACACCAGGGGGATGGTAGCTGCTTCTGTAAGATCAGCTTCACTTGAGAAGCTGAGATCAAAATACCCCTTGAAGGGGCGGAAGTCTATGAAACCTGAAGGCTGCATAACAGTCTGGGCTAATTTAAAAATGACTTTATCTGAATAGGGGAACAACTTACCATATCAACCTGAAGGCAAAATTGCATGTTGCTCTGGGGAGCACAAGGGGGCAACGTGTCACCGCCTGGGCTCAGGCAAGTTTTAAGGCTAAGTCCTTAAGTGAGACATAGTGCCCTGAAGATTTTGGAGGGCTAGCTGAGACAGCCTGAGTAGATTTTGGCAATAGCCAAAAAACATTAGGAGATGGCATACCACTGCCCCGCATGGGGCAGCAGGCGTCAAACTCATTGAAATATATAACTTGATTAGGGTGATGTCGAGTGGAGTTGTTTTTACTAAATTTCAAACTATAATTTGACCAAACGGGATCAGATCAAGAGCAAAAAGTGTAGAATCAGTTTTACTATAAAAATGGCAAAATAATCTAAAGTAAGAGTTTAGATTATAATATTCACACCTAAAAACAAAATTAATCTAATTTATAGAAAACTTTAATGGATAATTGAAACTAAAAGCTATAAATTTTTAGCTATGATTAATATTAGAAGAGCTTACTATTCTCACAGGAATCTAAATCTAGTAGTATAGCATACTTACTGATATATAATTATCTAGTAACTATAATTAAAACCTATTTGTTTGCTTTTAAAATGATACATGTCACTATCATGAAGATGAGCATAGTTTCAGATCCTGAAAAGGCTAAAAAACTAAACTTGGTATATATAAGGTTATTCAGAAAGTAAGGTCTAATTTACTATAAAAAATATGTGGGTTTCTAAGTTCTTACTTTTATGAATAATTGTTAGGAGCGTATCTGTAACGCTCTAGTTCCATTAGAGATGGGGGGTGAGGGCCTACCCCACTGCTACAGAACACTCTGCTTAATAAAGGGTAGATAAAGCAACTTTCAGAAGGACAGTGCACAGAAGGGCCCAAGCAAGGATGGCGTGCATTTTGTTAATTTGGACCTCTTGGAGGTCGGCAAATGGGACTAAATAAATACACATAGACAAAATAAAATGAACGGTTTATCAATCAAGATGGCCAACGAGGAAAAGTAGTCTCAAAAACATAATTGACTGAGTGGGGAGTTGCCAACCTGTAGGGATGGTGCTAAGCCCAAATAAACCAATAAATGTACAGTACCATCTGACATGGTTCTGTAACTTAAGATAGTCCAAACTTGGGTGATTGACCATAACTGGATCCTAACCAAATTATTAGTATTTTAAATGGAACGAGTTTTAAACCCTGGTTCTCAAGCAACCAGATCAAACCATCTTTTTTGTAACGTAGATGATGTGTTTTAACGTCCTGGCCATAATGCTGGGTGGAGCATCATGCACATCCCCAGGACCAACCTGGGCATATATTGCCCATACCCAGCGTTGGTCCAAGGTATACTTTTTAAATCAGGAAGGCCTTGCACCATGAACTTTTTGGCCTCCTGACGTCCAGCCTTGTCTTTACAATTGGTGCCCTCAATTATGCATTAAGCCATTATAATAACCCTCAAACTTCCCTGGGTCTGCTCATATAAGATGGTTTTTAGTGTAAAATCAATAAAATACAAATAGGCTATAAGAAGCTACTCAAAAAAAATAAAAACTTTTTTTAATAAAAGTATAGTTGATCAATCAAGATTGCTAAGAATTAATCTAATTTAATCAATCTGACTAATTATATTTTTTTATACAGAACTCAATTAGAATATCTTATATAAATTATAATTATAAAAATTATGAAATGTAAAAATTAAAATTTAAATTTTTTATATTTATTGTAATGTTTGTTAAGTTCTTCTACTATAAAAATGATTTTCTAGAATTGGTACAATCAACCAACTTTGACTAATTTAATCTTATGATACAGAACCAATGACAATGTATGTTCAACTGTAGTGTCAAGAGGCCACTAATTGAATAATCAGAGACAATTTTCTGTGAAGAACAGAAAAATGATATCTATCTCAGCTTAACAGAAAGAGCATTATTAATTAATTAATATGATTGCTATGGTTTTAGATGGGAGTATGAATTTAAATTGGCCTAATCAATTGACCATTAAATTTTTTTTCAACAAACAAAGTTAGAAAGATCTGATGTTTACATGTTGCAGGAAGTCAGAGCAGATAACAGTTGGTCTGAACAGTAAGATCAAGAGTGCTTAAGACCAATAACAAATAAAGTGTTGGCAGCTTATATCTTGACTAAAAGAAAACCAACAAAAAGGTTATAGAGATTGAAATTTAAAGCCCCCTAAAACACTATATAAATTTTTTTACCATTAAGTTTATTAATATAAATTTTATTATTTAGTCTGAGGAGATTGACTTAGGACAAATAGGTAAAAAGAGCTTATTTAAATAAAGGAATATAAAAAAGAAATTGTTGGACAATTAAAAGTCCAATGTATCAAAAAGTGTGGTTTGGAGGTGAATGATGAAAAAATCAGCCAAACGTCCCTGGTCAATTCTCAGTGAAACCCTGCAAATCAGGGTAACGCTTCTATTGATAAAACTTGCAAGTAATACTACTTCAGGCAGTTGAATTGTGCCAAGAATGTGGCAGAATCAAGAAAGCTATTGAAAGGTCCCTCCCCACCTTACAAAGAATCTAGTTCAACTCACATTGTGGAGACCAGCCCCTTTTATAGGGTTGGAGGGATCCTTACAATGTGAAAATATTTTTCCATCAGATGATTAAGTAAAATAAATCAAAACCTTATGGATCTAAACTACCTGTAATTGCCTTCCACCAGCTGATTCATGGAGTAAGGCAAGTAATAACAATTTGATAGATCCGCTGCCAAATATACCTAATTTATAATTTATTAAGCAATCTGAATTTCAAGCCTAGACACTTTTTATACTAAGTATAAAATTGCTAAAGGAGTTCATTTCTTACCTCACGCAGCAATTAATAAACATATAAAAAATACAACTTTTAAGTTTTTAGATTTATTTATTTCTGGTATCAGTGGTTTCAATCCCCTATTTTTGGAGTTTAGGCTTAAAATGCACCAGTAAGATTAACACAGTACTAAAATCCAACAAATGGTGCTCACTACAGGGGACCCTCTAACCACCAAATCCTATTTAAAAATGACAACTATCCTGGAACCAAGGATAGCTGCTTTAGAGCAACAACTAGCCAGTTCTTTGTCTCGCCAAAAATGCTAGGACAGAACTCTTCACAAGGCCCTTATGGGCCCTCCCCTATTATTCTCAAACCTCCGTTCAGAGACAAGTTCACACCTGTCAGGATTGGGATCCTTAATAATTCTCTAGTTCTTTTGAACTGAGTGTCAATTGTCCTAATTTTTTAGATATTCAAATTCGATTAAAGCAAATTTTAATTAATTTTTTAATAGACTTGATTTAATTTGATTCTAAATGGAACATATGTTTATTTCAATTTGATTTGAGTCTAATTAATTAATGTCATCATCCATTTTTAGGAATTTGATTAAATCATAGTTGCATTGAGGGTCTTCCTATGCAATTTTGGGGTCATATGGACCTTAAAACTGAAGTGCATTGTGAAGTACCCTCAATTCAACTTTTTTAGCACTAGTGGTGCCCAACCCAAAGGGGAGCTGCACACATCATAGTACCATCAATGCATCAATTTATTGCCTTAAACCCCTAATAAATTGAGGTAATATACCCTCAACGCAACATTTTATTGCTTTTATCCTTAATCAATTGAGGTAATCTAATCTCAATTATCATAGTATAAATAAACCAGGCTAGCTAAGAGTAATCTTAAGCTATCATAAAGGATTTTAATACAGATTAATCTTGAATTTTTTATAATAGTTATGATTATTTGGAGCCTAGTACCTCTATTACTGTTCTTCCTATACAATGTGCTGATAAATATTGTGATGCCAACTGCTCAGGCCCATTTGTCACCTCTAAATCAGAACCCATTATTGAACTTCTTATTGAATAACTTTCCAAAGGGAGAACCTTTCACCAAGCTATCAAACATCAAACCTACCTATCATGTACTACTATGCACCCCTTTTTTCAAGGGTATATAGTGGTGTACTTAAATTCTCAATCATTTAAGAAATCATTTAGGATGCTACTCGCTTCTTGCTCACCTTGCACAGGTTCTCAGGGTGGGATTACCAGTGACTAAAAACCTAACATGATTTAATTTTAAGGTTTTTATAATTTATATCATAATGAGTCACCTCCAAGATGGTGCCTTACAACACCTGGTGAGGGCAATGTTGCCTCCTTCCTTTATGTTTATGAATCTGCGATGGAAGGAGCGACTGATCATCAGAAAATCAAGTAAATCCTTCCCTGTTTGAGTCAGATGGCTCAAAAGATCATGGTTCCACATATGGCCACACTTACACCAGGGCGGATGTTAAACAAGCGCTGATTGAAGAATTTGGCTCCAAGAAGAGTTTACAACGTCAAAAACAGGCCTTTATGTGCCTTAGGCTGCAAGAAGGAGAATCAGTCCTCTCATTTGTTGAGTGATTCTATAGCAAAGCTCAACCTCTATTGCTGGAAAAACTACTTCCTTTAGATGATTTTATCGCTGCTATTGTGGCTAGCAGGGCATTTTATCCGTCTTAAGCAAAGCATATCTCCGCAGTCAAGCAACCTTCCAAACTGTATGAGATATCAAAGAGGCACTGCTAGAAGTGGCTGACAGTTATGAACCGAACTTCTGCAAAGAGCTCAAAAGCAAGAATCAACTCTGACCCCACCATTCTCTTCTATGGCTGTTTCTCTTTGTAAAATCCAACTTCTGCAGAGCTGCTTCAATAAGATACTCCTCCATCATGTGAGGATAGACAGAAAATACTGGCAGTTATGGGGCAGCGCTCCCCTTCAGTTTCAGTTCCAAAAGCTCAGCTGGTGAAGTCAGTTATTACTTTCCCTGGTTTTCCTCTTTCCAAGCAGTCTACTAAGGTGGATAAAATGTCACATCCAACCAAGCTGCTGCCTCGATCCCCCAGCCTCACCTCAGGCCACTCCTAGCTCAAAACCTGCAGTTGTGGGGCAGCCCAAGACGGTCACTTTAAGGCAAAAGTCAAAGACATTACGCTTCTAACGCCTCCCAGAAAAGTTGGTGAGCTATGATGCTCCCTTCAAAAGTCAAAAAGGTAGACGAGCGCAAAAAATCCCTCTCTTGTGATGGAGATTAAGCCAGTTCTCAGCCCCCTCTTAGTAACTAGTTGAGGTACATTGACAATCCTTCTGATGATGAGCATTAAGTGGGTGATGGTGATGCATGCTATAATGTCTTGGGAGACCCAATGGAAGAGCAACTTCTGGATAAGTTGAGGCCTGAAAGAATTGATATAGCCATGATACCATGACGAACCTATATCCAACAGGTGATGAGGTTTTCAGAGGTGATCAATACCACTAGTGATGTTGACCAGCTTATTGGGACAGTGATTCAATCCACCCACCAGGTTCATACCCTCCAATCTATTAGAGATAGTACCCTGCGATGGCTCAACGCCTTGCCTACACTATCCGTTTGAAGGAGGTTCTTTACCTTCCACCTACTTTTGGTAGCACAATAAATAAGATAAAGGTTGTCATCAATAAGATGCGCATACTAGCCATCCTTGATATGGATTTTACAGTGAATGTGGTCTCTTCAAAGCTCATCAACAAAATTAATTTGTCACCTGACCTGGACTACTCGCAAGAGTTTGGAACTTTAGGGAAACAACGACATGAGCTATTGGAGCCTAAACTTCTCTACCCATTCAAATTTGGAAGCTCCTAAAGTCTACCCACACTGTGGCATTGTAAAAAAACGCATATATCTTGTTCATTGGCACTCAATTCATGATTAAATATGATTGAATCATAAATATGAAACAGAAATTTCTCTCCCTTATAAATTATAAAGTTCCCTTAGTCTTTACAAACAATAAGCCTAAGAAGAAATATTATACATGCTTAATTGAGTACCAGTCTTTCACCCTCACCCTTAAATCCACATTAGGCAGAAACACAAAAGAGCTGCCTAAATCCGTGGATTCTTCAGAGGGCATTCCATTGTATGCGTCAGAGGAGGTAGTAGTCAAAGGGATGAACAAAAGGTGATAGACACCAAAAACTACTATGTAAATCCCCCGCAACTGCCTTCTGAACTTAACAAGTATTGATGGAATAAGTCCTTTGGAATCTTGGGTGTTGCCAGGAATCTGAGACCTTGCCTACCAGCGACCTATCAACCTTCTTCTGGGGAATCTCATTAATAAGGACATGGTTGTAAAGAAGCATCAAGAGACTGTAAAAGCCCTGTTGCTTCCCATTGAGGACATTCACTAAGTCCATTATATTGGGTCTATGCTTGATATGGGACTACCCACTGACCAAATGATATGCGCTTTTCCCAGCCTTCAGATTTCTGATGATCTAACTCCCGATGAACTTAATAACGTTCATTCCTTACTGGAGTCATATAGTAATTTTTTCAAATCTGATACTGACTATAGGCATATGAAGGGCTGGTACCACACCATTGATGTTGGCGATGCCAAGCCTATGTAATTCAAGCCTTATTGAATATCAAATGTTGAGGAGCTTCAGATGAGGACAGAGCTTAAAAATCTACTGGACGCCTGGCTGCTGGTGCCGTCACAAAGCCCTTGGTCATCCCCGCTCTTATTAATAAAAAAGAATAATGGTGGACATCAAGTAGTTATGGACTACCACAAGCTGAATAACCTCACCAAGAAGGAAAGCTACCAAATCCCGCGAATTGATGAGGCGATGGTTCAACTCTCTGGGTCTAAGTTCTTTTCCGCCATGGACTTGGCTAGCGAATACTGGCAAATGAACCTTTTCTTACAAGACCAGGAAAAGTGTGCGCTTTTCTGCAGTGAGTGTCTTTTCCAACCTACCCAATTACCAAAAGGGTTTTGAAATACGCTCACATCTTTCCAGCGGCAATGGACCACATCTTTCAGGATCTAAAGCTTAGTTGCGTGATTTTATATCTAGGAGATATCACCATCTTCTCCTGAACCTTCAATGAGCACCTTTCTCATTTAAAGGATGTTTTCCAACATGTGGGCCTCTCACATTAAGCTGAAGCCCTCCAAATGTACATTCTTCTAAAGAAGTTGAAATTTCTGGTCCACACACATCCTCAGGTGAAAACCAGCCTATCTATAATAAGGGTGAGGCGATATTTAGATTATGGCACCCAAAACCCTCTGCAGTAATCAGGTGTTCTTTGGCATGATGGCAAAACCATCAATTCATCCCCAAATTTGCTCAGCTCAGTGAGCCCACTCATATGCCTTTTAGTTAAGTAAAACCCCTATCAATTGAGGAGCAGAACAACATGCTGCTTTTGAAAGGCTGAAAAATATGCTGCAGAGATGGCCAATACTACGCCATCCTACTATAGTAATTCCTTAATGCTGTTTACTGAAACTTTCGACTACAAATTTGGAGCTACATATGCTCAACTGGATGAGCAAGGGGTTGTTCATCCCATCTCATACTTCAAAAAGATTCTTTTTAAAGCAAAACTAAACTATAGCATCACAGAGAAGGAGTAACTTGCCGTGATGCTTGCTGTTAGTAAACATTGCTCTTTCTTATATGGGACTTCATTTAAAGTGATCAATGACCACGCCTCCCTAAAATGGTTACAGAATATAAAATATCCCAATGATCAGTTGGCACGATGGGCTTTGAAGCTCCAGCACTATTATATGACCATTAAGCACTGAGCTTGGACGAGCCACATGACTGTCACTGAGTGACTTAATTGCCCATTCTTCAATTAAATAATAGTGAAGCAGAGAGGCTACATGACCTCCTAATGACCCCTGACGCTTAGGGAGGATGAGGATAACCCATCCAGAAGATGCTAACTTGACACTCCCATAACACTAAGGTGGAGAAAGGGAAACTATACAAGAAGTAGAGGTGAAATTGCTACCTTAATGTGGGAATAAAGCTGTTTAGATGATCTCTGGTGCTTGAATGCCACTGGATTCCACAACGGATATATATAAATGAGCTGAAAACACTAATAAATAAAAAGTGGGGTAATATAAACTTTATTAGTGTTGGCACAGGGAAAAACAAACCCCTCAATATCTGAATATTACATATTTAAATTGTTTGAGGGTTGAAGGGAATTTAATGATAAGTTCGGCATGGCTTGTTACCATCTGAATAAGGAAATATGTAAATCTGACTTATCAAAGCTCAGATCATTTCATTTTGTCTGACTGACTGACTGATGGAAAGGTATTTTAGGGCAGAATGTACCCATGTGATAATGATTTAATATTTCAACTAATCACCGTTTTGTAAAATACTTTCACCTTGGGGGACCTCCACCATGCCTATTAAAGGGGGGTCCCCACTTAGGTGCTGTAATGGAACTCGAGGTGGCAGGGGGAGAGCCATTTAATAGATGCCCCAGCATATGCTGCATGATTGGATGAATCTGATTGCTAGATTTTGAGTTAGTAGCCCAATTTGCATCTAGAAAAGTATTTCCACAATTTACAGGGTTCCACCAAGAATTAGTTAGGGTCTTTTGGCCGATACTGTCATTATTTCATTTAAATTTATATTATTTCAAGATTAGACATGTAATTGGCCGATTGTATTTGTTGAATTGGAACTATTCTTATATCCAACATTCTTTTGCTGAAGGCAATATGGCAAATGTCCGACATCACCTCCCTCAAGAATGTTGGGAAAAGAGTAGGCCAAAGGAAAAGGCCATGTACCCAATCAATGGTAATCCCTTTAGCTAAGGATTTGATAGAGTACATTTTTCCTCTCTTGTAAGTAATTGTGAACGGACCCTCCCAGATTGAACCAAGCTTGCCGTTTCTAGGAGTAATGCAATTATAGTAGTATAAGACATATTAGAAACTTGAAAATGAAGGCAGGGGAGACTGAAGCTCATTGGCAGCTTGTCCTTCTTTAGTGACTTTTTTAGCTAGGTTAGTCATAACCTCAGATTGAAGCTGAATGATACAATGAGCTAATCTTCTTATAGCTTTTTCAGTTTCCTCACCACTAGAGAAGTCGTCTTTTGCTAGCAGGGCTGGTACTCCTGGCTTTTAGCCATATAATACATGGAAGGGAGACATTTTAAGGATTTGATGGTAGCAGATACAGTAGGCCATGAGGGCACTAGGTAAGAATTGATCCCAGTGTAGGGGATCAGAGCTGACCATCTTTCATATTATGGAAACCAGGGTTCCATTAGCTCATTCCACAGTATCATTTGTGGAGGGATTGTAGGGGTCCAAGAAAAGTTGATGCGTTCCCATAGAAGTAGCCTATAGCATTACCACCCCCGAGGTGAAATTTTTCCCATTCTCACACAGTAGGACCTGGGGACAACCATGACGAGTGAAAATTTGTTGATGGAGGAATGAGGCAGTAGCTTTTGCGGTATGGGAAGGAAGGGCAACCGCTTAAACCCATTTGGTGAAGTGATCAATGCCAACCAGGATATAGAGATAACCACTAGTAGTCTGAGGTAGCAGACCTACAACGTCCAAGCTTATAATATGAAATGGCTGTTGAGGCGTGATGGGTTGGTATTTATACTTGGGTTTGTAGCTGGATTGCTTCTTACATATTAGGCAGGAATACAACACTTCAATGATAGACTCCATAATTTATTCCCAGTAATAACGATCCTTCAACCACTCATAAGATTTACGCGCTCCACTGTGCCCTAGCATGAAATGGACCTCCATGATCAAGGAAACTCACTTGGAATGTCATAGATAAGGCAACCAATTCACCCCCTTTTTCTTATACAAATCACCACATTTAACCTTGGTATTGCGGGATTGTCAGGCTAACATTTTCTGGATGGTTTCATCCTCATCTTCTCAGGCGTCAGGGGTCATAAGGAGGTCATGCATCCTCTCAGATTCACTATTATCCAGATGAAGGATAGGCAGCCAACTTAAGCCATTAGCATTCATATGACGGGTTCCAGCTTGGTGCTCAATTTTCATGTCATACTTTTGGAGCTTTGAGGCCCAGAGAGCCAACTGACCAGTAGGATCCTTCATATTATGTAACCATTTCAAAGAAGCGTGGTCCATAACTACAGTGAAGGTGGTTACATATAGGATAGGGCGGTAATATTTTACAGCCATCTTGACCGCAAATCACTCTTATTTAATGACACTTTAATTTCGTTCAGCCTTTTGATAACGTCTTGCTAAAATATGAGACTGGATGATTAACACCATTATCATCCAAATGAGCCAGAATAGCACAATAGCATAATCAGAGGCATTGGTAAACAAAAGGAAATGTTTGTTGTAACCAGGATGGCGCAGGATAGGGCGCTTTTGTAACAACTGCTTTAGCGTCTTAAATGCGACCTTTTATTCATATCCCCAATGAAAAGGGACGTTTTTCGCCAATAGCCATACATGAGGCTCACTCAGTTGGGCGAACTTGAAAATAAATTGGTGGTAATACTCCATCATACCCAGGAATACCTGGATATCACGCAGGGCTTTGGGGTAGGCATTTTGGATATCGCCTCAACCTTGTCTTGATGCGGTTGAATCCCCTACTGAGAGATGACGTAATCAAGGAAATATAACTTTTTCTGGAAAAAAGTGCACTTGGAGAGCTTTATGGTTTGACTGACGTAAGCGTTGGAAGACTTCTTTTAAGTTAATTATGACTATCATTAAAGATTTTAAAAAACACAGTAATGTCATCAAGATAGACAATGACGCAACTTAACTTAAAGCTCTGCAAGATGTGATCCATGGCTCGCTGGAAAGTTGTATAAGCGTTGTACAACCCTTGAGGTAATCAGGTGGGCTGGAACAAGCCCTCACCGCAAATCAGAGCTCACTTTTCCTGATCTTGAGGATAGAGGTCTATCTACCTATAGACACTTACTAAGTCCATGGCCGAGAAGAAATTAGATTCTGAAAGCTGTGCTAAAGCTTCATCAATGAGAGAGATGGGATAGCTATCTTTCTTTGTTAGGTTATTTAGCCAGCAAAAGTCCATCACAATCTGATGACCGCCATTTTTCTTTTTTATAAGAAGGAGAGGCTATGACCATGGACTTTACAAAGGTAACAATAGGTCACGTTTAATAGCTGTTTGAGCTCCTTCCTCTTCTGTTGTTCCTCAACTTTGGATTTACAATAAGGTTTGGATCAGATGGGACTAGCATCCCCAACATCGATGGTATGACTCCAACCCTTCATATGACCATAGAAAGTCATAGATTTAGAAAATATGTCGCTGTAGGACTCCAATAAACTATTAACTTTTTTTCTCTTCAGTGGTTAGATCAGCGGAGATATGAACATCAGGCAATGTACATAATGATCTTTCAGCAGGCAGGCGCATGTCTGACTAGACCCAATGCAATGAACCTAGTTAATTTCTTTAACTGAGATCAGCAGACCTTTTCCAATCTCCTGGTGTTTCTTTATGATCATATTTTTATTGGTAAGATTCATCAGTAGTATACAGATAGGGCGTTGATAGGCTGGATCTATAATGCCTGGTAATACTCGAGGTTCTAAAGAACAGATTTCATCAACGCATGTTATATGTAGCAGGCAGTTGTGGGGGATTTTCAGGGTAATCTTGGTGTCAATCACCCTTTGTTCACCTGCTTTAATCAACACTTCTTCAGATGCATAAAAAGGAATTCCCTCAAGAGCTTCCACTGATTCAGTTAGCATCCTAGTAATTTGCCCCTCAATCTTATAGCGTAAGGATAGGGTGGATGAAGGATATTCAACGGTGCAAGCGTATTCCTTTTTATTAAACTCATTGTTGTTCAGAATCAGGGGAATCTCGTAATTAAGCATGGAGAGATAGCTCTACTTCAGATTGATAATCCCCCCATACTCAAATCAAAACTGGGTATCAATGAGCATGTCATAAATATAGTTGGCTAAGGCCACCGCAGGGACTGTTAGGAGGAGTTTCCAAAGTCTGATGGGTAAGGATGAATAAGCCCCAATAGCACGAGTATTGGCCGGATCAGCAGTATCAAAATCCTGAGTATAGTCGAGGTCAGGGGCCAGCTTAATTTTTTTTCATAATCTTGGATGATACAACCTTCACAGGAGATCCAGTGTCAAGGATAGCTACAATTTGTACTCTGATGACAACAACCTCCACTTTGGTTAAGGTCTCACCCAAGTTGAGGGTAAGAGCTAGGACATCCTTCAGCTGAAGAATAGAAGCAAGACGTTTGACAATTTCATGGAATTTATCCCAGATAGACTTCGGCATATACACACTCTGAGTGGATCAGATCATTGTGGCAATGAGCTGGTCAGCGTCACTGGCAGTATAAATAACCTCCAGGCCTCTCATAACATGATACAGATAAGTTCTGCAGGGTATCCTAGCTGTATTCATTCTTTCTGGGTTCAATCATTTGGGTACCTCCACTTCACCTGAGGCTCCTAAAACATAACGACCCACATCTTCGCCACCCCCTTCAGCTTCATCATTGGAGGGGTTTTCAATGCACATCAGGTGTCCTGAGGCTGCTCCTCACCCCAATCCATGTTTGGAGGAGGCCCAGGATTTGCCACAATGTCATTTTCGACCTTTAACGTAGTGGGATTTGACTGCCCCATGGATACAGGTTTTGGATTAAAAGTGGCTGAGGAAGATAGCATTGTAGAAGTGGACGCTTAAATGACCCCAGCTTTATGTCAATCTTTGGCTGTGAGCCTTGAGGATACAGACAATTTAGCTTTTGTGATTTGGTATTTTAGCCATTGTTGGGGAGGTGATGAACACTCAAGAGTGAGGTTTACATTTAGAAACTGGCATTGCGGCCACTGGTAGTGTTTCATTATCTAATAATAGATGATCTTGGTGATAAGATGGGGGGAGGAAGCGCAGCCCCATTAAAGCAGATGTTATCTGACTTACTGTCTTAAGAACCTCAAGTTTACTGGTCGGAGGAATTAGGTTTTAGTTGCACTGCAGGTTCTGGGCTCAGAGTAGTAACTGGAGACGAGGGGCCCATATGGAATACCATAGACTCCTTTTGTGGGGCTTCAGTTGAACAATTTTCAATAGTCAACACCTGGGGAGGTGACCCAAAAGCTAAAGTAGCTTCAGCGTTATACATATCTGCAACCTCCAGCAGAGCCTCCTTAATATCTCGGATAGTCCTGAGGTGACGTTTTACAGAGATAAGATGCTGAGCTATAGAAGGGTGAGACGTCAACACGCTCAGAATGGCAGCAAAGGCCTCATCAAGAGGTATCATTTTGGCAAGAAGTAGAGGTTGAGCGTCCCTATAGAACTGCTCCACAGAAGATGTGATCAGTTCAGCCTCTTGCAGACTAAAGCACATAAAGGCCTGTTTTTGTCATTGTAAACTCTTCTGGGAGCCAAATTTATCAATAAAAGCTTGTTTACCCTCCAACCAAGTGCCTAGATTAATCATGGTGGGAACTATTATTTCTTGAGCTAAGTGACTCAAGCAAGGAAGAATGTATCCGGTTTTTTGGCAAGTCAATTGCTCCTTCCATAGTGGCTTCATACACATAGAGGAAGGAGGCTATACTGACCTTACTTTGGTTAAATTTATTTCGGAAAGGGGTTTTTTTAATAAAGTACTGCTCCAGCTTTTTAAGGCGAGACAAAGCACTGGTTATATGGTGTTCTAGAGTGGCTAGTCTAGGGTTACTTTCAGAGAGGAAGTTGTGAGGGTTAGGTGCCCTACCAACATCTATTTATTTTAAGATTTTGGTGGTGTACAGGGTAGCCCCTGTAGTGAGCACTACTTTGTGGGAATCCAGATGTATGAATGCTCGCTGGTGCTTGAACACCGCTGGAATCCACAATGGATTTATAAATAAAAAGATTAAAACCCTAATAAATATAAAGTGGGGTTTTATAAACTTTATTAGTGTTGGCGCAGGGGAAAAACAAACCCCCTTAATATCTGACTATTCCATATTTAAATTGTTTGAGGGTTGAAGGGAATTTAATGATAAGTTCGGCACTTCTTATTATCATCTGAATATGGAAATATGTAAATCCAGCCTATCAAAGCTTGGAAAACTCATTTCATTTTGGCTGACTTAATGATGGGAAGGTATTTTGGGGCAGAATGTACCCATGCGATAATGATTTGATAATTTTAACCAATCACCGTTTTGTAAAATAATTTTACCTTGGGGGACCTCTGCTACGCCTATAAAGGGGGGGTCCCCACTTAGGTGCTGTAATGGAACTCCAGGTGGCAGGGGGAGAGCCATTTAATGGATGCCCCAGAATATGCTGCATGGTTGTGTGAATACAATTGCTAGATTTTGAGTTAATAGCCCATTTTTCATTTGGAAAAGCATTGCATAATTCACAGGGTTTCACCAAGAATTGGCCAGGGTCTTTTGACTGATACTGTCATTATTTTCATTTAAATTAATACTACTTCTAGATTGGACATGTAATTAGCCAATTGTATTTTTTGAATTGGAACTACTCTTATTTCCAACACTCTTTTGCTGAAGGTGAGATGGCAAATTCCGACACCTACCTCTGACCATCTGAGTGATTACCTGTCATTATGGAGTCTGTGCCATCCTGGGGCATAGTGGAGTGGTGAAAATCTAATAATGAGTAAGGAACATTAATGCTGAGAGGGAATCATGGAGAAATTCATTGAAGACTTGGATGCTTGTCTGACGTGCAAAAAGCAATCCAGCAAAAAACCAAGTATCAGTATCAACCTACCACCCCTCAACAGCCTTTACGCACAATAAGTCTCAATGTGGTTGGCCCTCTACCCCAAACTATGGGTGGAAATCGTTACATTTTTTAGATAAAGATCACTTTACCAAATGGGTTAGGGTGTGGCTCTTCCTTATCAGAAGGCCAAAGCCACTGCCACTTTCCTCCATCAGTATATCTTCACATGGCATGGTTGCCCTTAAGTTTTGCTCTGTGATAATGGTAAAAATTTACCACCTGAGTGGTAAATTCCTTGCTATCTCTATAAAACGCAACAGATTTATTCTGTTTCCTATAACCCCTTGAATAATGGTACCAAAGAACGAGCCAATGGGACCCTAGTCTCTATATCTTGGAAAATGGCCACTTCAGAACCCCTTCACTGGGATCTGTACCTACCAAGTTCCCTCATGGCCTACCGGATCAGTTACCACTGGATCCTTAAGATGTCCCCATTCCGTGTGTTGTATGGCTAAGAACCTGGAGTGCCTGCTCTACTCACCAAAGATGTTTTCTCAGCAAGGACTGAGATGGATCAAGCCATGAAGAAGTTGGCGCAGCACATCATCCAGTCACAGTCTGAGGCGATTACCAAATTAGCAAAAACTTTCACAAAAGAGGGCCAAGTGCCAATGAGCTCCAGCCAAAACTATCTTCCTTTCAAGTGGCAGACTTGGTACTCTACTAGCACAACCAAACTTATGCCTAGAAAGAAAAATCTTGGGTCCATCTGGGAAGGTTTTATTGCTATCCTCTATAAGCGAGGGGATGAGTACTCCATTAAATCCCTTGCTTCTGGGGTTACAATTAACTGAGTGCATGGATGGTTCTTGCGACCTTATTCCCCCTAACTCTTGAAGGGGATAATGTCAGACAATTAAAAGTCCAATGTATTGAAAAGAGTGGTTATGAGGTGAATGATGAATAAATCAACTAAAACTCCCTGGTCAATTCTCAGCGGAACCCTGTGAATTAGAGTAAAACTTTCTATTAATAAAACTCAGACAAATAATACTAGTTTGGGCAGTCAGATTGTATTGAACGTGTAGAAGAATCAAGAGAGCCTATAAAAGGTCCCTACCCACCTTACTACAAATCTAGTTCAACTCACACTGTGGAGACCAGCTCCTTTTATAGGGTTGGAGGGATCCTTAGAATTTGAAACTATTTTCCCATCTGATGATTGGGTAAAATATAATAAAACCCTCTCTCACGGATCTAAAATACCAGTCATTGCACTCCATCAGCTTATTCATGAATTAAGGCAAGTTTAGAACGATTCTATAGGTCCAATACCCATTTAACCTAACTCAGAACTTACTCAATCTGAACTTTGAGCCTCAACACTTTAAATATTATGTATCAAATTATTAAAGGGTTTGTTTCTTACCACCTGCAGCAACTAAAAATTATACAAAAAAAACTTCTTTCAAATTTTTAGTGTCTATCTATTTTATAATCAGTGGTTTAAATCCACTGTTTATTGGAGTTTAGGCCTAAAGTGCACCAGTTAGCTTAATAAAATCTTAAAATCTAAAAACGTATCTTTATCTGGACTATCACCATCTCTTGTTGTCATACTAACTTACTTATAAAGCTTGACTCAAATATAACAGTTCAAAGGTTTTTTTCTTCTTGGAGTAACTTTTGAGAGAATTTAAATAAAAAGAAGAGTAAAAACAGCCTACTAGCCTACGCCAACCTCCCCATTTGCTCCCCAATGACCTCAGATTCTCTGCCAGCTGCTCCTATGTGGGGCAGCAGTGAAACCCCAGCCAGCGTTAGCTTCACGGTGGGAAAATGCGCTCAGACTGGATCATCCAGCCCCCTAATTCATCAGGTTAGTTCATTCTGCACAAGGATTTTGCCATCCACCTGGCACATGCCCAGGCAGTGCCTCGCAGCCCACTCATTCACCCCAATCCCAGCTGCATTTCAGCCTTCATGTCAATTATGGGAAATTTATCACATATACCAAAAAAGCAATTATCAACTTAGCCCAGGTGGTGATTCTGCCAAACGGTTTCATTGATTTCCGCCCTTATAAAGGGTATTTTGATCTAGTCTTCACATGTAAAGCTGATGCCGCCACTGTGGCCACCATACCCCTGGTTTTCCAAAGCACCCCTATCCTCACAAAATGCACCCGGCTCCCCACTGACACCACTATGGTGGTTCAGTTTGTGGGGTTGCCCACTCACCTTCCCCCTGCGGTTCTCCATCAGGAGTTGGTGGAAGGTTTGGCAACGTATGGCTTTAATCCCATCCTTCAGTTTGTGGTTCCAAATGGGGTTGCTTATCTCGCTGGGCCTCAGGCATTTACCACAATTAGCACAAATTTAAATAAAATTGCATTGTCAATTCCCCCACGCGCTGCCATTCCCTCTGCTCATGAACACCTATTCTGGGCCCGCGTTGAGGGTAGGTGGACCACCTGCCCATCCCGCTTCGAGTTGGACCACTCAAAGTGTAAATACCCCTCTCTCAATGCTTCCTCCAGACCTGCGTTGTCTCCATCTATCCCCCACTTGGCCACACATCCCACAACCTTTCCAGTTTAGGGTACAATCCTTCCCCACCTCCCCCAAAGCCTGCTGCAACTACGGAGCTGGCAACAGCCAATCAGCCCCCTCCTCAGTCCAGTGCCACCTGTACCTTGACCAATCATGATAAATTTTGGACAACAGTTTGGTCCCACTCTATTCTTCAATCTACAGGCAGAGACCAGATATTCACCAATTTTAATTTCCAGTATGACTTGAATCCATGAACCTCATTGGATGAAACCAATGAATCGGGCAATGTAATTAAAAAATTGAACACCCAAATTAAAGAACTTATACAGGTACAGCACCCCATTCAGGGCCCTCAGCATTTTTATGCACCCCATCCAAACGCCTTTGCGTTCCAAACTGAACACCAACTCACAGTTGCTGCAGCTGAAAACCCAGATAACACTAACATCCATGAGATGACCAATTCGTTGGTAGCAATGCTTACCAAGGGTATCCCTCCTTCCATTATTGCTTTGACCATAGCCCAACAGGGCAAACGAGATATCCTAAACTTACACAAACAAATGCCGACATCCAGAAAGTTTTTATTGCTTTACAGGCCAAGACAAAAACCACCCATGCCACTGTAGCTTTATAATCCCAGCTTCCTTCTATTTGCCTTCATTTGGAAAACTGTTTTTATAAGTATTTAGGCGTTATTTTTGATGCAGGTAAGTTCAACACTCAGTCAACCATTGGCTAACTCACTCCTCATGTCACTGATCACCCCAAACTATTGCTATCCGCCCTGTACCACACTCTTGCCTTTGATATGGAATATGATACTGAGGATGTGACACCTGATCCCCTTCCCCTTCTGCAATGGTGGGTTGAGCGACTCATCACTGTCCCATCTAGTTGTTTGTATTCTCGTTTGGTTGTGTTTCACCTGCGCTTTTTGGGCAGTCAATCATTCTAAAGTATTTGAGATGGGTTGACCTTGGGACAAATATACCACAACAAAAACTTTTCTAGCCAATACAGGGTCTGACTAGTATTGATCAAAGCCTGCACTAGAGTGAAAGCAGGAAATACCCTGCTAGGCTAACCGCCCTTTGGTGGTCAATCATTCTGCTTGGGTATTCTGTTCATTTCTTTTTTTCTTTTTA
This sequence comes from Massospora cicadina, assembly GCA_022478985.1. Lineage (NCBI taxonomy): Eukaryota > Fungi > Entomophthoromycota > Entomophthoromycetes > Entomophthorales > Entomophthoraceae > Massospora > Massospora cicadina. Next base: position 78,731 of record JAKSZP010013255.1, read on the forward strand.
GATCTTTGAGCTTTGGTAATGGTAATCCCCTAGTTGGTGTACCTCAAATAGTTTTATAAGTTAAAAATCTCAGATAATAACTATAAAACCTAAGTTTTAAAATTTGGACTTACTCTTTCTCTCACTAAGATAACTGTTTAGGTAGGTTTGTTTTAATATATGGTGAAGAAAACAGAGGGTTTTAAAAAATTTTATAGCATTTATAAACATTAACTAATTATAAAATGAGCAGTTATTTATATAATATCTGCATTATAAAAATAGATTTATAGATTATCATTCTGTCATAAGCTTATCATGATGTTAAACAACAGTATTTTTAAGTTTTAGCAAGAAAATCTTATGCCATTGCATCATTTACTTATATGTAGTCTTAAATCACTATACTTGATTGTAAAATATTATCATTACTCTTAAAGCTTAACTTGCAGAGTATTTGTATACCAATTCATCAAGAGAAGCTTATAATACTCAGAGAATTTCACAAAATGTATCATATAATGTGGCAAGTTTTTTTTGATATTTTATATATCTACATATACTGTCCCAGCAAGCTTTTACTAGATAAAAATTTTATACCTCAAAAGGTTATAAAAGACATCATATGTTTTTAATAAGTTTTTAATTAAATCAAATTGATAATAATTAAAGAGTTAATTTATTAAAATAGTCAATTAATTTACTTATTTTTGAGCTCATTTTTATATTAAATTTATAGGTTATAGCTCTAAGGATGGTTATCCTGGAGGGTAAAACTGCTTTCACCCTAGTGCAGGTTTTGTTTAATACAAGTTTGAAGCCTGTACTGGCTAGAAAAATTCTCAGTGTGGTATATTTGTCCCAAGGTTGACCCACCTTAAATACAAGATTATAGTTTATAGCTCTTTAACTCTAAGATCATATATAATGCAAGTAAAGTTGCAAAGGGTGCATACCTGCCACAAAATTTTATTCAGTTTTGGTTTTTTTTTCCTAATAAATATATAGATTAAATGTCAATTTTATAAAATTGAGTTTGATGTTTTTAGTGTATACAAGAGATCTACTGAATACAATCAAAAAAATTTGATTTGACAAAAGTAAAATAGTTAGTATAAAAGGGTGGTTAGCCAAGCGGGTAAAACTGCTTCCACCCCTAGTGCAGGTTTTGAGTTTGAAACCTGCACTGGCTAGAAAACATTCTTGGTGTGGTATATTTGTCCCAAGGTTGACCCACCTCGAATAATTTTAAAATAGTTAGTATAAAATATAAAACTACTAATTATTATATATGAAGTATCTGTAAATCTATAGTAAAGTATTGTTATATTAATACAATGTTAGATTTTCTCAAACGCTATAACTATAAGTTTTTTTATCCTTTTGACTAATAAACAAAAAGTAGAATAATCATCTAATAATGTAAAAATGTCTTAACTTATTTTGGATTGTGACCATATTTTTACAATTTTAAAGATTTTTTGTAATGGATTTGTATGAATTAATTGTAATAAATTTATATAAATACTTCTCTAGTATAAATCATGAGTTTGAGCTCAACACATATATTAATAAACAAAAAATCTTATTAAATTTTAGATTTAGCTATCTTTAGGATGCTACAAAACTAGATAATCTAAAACGTTGAATAGCCCAAGTAACTTTTTTAAATAATCTAAAATTTAGTTTTTAATGCATATTTTTTAATTATTAGCTAGTATTTAGTCAGAAATTGCAACTACAAACATCTTAAAAATTCAACTTTGTATTTATGTTTAGTAGGTAATTTAGTTATTAATAACATTGCAAGAAATTAAATACTTATGAAATTTTACATTAGCTGCTGCTCCTTGGGCAACAGCCACCATCATACCACACCACCTTACCATAGCCCAACAAATCCCACCCCGTGCTAGTGTGGCTGCAGCACCTGATCATTTCTTTTGGGCTCAGGTTGATAATAGTAGGCAGATTTGTTCCCTCTGCTTTGGCCTCGACATGCAAAAAGAGCATGCCCTCAGGCCAAATCTGCTGCTGCAGCTTCTCAGCTTCCTTCTGGAGGTTCAGTATGGGGCGCTTTGCTGCCCCCTCCCACCCTCAATCTCGTTCAGTGGGCCCACATGGAAAATCAGCCCCCCCAAAACCTCCAGCCTTACTCTCCCACCTAAATCTACCCCAGCCAATCAGAGCAATGCTTGGACCACCATTGGCACCCAAGCAGCTGCCCATTCGTCCAATCCCACCCACCCACCCAAATTTGAACGCCACTATTCCAGTGAACCAAAATCCATGGGATCTATTGGCTGAAACTGACGAATCAGGTAATGTCCTCATTAGTAAGCATACAGGTCAGCCTCTCTGCCAAGGCAATTATGGTTGGGCAGAATTTTCCTTCCTGACTTTGATGAAACCCCTACCCCTCGCCATTTTGCTCCTCTGCCCAATACAGCCCCCTTCCAAAGTGACCACCAGCTTGCCTTAGCTGCAGTGGCCTCTCCTCAGTGCCCAAAACTACACACCGCGGTGGCCCAGTCAGTGGCTCAGCTCCAGCATGGCCTGCCCACCCTCTTCTTCCCCCTGACTTCCCTGAATCTCCCTGCAGTAACATCTTGAAACTATTTGATGATGCTGAAGTTGCTGTTATGAATGTTGCAACAATTGCTTCATTCAACCCCTCAGCCAATATCACCCGCCACAGTATCTCCCTTTTCACCCAACTTCCTGGAGCCCGCAAAGAAGCTGAAGTTCTCCTCACAGCTTTTGTTGAAACAATTTCCCATCATTATCATGATTTGGAAGAGGAAAACTCCTACTACGCTGACCTCAACCCCCACTATGCAGATGCCCCAACGCCCTGGCTCTCTGCTCTGATCTGGTACTATAACCAACATCCCCATGATTGAGGTGGGTCTTTCTGAAAACCAACCCCCCAACCCCTCATCACCCTCTGCCATGGTGGGTTAGCAGTTTCTGCTTCCCACCTGGTTAGTAGTTTTGTTTTGTCATTTTGAGTATTGTGTTTGGTACTGTCCATCCCCTGGTCAGCATACCTCGAATAAATCAAAATTGTACCTTAGCTATATGTTAGTATGTGACACTATTAGTATCATCTGCCTTTAGATGATTTCTACATATATTAATATGATCTTTCACTATCAAAGATTTTTATAACATATATAAACAGATGGCATTATGTATTGTGTGCATTATTTGTTAGCATATATAGTGTAAAATGATTTCTATTTAGTTTAAAGCTTATAGACCATAGATAAAAACTAAATTTAAAGATCTCTCAAGAAAGAAAATATGATAAACTCTTTGGGAAAGGATTATATTAAATATGTTATTAATGCTCTATTGACTTATAAATTTTATAAAAGATAAGTTAAGAACTCAAAAGAAGAATATAAGATAGATATCAACATACATTTCCAAATTTAAGCACTAAAAACTATGGAACTAAGATATTACTTTAAAAACCTACATTGGAGAGTCAAGGTATCATAAAGCTAATTATCTTGGATTAAGAGCTAGTGAAATCAGATCTTAGGCATCAGATTCCAAAGGCACAGGTTATTAACTAAAATTGATAAAATATGATTTGAGGACAACAACAATAGTAACTTACAAGAAAGATAAGCTTTGGCAATAGGTATTTTTATAGAAAATAAACAAAAAGCACAATGTAGTGTCAAGTACTGAAAAAAAGCTTAATGGCTCGCTCACCTTTCTGCTCTTCATGCTAGGGTCTCTACAGCAAAGTTAGGATAAAGGAGAGCTATAAATTATCATTCATCTTAGATATGTCCCTTCACTAGCAATCCTATTGTTGCATTTTATGTATACTAAGCAGCACACAAAAGTGGTAGACTAGAGAATTATCAATTTAATTTAAATTAAACTAAATGAGTGGTAATTAAGGTTCAGCGGATTTCCATTGTAGTCAAAATCAACTGATTGAAATTGAGGGTCTGGTGGATGGCCATTACAAAACAGGATTCCTCATACCATATATTTATACACTGGCATGGGGAATTGAATAAAAAGTAAAGATATAGATAAATTTGAGCGGATGTAAATGCTGAGGCCTGGAGCCAAAGTGATTATTAGATTTAGGGGTATAATTTGCATTAGCAGGGTTAGGGGAATCAATATACCATATCTATAAATCTTTGGCGCTGAGGCAAAAGCTCTAAAAGTAATTTAATAAAACTTTGGCCACTCACTATGAAGTTGAGCGCTTCACTTTCAAGACTTCTTACGCCATTAAATCCTATCTCTAATTTATAGTGGAGTATAATCATTAAATAATATTGCATTAAATGATGGATGGTCAAACCACTTGCAAAATTTCCCCCACTAGACAGACATAAGGTAACAAAGATGAATGGGGGTCAGATAAATTAATAAGAGCTAGTTACTGGTCACCATAGTGTAAGTAGTGCTTAATCAGAAGCTTGCATGCACTCAATTGATAATATTTCCCTTAGTAGGATCCTTCAGGATCTAAGAATCTGTCAATGTATTTTTATGATCTCAAGGTTCCTTTCCAAATGTGCACTAATTTTCTGGTCCGTCCAGACCCATGATTGTTGTAATAGCAGGCCTATTCCCTTACACCAAAAGTAGGCAAGGACTGGCAGTTCTTGTTGTTGTGTCTCTATCCTTGAGCTTTCAAGCCAGAGCATTTGAGCAAGCAGAACTTTCTAACTGAATCAAAGTTCTCATGAGCTTTTCAATGTATCTATTAAGACTTGTATCTTCTTCCTCAGCACATATATATAAAAGTGGGGCAACGAAGGCTGCTTCCCATAAAGTAAAGCAAATGGTGAGTGCCCTGTGACTAAATGATATGTGATGTTGTAAGCAAATATGGCAGAAGCCAGGAAAAGGTTCCAATTGGACGCTTAGTCTGTAACTAGCCTATACATTATTCCCACAAGTGTGCCTTTCACCCATTTGATGATGCTGTTGGTCTTTGGGTGATAGGGCGTATATAGTATCCCACATATGCCCATTAGATTACTAATCTTTGAAATCATTTGGGACGTAAAGTTGGTCCCATTATCCGTCAGCAGAAATTGAGGGCATTTTTGTTGATAAATGACATCTTCAAGAATAAACTTAGACATAGTTGTGGCCCCTAGATCTCTTATTGCCTTAACCTCCACCCACTTTATCCGGTAATCAATGACCATATTAACATATAAACTGAACAAGCGTACTGGTCAAGGGCCCAACAGTGTCCATGGAGACCGTGTGCCAGGAAAAAAAGGTTTGACTAAATGATAAGAAGTGGCTTTTTAATATGGTGCTCCAGCTTGACAATTTTCGGCAACAGCTGAGAGCTTCATGAATATCACATGACATGAAATACCAAAAGTAATGGGTTTGTAGTTGTTCAAACTTTTTAAATTTTATATGGCCTGTCACCTTAAGAGCGGCAATGATAATATCCGTTTGTTTGGTAGTTATGAGGAACAAAAAAGTTTATTTGTCAATAACCTTTTATATTTCTTTCTTTTACAAATATATTTTTCCTGAATTTTTTAACCTTCATTGAATCTTGATAGTCTCAATAACATGTTATTGGGCAACAATTCTGATAAATAATTCACCGTCTTTATCAATCAGCAAGGCTACAGTAGGCAACTGAGAGAGACTATCCATTTTTTGATGCTTGGCGCCAGGTCAGTGTTGAATTTAAAAATTTATGTTTGTAATTTCAAGGTCCAGTGGTCCAAACATCCTAATGTTCTTTTAGGTTCTACAATCATTCTCAAGAAGCACAGTCAGTCGCCACATAATAATGCATGCTAGGAAATATTCTAAAATTACTTACAAGCATAAATGTCAGCTAAGCACTCCTTTTCAGTAACTTTATAATTTCGTTTGTGTATATCCAGTTTTTGACTGCAATAAACAAGAGTGTGTTCTTCCCCCTCATCATCAAGCTGAGATAAAACTGCCCTTAAGAGATAAGGGATTCATTTATCTGAATAATAAACAGTTTATCAAAGTTTAGATATTAATTAGGCTTTTGGGTAAGGCAAAGTCTTAATTGATCTAAGGTGAGCTGGAAGTCTTCCATTAATTCAAACGGAATCTCAGCCCTAAGAAGGTGAAATAATGATTAGTCTATTTACTAAAAGTTTTACAAACTGGTGATAATAGACAATCGTCCCCAAAAAATACCTGATATCACGCTTGCTAGTTGGGCGTGACATTTTTTTTAATACCTTCACCCTTAGCAGGCTGGGGCTGTAATCCTTGTTGTTGATGACAAACCGCAGATACTAAAGTTGTTTGTAGAAAAAATTGCATTTATGAGGTTTGCTTTACAAATTGGTTTATATCAACCGTCAGAAAGCTTCCTTTAAATGCTGCAAATGGTCTGTAAACATTTTGAAAAAACATTTATCATCCAAATTCACTAACACACAGGACATTTTGGATCCCAATATGCTATCCTTAGCACATTGGAATGTCATAGGGGCATCACAAAGCCCTTGCGGCATCTAGTGGGCTGATATAGATCCTTGGCGGTGATCATAGCGTACTTCTCTTGTTCCTCCTTGGCAGCTCAATATTCCAATATCCAGAGATTAAACTATAGAGGAAAAGTCTTGTGCGCCGCCCAAGCGGTCTAGTGCATCGTCGATATGGGGTAAAGATTAGGGTCTTTCTTGATAATTTATTGAGTTTTTGGTAATCTATTACCACTCGATTTTACCCATCTTTCTTCTTAACAACCAAAACCGTGGCGGCCCAAGGAATCTTGGAGGGTATGCTATCCCCTGATGCACAAATTAATTTATTTCATGGTTGAATTTATTATCCACCTTATAACGCTGAATAGAATGAGAAAGAATTTACAGTCAATTACCAATATTGCTCTGGTGAAGCACATTGTGTTTGCACCCCAAATCGTAATTGTCAGTTAGCGAAAATAATAATGTACTTGTCAAATAAAGCCAGAAATTGATCCTTTTCATCTTCCGTCACTCCTGAAAGGCGTTCTTGGGGAATCAACGAACATACTGCTTTCTAATCATCGTCCTAAAGCCCAATTTCATACATATTTCCAAATTTATGGATATTTAAGACCTACACAACAGGTAGATATGAACGAAAGTAACTACCTAATGTCACTTCACACAGATTAGGGCACAAGTTAGCTAAAAGCACTTGAATCTCGCCATGGTCTGACAGAATTAATCTATTCAAAGCAACTGGTTATAACCTAGATTAATTAAACGGGGAAAATATCTCACCATATAATCCCTGATGAATGATTATGGCAATTTCAGTTTCCTTCATAACTTAATGACCTATCAGAATAATCAAAGGTACAATTAGCTCGGATGTGAGTACCCTTTTATTCTATAATATGCATCAGTAACTTTTAGGTACGCCACATAGCTTCTGTTAATGCAATTGGTATGATACAATTCTGCACACGATGTTAACATACCCCTGTTTTGGGCCATTGAGGCCACATCCTTCCAGTTATAAAATAGTGGAAAAGTTTGCCCTAGTAAATCCAACATATTTTTTTCAAATAGGCTTTAACCCCAAATTTCTTAAAAAGAGGTCCCAATTAAAAAGTTATAAATTTGATTGGGGAACACAGTAGCCATAGTGGAAATTAAAGGAGCCAAAATGCTTTGGTAATGTTCTGTAAACTCCTTCAGAAGTTGTGGTCTGAGGGCCTGTGGTCCATAAATTTTATGATAATATATATCTGGAGCACACCCCAGTTTTTATCAGTAGTGTGGACACAATATTAATCAGTGCCCCACTGTCCATAAAAGCTTAGACATTGAGCATTTTACAGTTATATTCACATAGTTACACTTAGAATAAATAAGTAGTGTAGGGTATATTGCAATGACATTCACTTTGTCTATTTGACATAAAATATTCTGAATTTCTTCACATAACTGAAGACTGGACTCTTTCAAAGCATCAAAAGGTAGAGTCACTTGGATCCCAATTATCTTGGGAGTCTCAATAGAAGGACATGGAAACTATTGTGGTACAACAGCTGGACATATTGCTTTAATACTAATTATTCCACTGAAACAGAAACACGTTTCACTTGTGAGAAGGTGGTCACTGGTAAACTATTTTTTTGACACCAGTACCAGCAAAGGCAGCTCAGTGTAATCACTCATTTAACTCACTGGAGAGAGTTTTGGTGATTTATTCTTTCTTGGGATTTTTTAGAGGAGGCAGAGATAGAAAATCCAAATTATACTCCTCCCTGTCTTTTTCCACTTTTTTGTCATTCCTAGGGTGCACAGTATGAACCCAGGGTTTAGCACTTAACTTAGGAAAACGGTTGGCGCAATGGACCAATTTTTGCATTGATTATAAGTAATTTGACTAATGTCAGAATTATCTAAACAAGGGCCATAGGGCAGAGAAAACCCTATTTTGGGTAAATGGCCAAAGGCTGCAGTTTTCAAGGCTCTCACTAACTCTTGTTGAATTTCTAAAAGTGACGGCGCACTACCAGAGATAATTCACCATAGGGGGTGATATTGTTCTCTTCAATCAAAATAGGAATCATTAACCAATAAAATTCTTGGTAAGCTTACATGCATGGCATAGAGAAACTTGCGCATCAAAATCTTTGATCAAGTTAGTCCAACTAGCATCTGAGCTTCCATAAAAAAGCGCTCTGAAAAAGTTTTCATAAATTTCATCTTTTTTCAAAAAAGATGTTAAGGAATTGAGCCTTACAAATGGTCACCAATTTCTCCCCATCAAACTCTTTTTTGAGAATGTCCTTGGAATTGTGGTAGGTAGCTTCAATCTTTTGTAAATATAGGCATCACCAAATCCTGACTTTCAGAGTCCAGCTTTCATTACTGTTGCCAACTTAGCATTCTTGGGCGCCTTATCCATGCTAATTCTCAAAGAGACTAATAAATTGTGTATATTGGCCTTTTTATCAAACTTTGGTAAGTTGATAGGGTTTATATGAACTGGAGATTCAGTTCTGTTAGGGCCAAAGGCCCTGGATTACTCCTAATTGACTTCCAGATTGGTGGAGACAAGATGTAGGCGTAAAACAGCCTTGAACTGCCAGAGCTACCTGAGTAGAAGCGTCTACAGTTGTTGTGGTAGCCAGCAGTGTTGCGCGCTGGTTGGACTGGCGATAGGACTGGAGGTTAACTATTAACTGGGTCAGACTGATCAGGGGGAGGAGTCACCATCATATCTAGACGAGCTGACGCCCCAACGCCTAAGTTTGAAGTAAAGACCATAGGCACAATCTGAATTTCCCAAACCTCATCATCTTTGATATTTTTTGCAGAAAAGGTTCAGATATGCCGTTGATAATAGTAGCAGCCTGAGCATCCAATTAACTATTAAAATAGTCCCACATGGTAGCAACACTGTGGCGTTCCGCTTGTAGCAAAATTTTAATATTAAAAAGTTTTTGGTAGTGGCCAGAAATTTCGCTTTCATGTTGATATTCTCACTCATTAGTGACATGACTTCTGGTCCTGGGTTTTTGCTTCAAGTTCTAAAGCCTTCATGATTTAGTACAAATATGTATCAGATGTGAACAGTTCTGGTCATAACTGCATCCAGACTTTCAAGAAGTTGTTGATATGCTTTATTATTATTAGTTATTATTTTACTTGATAGTCGTGGACAATTATAGTGAACTGAAAGTTGGCAACGTGGGCATTTAAAGACACTTGTACTTAGTGAACATCATCATACTGATCTGATGGGACTCCAAGGCAACCTCTTCAACATAAACCATTTTTACTACTTTTTCCTGAGGTAAACCTTTAATGGAGTTTATTAAATCCATAATTAAAATTAAACTACAGAAAACTAATGTGAGCCCCCTTTAGTGATCACCACAATTTTGCAATTGGCGCTTAGGCATTGGATTTTAAAGACACAGGTATTTATGTTAAGAACAATAAGGTACTATTTGAGGACAATAACCTTAGTAAACTTGAATGAAGGACAAGTTTTGTCAAGAGGTATATTTATTATAAATTAAACAAAAGCACAATTTAATATAAGATAATGACAAAGGATCAATGGCTACTTTCCTTTCTGCTCTTTGTGCTATATTCTCTCCAGCCATGTAAAAAAGATCCCTTCACCCTTAGAATTCATCCCAGATATGCCCCTTCCGCTAGCATACATATTGGTACAATTTATATATATTAAGCAGCACCCAAAAGGGGTATACTAGTGAACTAATGATTTAATTTAGGTTAATTGAGCAAACACCTAGGGCTCAGAGGATTTCCATGTAGTCACAGTCACCAAATTGCATTTGAGGTTTCAGCAGATGAACATAATAAAGGTATGATTTTTTGTTGCCATAATTCTGTGTAGGTGGGTTGCTCGCTTGTTGCCAGACCAAAATTTTAACAGTATGACAAACTTGGTATGCTTATTACATCATGCTACCCAAGAGGGAGGGGGCCAAAGTTCCTAAGTTCACAACCTTGAACCTTGTTGAAGAAGTGGTAATTAACTAAAATTAAATTAAATTAAGTGTAGTAGTTTAATAATTTATTAGGATAAAGCTTCAGAGCGTTTATAGTAATTGGATGCTAAAATTGAGAGGCGAGAGAATTCAGGAAAAGCAGGAGGTAGGATACCAGGCAATAGCTAACAAGTGAATTCCTAGCTTAAGGAAAACTTTCAGCTTTAATTGCTAATAATATAACAATTTGTACAATACTAATAGTACACTAACAATTGATTATTCTGGCTTTAGTCGCCAGTAAACATTAGACTCATATTACTATCTAGATTGATCCTCAATAGTTTTAGATCAATTAATTCTAAGTGGCGGAAACATCATTACTCACTCTACTATCAGGAACCCTCAGCATTCCTCCGGCATTATGATATCCTTAGCATAAGTTGCCAGTAAATCCTAAAATGAACATATGATTGGGTCTTGGTGTCAAACTATTATTCTGCCATAAACCAAATTATTAATACAATAGGTTGACATCCTCAGCTTCAGTCGCTGGTGTCAATCAATACTTACTAGTTAATTTAGTTAAATTATTGTCTTTGGCATAAATTGCCAGAGATCAAAATGTCAAAAATCTATTAGGGACTATCTGTGACGCTCAAATTAGCTCAAATCAAGTTAATGAGGAGCATAAATTGACATTCATTAATAGCTTAATATTAATGAGTTATGACCCCTAGTAAGAGATAGACCCAAAAAAGGGCGAATCTTGACACTCATACCAAATATTTTATGCCAGTGCGGGGACAAAATAGAGGTTTAAATTTAGGTAAATCAGAGCAGATATAAATAATGAAGCCAAAAGCTCAGGCGATTATTAGATCAAGGGAGTAAATTATGCACTGGTTGGATATGGGTTTGATCCGCTGTATTTATAAATCTATGGCACCAAGGCAAAAGCACCAAAAGTAATTTAATACAACTTTGGAGACTCCCTATGAAGTTGAGGGCCACGCTCACAAGACTCCTTATACCATCAAATCCAATCTCTATATTAGTTAAATATAATTACTAAATAGATATTGCATTATATGATGGTTGGTCAAACCACTTGCAAAATGATTAAAACTAACGCAAGGATTTAGTCCACTAGCTGAGCCATTATAATTTGCATTTTTCTCCTGGATAATTATGCTAGGCTGAGGGACGACACCACTTTCACTATGGGGCGCTTGCAGCCAAGGGCTTTATATAATCTTAGTAAATGTTTAGTGAAGAAGCTGTTTTACTATAAAATGACAAAGTAATATAAAGTAAGAGGTTAATTATTTTGTTCACACCTAAAATCATGATTGATCTACTTATTAGAAAACTTTAAATAATAATTGTAACCATACAAGCTATAACTTTTAGCTATGTTCAATGCTAGAAGATTTTAGGACTCTGGATTTAGTTTAAGTCTAGTAGTATAACATACTTACTGAAATATAAATTTTAAGTTCAATAATTTATAAAATTATATGTTTGATTATAAAATGATACCTTGCACTATTATAAAGATGTGCATGGTTTCAGATCCTAAAAATGCTAAAAACCTTTGTTTGGTATATATTTCTCTGGCCTTCTCTTTTCAGATGGTTCTTAGTGTAAAATCATTATAATATAAGTGCTCTATAAAAATCTATTTAAAAACTTACATAAAACCCTTTGTAATAAAAACATAATTGCTAAATTAAAATTGTTGAGCGTTAATAAAGCTTAGTCAATATCAGACTAATTTCAGTTTTTTGTGCAGCACTTATTATAATTTTTATATGAGTTTTATACATAAGAGTTTATGAAATGTAGAAGCTAGATTTTTTTTGATTTTACTGTTTATTATCATTTTTGCTAAGTTCTTTTGCTGTAGAAGGTGGTTGTCTAGATTTGGTACAATCAAACAACCTTGATCAGATTCAATTATATTATACAAAAGACACTGACAATAAATGTCCAAACTGTAGTGTCAAGAGGCGAATAATTGCAAATGCAGAGATTATTTTACATGAAGAACAGACAATTGATATTTATTTTTATAATAAGAGCACTATTAAAATATTATGATTTGTACGTTTTTAAAATGGAGTATGAACTTTTATCTGTCATAATCAATTGACCTTTGGATTTCCTTGCAGCTAACAAAGCTAAAACATATTCAAAATTTATATGAAATAGGAAGTCATAGCAGATAGTAAATGGTCAGACATTAAGATCATGTGTGCTTGAGACCCAATAACTAATAAAGGGTAGGCAGCTTGTATATTGACTAAAAATAAAAAAGATTAAAAATTGACATCAAAATCCCCATGAAAACTATTTATATAAGGCTATTGGTTAGTTTGTCATTAATGGAATATTATAATTTTAATTAGTTTAATTTTAAAAATATTGATTAGAGATGTATATGCAAGATACTGCCTTTTTTACAAAAAAAACTAAGATAATATAAGGTTGTTTTTAAATATGGATTATTATCATCTCTTATAGTCATATAAGGAAACTTATTAAGTCACCTCAAATAAAAATCTATGCAAGGCCTGATTTTAACATCTTTTTGTACTTGCTCCTTTTCAAAAAATATAAGTTTTTAACTAATCTTATATTGATTATAATGATGAAGAAATCAGAAAACATGAAAGAAATCAAATAGCATCATTAAACCTTAAATCATTGTAAAATGAGCAGTTATTTAAATAATACTGCATTATGAAATTAGGCTATAAGTTATTATTCTTTAAGCTTGAGGAGCAATTTTTGCGGCTTAATCAGGAAAATTTTTTTGTTTTGGACCAAAAAGGGGAGGAAGCCAGCGGCTGTCCCTTATACCAGCATGGGCAACTTAGACCATGTGTTAGATGAGAGGTGGGTGATGGTATATCCCTTGAGAATTGTGTAATTCCCAATTATGCTAACCACACATGAGTTGGTCCAGATTTATCTGTGTTGGAGTGTTGTGATGTGGCGGCAGCCAGGGACCACAACCAGTAGAAGTTTGGCAGCAATTCTCCCTGAAAGATGGTAGCTCCGCTGGTTCAAGGTTTGCTGAGGAAGGTAGATAAACATCCAGTGAAAAAAAATTAATTAAGTCGTTTTGGGTGCCGTGATCCCAAAATACCATTGATCTTTGTGCCAGTAGTCATGAGAGAATTTTTAATAGGTACAGGCACAAAAAAATTCAATGCCTAGTCAATGTGACTGGCCATATGTGGCCTGTCCATGGGCACACCCAGGTACCTGCTAAATGAAGCGTTGCCATTCTGCCAAGAGGAATTACGCTGGGAGGGAAAACATGGTAGAAAAATTTGAGCCAAAACCAGCTGGTCAGGATGTGATTGATCTAACGTAATAAAATGTAAAAATATTGATCTGTCAAAGTTAAAGTGCATAATAATTCCTGATAGAAAATGGAATTAAATCATTCCTAATTTCTGGTGAGTGTAATGAGTGGGTTCATGTCAGTATGCCACAAAAAATGGGAAGTACCAGCCAGGTCACCAACCACATCAAAGATAAACCTGAAGAGACCCATCCCTGAATCCGCGCACCATGTCTAGATGTCATGACATACTCTCAAACACCAGTCCCAGCAACGCTGCATTCCAACAGTAGGGTATGACTCCAGGATAGTGCAGAGAATGAGGACAATGCTTGGCATAGCTTGCTTGTTAAGCTCATTATCCAGATCTGGGGTTTCTTAGGTATATATATAAAAATAAAAGTATATTGTAATAAAGTTGATATGATAGCAATGATTTATTGGAATGTTTATATTTTTGTAGAAAATAAAACTAAATTCTTAGTTTTTGTCTTCTACATAATATAGCACTGCAAACCCTCAACTAAGCTCCTTTACTCTAAGCTCTCAAGTATGAACAGATCATTATCCGCAAATGTTCAATATCCCATTTAAAAGAATTTGGATAATTCAAGGTGCCAGTGTTGCATTATGTTAGATCAGTACCTGCGCATGAACTTTCAGTTTCCTTACCTTTGACGTCCCAATTCACAAATTGTTACTCCACTAATCTTAATTTATCAGAATCATCATTCATTTTGTATACCAGAATCTGAGATTTTTCTACCAAGGTCAATGTGTGGGCCAGGCTGCGTCTGATACGTTACATCAACCCTGTGAGGCCCAACATTCCTAGACCTTATCTTGGCACCATGCACATTCTATCAGCATTTGCCATGGGGACTCATCCACTGGATACCCCTTCCAATCTGCTATACACTTCTGCTGGCCTCTCAGCCATTGTACATCCAGTATCTTCTTAAGCTCATATTCCTGGCTATTCTTCTGATGTGGGCTCAGTGGTCCCAGACGCTTAGAACTTCCCCTTTAAATGAATATAATTGTGAATCATGAATTAATGAATGGGTCTTAGATCCTTTTTGTAGCTTCAGTTCAAAAGCGACCTTTTTAATAGCGCGGATAATTTGTATGGGCCCAGAAATTCTGGTCCCAGCTTTTGACTCTTCACTGTCATGGCGTAGTTATAAGCTGCCACTATCACCCAATCTTTGTGAACAAATATCGGATTCAGAGCACGTTGTCAGTCTGCTTGATGATTTTGCCATGCAACAGCTCATTACAATTTCCTTATAGTCTCTCCAGATGTCCACCATGTTGTGGGCTATTTCATCTATCCCCTGACACAATCCATCCCTGGAACCACCATTTAATTTAGGGTTTAACCCATGGTTTGTGAAATATGGGATCATTCCCATTGACAATTGGCAATGGTTATTATATGCAAAATGGGCTAACTAGACCTATGAAACCCAATCATCATGCAAATTTAAAACGTAACAATTGAGATATTACTTAAGTATTTGACTCTTCATTTACCCAAAGAATTGGGGATGATATGCCAAATAATAACATTGAGGACTTTTCAAACTACGAATCAAATTGGACCAAAATTTTGACACAATCTGGAACCTGTAGTCCAAAAAGATTTCCACCGGTAACCCTTGCTGGCAAGATATTTTATTAGCAAAAATCTTTGCTGCATCCTCCACTGCAATTTTGGTAGTGCACGGAAAAAATCTGGCACATCTAATAAACTGATTGATGATCATCATGATTGTGTCCTTCCCTTGAAACCATGGCAGGAATATTATAATATCCACGCTAACTGATCCCTATGGATAAACATAAAATTTGAAGCAAATTTAACTTATCAGCGGGAGGCTTCTTGAGGTATTTGATTGGGTGCAAACAAACATACCCCTACGTGTTTCCTAACATACCTACAAAGGCCTGGCCACAATTAATTCCGCCGCACAAGCTCTACCAATTTTTCAACATCAGGGTGATCCGCCAATGGATGGTCATGAGAAACCCCATAATACCTCCCTTGATATGATGGATTTTAAATCCATACATGAAAATCATTTACCAATACTCCGTTTATCTTCCTATAAGTTGGTGGTAAAGTGTAGTTGTCCTTACACTTTCTCAGCCCATGACCAATGTCCAAATACTGACTTCCTCTTTTTCTGGCAGATCTCCCCCTAATTCAATTTCCCACTTCTGATTATCAAAAATTGATCCAGACAGATCGCGTTAGCCATGAGAAACCTCCCAACTCAGACCTATTATAAGCGAATCCCACGTCCCAGCTTAGCCAATATTCCAAGGTGTTAGTCTCTACTGAATGTTATTCTTCATAAAAATTGGACTAGACCAACTCCATGTGCTGTCAGGCTTGACTCTAGTTTATATTTCTTTATGTATGATAATTTTCAGGACTTTATGATCCGTTCAAACAATAAAGAAAAGCTATCATATAGCAGGTTTTTCTTCCATTACCTTAAATATGAGACCACAGTCAGCATTTTTTTATATTGGGTAATTCATTTATGCCATAAGGATTTTCCAGCTAAAATAGCACATGAAGCGGTCTAATCCATTTTTTCATTATTATAAAAGCACCACCCCACGGCGTAATATGAGGCATCCATTTTGACCATGAAAGGGTATCTGGGATCAGGATGAGCTAGAACAGGTGCCAAAATCAGTTTTTTCATCAAATCAAACGCCAGTTTCTCCTCCTCCTATAAAAATGTAACATCTTGTGTCAACTGCATAAGAGGTAGGAACATTTGTGACAAATTACATGAATCGCCATAATAAAGTCATTTTCTCCAAGAAACTCTGTACTCCCGTTCAGTCCATAAGTGCTTTCTACAAACAAACTGTCCTCAGCTTGTCAAAGCATATCCCAAGTCTATTTCTAAACATGACATTGCCCAAAAACATCACTTAAATTTGGCTATGTTTGCATTTTGAAGGATTTAACTCAGACCCATCTTGGAAACGCACTCACAGTACCTCCCAACATTGCGCACATAATCTTCTTGGGAATGGAAAAACATGAGGATATCATCTAAGTCTACTGCACAACACCTACCGATCATACCACCCAGAACATGATCAATTATCTGCTGGAACACCTCTGGGGCATTTCATAACCTGAACGGCTTCATGCAATACTGAAACATCCCCAAGTGGCATTTAACGCCTTTTTTGATGTTCCAGTCTCACAAGTACACAATTATATGTCTCTGCAAGATCTATTTTGTAAAATCTTTTTATCCTGTGACCATTAAAAGATATCCTCAATCAGAGACATGAAATAGGGATTGGGCTCCGCACCTGAGTTTAACTGTCAGAAAACCACATATGGCTGCAATTCCATACTTACTTTTGGCACAACAGTACCGGTGATCAATGGCGGATTACAAAGGCTTGATCAACCCTTCGCATAGAATCAATCCTATGTACTCCTACAGTGCTTCTTTCATCCCCTGGTTGAGCAGGTAAACTGGGCATCTGTGGGGAATTTATGACCCTTTCTTAAATCAAGAAACGTGAATGGGACAGTGTGAAAAATATGAGAATCCTTACTGAGACCATATACATACAAAAAATAGTGATATTCTGCTTGCAATTCATCCGCCTGCCTCACCCCCATGACCTTCGATTTTTTGGTACATACTCACCAACTATATGCGTCCATCTCATCCGTGGCTCCATTCTCAGGTTAAAAGTAACTGCATGGAAAGAAAGCCAATCTGGGGGCAAAACTAAAGCCACCACTGCATCACCAACACCACTGGATGGGCCAGATTCTCTATAACACAAAATTTCTTCTTGAACCCAAACAGATTCTACCATACTCCTATTGAGGGACTCAATCATCATGAAGGAGCCCTCCATTACATATCTGAAAAACATGACTCTGGACCGTCCCAAATTCTAATTTCAATTTTTGTGCTACTGCAAGTTCCTTGTAGTTTTCCCCTGACCATGTATCAACCAGGTCCATCACCTCTTCCATTCCACTGAGTTTGTATAGCTTCACCGGGATAAATAAACAAGGATAAAGAAAAGAGAAGGTTTATTTTTGAATACTTTTTGATTTGAAAATTTTCTGGTGACATATACTTAGGCACGATCTACTTCTCATGTCCCTGGCTCTCCACTTTGCTAAAGTCCCATGTTTCATTGTTGGGACCCCCTTGCAAATTTCTAAAGTTCAGAGGTGAGGCATGCCAGCTGCCCTACCAGGATGACCTCTCACTGAAGATTTCCCCTTACCTGGCAACATGGAACCTTTACACCAGTCTCATATCAACGCCATTTGATTTTCAACATACTAGAGTTAATGTAATTTCCTTCGCTATCATACCTTGAACTTTTGCCATCGCCATGGCTGCTAGTAAATCCGCATAAAGACCCTGAAGTAACAATTGTTAATACTGTGAATCTGCCACCCAGGCTGCATTTTCTATTGTTTATTTTTGCATGTACTTTTCCACAGAGCTACTCCACTGGCTAACCACCAAAAGTTCCAACCATTCTTAATTCTGTTCCTCATCTGGGCAGGCTGCATTGTGGATTAAATCCACAAATTTATTCATGGAAAATGTGAGGCACCTTGCTCTTCAATCATTTCTGTACTCAGCCTTCCAATCTCCAAGGGTAAGGCAACTATGATCTGGGCAGTCTGGAGAAAGAAAGGGGGCTCCCCCTGTTGCCTGAGCCAAACGCGCCTGGAACCAAATCTGCACAATCACCTTATGGATCTTATCCAACTCCTTCATGGACTGGGCCACATATTGTTATTTTAATTTGGGTGCTACAGGGCTTTCTGCTGCTTTTGTCGCAACAGCATTCCATACCCACCCCACCTCATGCATTAGAAATGCAACAAGAATCCTACCATCACCACAGTCAATACATGTAAGTACTCTTTCTCTTAAGACCACTACCTCCTCTCAAGGGCATTGCAAGACTGAAAGAAAAGTAATATAGTTTTGTCTAATGTAATGAGCTATTTCTGCCATTACACCACAAAAGAATTGTAAAGTACCAGCCATGTCACCAACCTCATCAAGGATAAGTCTGAAGAAAGCCATCCCTAAACCCATGCGCTATGTCTGGATGTCATGAAATATTCTTGAACAACGGTCCCAGTGACACTGCATGCTAACGGCAGGGTCTGGCTCCATGACAGCGTAGAGAATGAAGTCAATGCTTGGCCTAGCTCTCTTTTTAAGCTTATCACCCAGATCTGGGTTTTCTTAGGTATAAATATTTAAAAAAGTATATTTAAATCAATTTGATATGTTAGAAAGGTTTATTTGTATGTTTAGTAACTTCATAGAAGATAATATAAATTCTCAGTTATTGCCTTCTCCTTTGTATAGCACTACAAACCCTCAACTAAGCTCCTTTACCCTAAGCTCTCAGTGGTGACCAGATCATAGCCCACAAATGCTCAATATCCCATTTATATATAATTTGGGAAATTCAAGGAGTTGGTGTCTCATTCAGTCAAATAGTCTCTACTGATGTATTTTAGATTTCTTACCTTTGATGTCCCAATCCTTGATCCAATCTTCTGTCAATCTATTCTTATCAGAATCGCCCATTAATTACTCAGCATAATCTGAGATTTAGCTATTAAGCTAAATGTTCAGACCAGGCTGCGCCTGATCCGTTAAAGTGATCTTATATGGTAGTGGACCCTAAAAGGTTCCAATGTTGCTCCACTCTACCCCCTTTCCACTCTTTAGTTCTAATAGAGACAGATCTTTTACAATCAAATTTTATTTATATATTTTTAGCAGTCTACTGGATATTTAGTTACTATGGTTTCAAGATTTGGAAACCTTTGACTGGTGCCTGAAGCTGCCTTAAAACTGTTATATCCCACAATATGGATGGATACATCAGAGGAATTCTGGTTTTTTTGGGCTGTCACTCACCCTGCATTCCAGGGCAGACTTATTATTATAAGTACGCTCCATGACACAGTCTGTCATAAACTTATAATGATGATCAAAAACATTCTTTTAGGGCTAATAATCAATATTTATGCAATTGCATCATTCCTTTAAATCTAGTTTAAAAATAATTTAGAGAACAAAAGGCTATTAAGGTCATTTATCCTTTCTTTTTTTTAATTTCGCCAGCTTAAATCTTTAAATAACCTAAAAATTAGCCAAATAAACACCAACCGCCTGGAAAACATTTTACTAATGAACTAACTGAATATCAAACTTCTCAGGTGTAACAATATACTGACTACTATTAAAAACTTATAAAATATTCACTTCTTACATAAAAATTTTTATTTTACTATAAATTAAAATAATTATGTTGAGATATAGTATTTTCATCCAAATTTAGTAAGTGTGCAAGTTTATTTAATAGAGTATGTCAAGAAGTGTGTTAAATGAAGCATGCAAGATCTTAATACAAATGAGATAGTGAGTTAAAGGAAATCTAGTAATTACTATACTTGATTGTAAAATATTTTCTTTGCACTTCTAGGCTTGCCTTGGAGAGTGTTTTATATTAATTTATCTAAAGAAACCTGTAACTTCTAAAGATTTGCATAAAGTGTATCAGATAATATGGAAAGCTCCTTCAATAATTTTTCAACCTTCTTAGTCACTTAGATCTGTATTACTAGATAATAAATTTATAAACCCACAAAATTATAAAACAAAGACATCATATGTCTTTCAATAAGTTTTAAGGATTCTCTTTTAAAATCATTAAGGGTTAATCATCAAGATAGTCAAATACTCTAATTATATATTGAGCTCATAGATGCCTTTAAAAATAGTATATAGCTTTTTAATTCTAAGAGCTCATACCAACAAGTAAAGCTGTAAGGGTTAATTATCTGATGCAGGATCTTATCCAGCTTGAGCTTTTTTGTCCAAGAAAACAGATAAAATATTAAATCTTAAGGAAAATTACGTTTAATATTAAGTGTATTTAAGAGATTTACTGTCACACATCCTAAAACTGAATATACAAGAGTTAATTATAATATATTATATATAATCAGCCTTTATTATATATAAACAATCTATAACATTCTAATATAGCGCATTCTTTTAATATAATGTTAGCTTTTCTTTTTTTCATATTTATAAATTTCTATCTTTTCAAATACATGTTAAAATTTATAGGGTTCTTGATTATTCTCAGCTGATAATCCTTAATATAACTAACTTCACATGTTTGTCATCATGCAATTCACCACTTTGTATGATAGTGAAATGCATTTGTTTGATAATAGTATGGAGACTATTATCTGTAGTTGAATAAAGTACTAGAGTTTAGGCCCAATTCTTGGCCAGTCTTTCCTCTTGAAATACTTATGATGTACTTAATAAGGATTCATTCCCTGGTACCACCTAAATCAATCCATGCTCAGATCCTCATTTACAATTTCTCTCTGATGACACACAGTCAGCAGCAATCCCTGATTCAGTTCAGCTTCTCTTTCACTGGATCACCGCTCAGATTCTTACTCTTCATCCTAAAGGGTCTCCAAATTATAGCACACAGCAATAATTATCTTGAGAAAGAATAGAACTTGAAATGGATTCTGGTAGATACTAACTACAGTAAAGCATAAATCAGTGTATTCATATTTTATTATATTTTATTAGTGAATTCTTAGGGGAATCTATAGTGGGAATTCAGCACCCAACCCTCATTTGGCACCTCTTCAATGAAACAGTAGCCATCGCCATTGTATTACTTATCCTCATCTCATAAGCAAAGTTCTTCCCCATCCTGTCTAGGATTCCGCATTAGACATCCTCGAGACCTAAAATGGAAAGAGTCAAAAAACGTGTCCCTAACGTTTTCCTCTCAATCCCAGTGAACCAATCATATTTTGCAAGAGAGCTGATTAGGTAATAGGACTTTTTACCCATTAAGACAGGTCGTTAACCAACTGACAATTTGCTAGTTGCAGGTGTCATCACTCGCCTCAAAATGAAATCCTTAAACTCCTAAATGGTTATTGATGGAACCCAATCAGTACCAATTGATACAACTGATGATTTAATCATCAATTAACTACAGAATGCCCCTATTTTGTTAGCAACTCTGCCCATCATGATCTTAAGCATTCATCTGGATCAATCTATGATGGATCTTACCTCAGGTGAATAATTTAAAATCCCCTGAACATTATTACCCTAAAATTAGGGTCAACTAAAATCCAATCTACTTTGCTTTAGGGAATTATCCCCTAATGATCCCTGGTGATATAATCAGCTGGGAATATGGTCAAAAATCTTAATACATCCACCTCTTGCCTAGATTTTTAACAAGAAAAGGATTGGGGCAGGAAAACACTGCTTTGGACACTTGGTCAAATACTTCATTTATTCAAGCAGAGTATGATCAATCAGTGCAAAACACTGATTGAAATACCTTTCACATGAAGCTATCTCCCTTTTACTCCTCGCTACTGCCTACTAAGAGCGCAGTCCCCATGATCTTCTGTTATACCAGGCTGATCAATTTACTTGTGATGATATTAATCCCAGGATCCAGTTTCCCCCCATCAGGGCATATGGCCAACTGTCATATTCAGGATTCTTGGTCCGGCATCCTCAATTTCCTTATTTTCTCCTCATCCTTGAAAGGAGATTCTTGCCATCAATGTTCATTTTATGGTGCAATTAAGAATTCTCAATTCTGTTCACCCTTGTTATTTTCTTGTAATAACCTCTTGGCTCATAACATTCTTTATTCTTCTCTGGAGAGCTTATGCATTAATTTTAAGTCTAATTTCTCCAAAATTAGAGCTTAATTGATTTCAGAGTGCATAATTTCAACTATAATATAAGTCTGATATCCCCCTCTTGTCAAGCTCATATGTTGAATTCTGAGTCTTGGTACCAACAGCTGCTTATTAGCCTTTCTGATAAAGACCTTTGGCTCTTCATGCTGATGAGTCGATCTGCATAATGGAACCTCTTCTATGGTCCTTCCAGGACTCATACTCCCAGTCAGGTACCAGTAGCCAATCCTTCCATGAAATTATTGGAAACAAAAACAAACCCTGACAAAACCAGATTAGCAATTATCTTGAATGACTCGCGATCAATTCTTCCTCAATTGTCAATTTCTGAGTTAGATTTTGAGACTTTCATGGATTTGGCTCCTTTTTTGCAGTTACTCCTAACATCATCATTGAATCTCCTGAAGCATTGCACTCCACTCTCAATCATTCAATACACACAATATCATACTTACTTCAAGAGTTCCTCTTCTGGCTTGGTAAATATAACATCCAGCTGTATTGGCCATCAAACTAGCCATTAGCAACAGCATATATTTTGAACTACCATATGCAGAATTAAGGGTCCAAGTAACTGAGGCTTTGCTATAGCTCTGAACTCTTTCAATTTTGAAAACATCCTAGATCAAAAAGTTGTAGCCTATGCTCTTCAATTTGCTGGCCAAGTTCTTTAAATTTGGGCCATGAAGCTTTCAGCCTCTCCCAGCTTCCATCACTCATTCTGCTTCAGCTTCTGAGAAGCTCATAGTCGTCACCTAAAGGATGCTATTAAATCCTTGCATAACTATTTCATGTCTAGTGCATCCCATTGGTATCCTCCACTGATGGCTTTGATAGGGGCATGATTCAGCAACCCTTCACCTATTACACCTTGCTCAATGCCAGCCCATATGATTAGTGTTCTTGACAAAGCCCATCAGCAAGTGCTCAAGACCAATCTTCCAGCTCCAGTTCCATATTGGTATTACTCAAGGTTATTTGCTGACTGCCTCTTCTTTTACTGTTGCTTCCCTCCCCACTCTGGGGTATCGCATATGGCATCTTCTGACATTTATATTTCTCTTCCCCTAGTCACCTTCTCACAGGGATCTGTGTCCGCTCACCAAATTTAGTTTTGAGTAGGTCTGGCCCTCACTTGCATCCAATCTCACATAGATTTCAACGGGCTATTCACTCCTAATGCAATCCATCCTCCCTCGCTCAAGAGGCGACATAGGTGGAATTATCCCCAAATCAAAGATATTTAATAAAAAATAGAAATTATTTAAATATTTCTTATTTCTATGCGCTTTTTAATAATCTTTTCAATTATCTTTAACAACCTTTTCTTTTTCTCTTTTTTTCTATGAGACTTGACATTTTTCAGTTTAGCAGTCCATCTTTTTATTTTATTCCCCCAAACTGGATCCTAGGTATACTTAGACCTAACATTTTTTATGGTTAGAGGTTTTATTTTTTTGAAAACTTAACCATCTAGATTGGTTCAGCGGTCCTTTTATGGACTTATAAAATAATTAGGACATAACCAACAAATGGTTTGGCGGTCCTTTGGGAATTCTTTTTTTATTATTTTTTCAATCCATCATTTTGAATACTTAGCATGGACCAGATTTACTATTTTTCCATCCAAGAGGTTCTTGTTGGAGTAGGCATCCATCGCCATCTTAGTGATAATCTTAAATGGACCTGACCACAATGCATCCAATTTGTTTCTTCTCTTAAAAGCAGGCATATTACAATAGGCAACTCTTTTACCTATTTGGTAGTCTGATAAGGCCAGTTGGTTCTTACAATCTATCATTTTTGCTGTATCCTTTTCTCCAAAGTAGTATCAAATGCTTACAATTGCATATCAATCAGTATATTCCTCAATCAGTTTAGGTACTGCTTGGCACTCATCCTCAATGTTGTCTCCACCACAGAATATAAAAGCAGCTGTAATGCTGCCTCCCTTAATTATAGCAACTCAAATGGCGTTTTTACTGTCTCCATATGATAACTGATATTTTTAGGCAAACGTCACTGAACTCAGGTATGTTCCCCACGTGGAAGTTCTTACAGTGACCAGCTTCCTCAGCATCACGGCCAGAGTCCCATTAACTCTTTCTACCAGTCCGTTCATCTCCAGCTGGTTGGGTACGGACATGACTCCTCAGATCCCCATTATTTTATTTAAATTATGGGATAACATGAGATGTGAAATTTGTTCATTGTCACTCATCAGGACTTGCAGACATCCATGTCAGTATACTGCTTAATCCAGGATGAACTTTGCAGTACTGGTAGCATTTACTTTTGCCAGGGCCTTCATCTTGACCCATCTCATCAGATGATCAATCACAACTATTATGTACTTGACTCCCCCTGTGCTCATCATCAGTGGTCCCATCACATCGAGTAAACTGTATGTCCCACAAATCCAGAGTGGACTAGTTGGTATCCAGTCGTTTTCTTATGTGGCTTGTGCAACTGGCACACCACACAGCAAGCCAGATAGTCCGCGACTTCATAGTTGATGAATTCCTGTAGTACTGGTGAATATGGTCAATCATTTTTCTCAGGCCAGTCCGTGCCTGAAAACCTTATGAGTAGCTTGAATGATAGCTGCTCGTTCTGACATCTTTGGAAATACTAATCGCTTCCCATTGATCATCTTGACAACTTGTCTATCCATTGTCTCAGTGATTTTTCATTGCTTTTCAAAGCGAACCCTGGATTTCTTAAGGCTCATTCCCAATTTCTCCATCGCCATTCTCTGGGATAGCTCATCCGCCTGCTAGTATACCATCTAGACCATTAATAATTATGATAAGCTATCTACATTCTGATGAGAAACCCAAGCTTGGTGGACTATCTCAAAAAGTGTAAGCCTGTAACTTTATTGCCCATTGGGCCAGTCGTCCTTCTGGTTCTCATAAATTATGCAGCTATTGCAAAGAGGAGTGGTCTGTCACCACTTTAAAGTGCGTTCCATGGATGTACACCTGAAACTGTTTACAGGCGTAAATGACCGTAAGGCATTCATGCTCAGTTACAATTTAATTCCTCTCAGCAGCTGAGATTGTCCAGCTCACATACCCCACCAGATGTTCATCCCCAATTTTATCTACTTGGCTCAATATGGCACCAATCGCCATCAATGAAGAATTGGTTTGTATTATAAATTCTCAATAAAATTTTTGATATTTCAAAATTAAAAAGTCTATCAAGTACTGGCATAACTCATCAATGGATTGATGGGCTTCTTCATTCCAAATGAATCATTTTTTTTGATCCTTCAAAGAATGGAAGAGGTGCTCAGTGATTACTGAAAAATCCTGAATAAATCTTCAATAGTATCTGACCATTTCAATGAAAACTTGGATATCTCAGACAATCCTCAGCACAACTATTCGCTCTATGGCTTTGATCTTCTGGTCTTGCAGCTGCAGTCCGCTAGAGTTGATCACGACTCCCATATATTCCAACTCTTTCTTGAAGAAGTGACACCTACTCAGCTTAATCTCCAGGTTGGCCATGGATAGTCTCTTAAACACTTTCTCCAAGTGGTGTAAATAGTCAGTAAACGTCCTACTGAACACATTTATATCATCCAAGTACACCAGGATGCATGACAGCTTCAAGTCAATTAGTATTGCATCTATGGCCCTCTGAAACGTCGAAGGCGCATTGCACAAACCCTGGGGAATCCTCATTGGTTGATAAAGCCCCTGTAAGGTGATAATCTCACATTTTTCTTGGTCTTTTCTTGTCAAATCGATTTGCCAATATCCCAATATTAATTCCATCGCAGAGAAATACTTCATTTCTCCCAATCAATCTAGTGCATCATTGATTCTTGGTAGTGGTTATAATCCTTCTTTTTAATCTTGTTCAGCTTCTTATAATTGATCACCACCTGATTAGAGCCATACTTCTTCTTCACAATAAGAATCAGACTCACCCAGGGACTCAACAATGGAACTAGAAGCCCATGCTTCACTAGTTTGCTGATTTCTTCCTCCACTACTGCTTCAGCGGCTTTCAATCTTCAGATCAGTCTCATCCTGATCAGAAAAATTTCCCTGGTGTCACCCTTGTGGATCACATCTCGTGCGCATCCCAAATTGTGGTTGTCCTGAGTGAACACTTCCCGATACTTTTTGAATAGTTTGAGAACCTCCTCTTGCTAGCCTTCTGACAGATCAGCAAGCTGCTTTGAATCAACCAATAGGTTGATACTTTTGGCTATCCCAGCTGGTAATCCCAATTCATTGAGAGACCCAAAATTGTGGATCTTCTCAATTCAGCTGTCAGGATCAGATGAACAAATGCGATGATCTGATTCCTCTTGATCTTCATTGATTTTTCACTCAAATTTTCCAGGAGAACTCTAATTTCTTCATGGCCCAGCATTATTATCCCAGGAGCCACCCATGGCACCACTCTGGACTTATTCAGGGGCTTCTGACCTCCCCATACAACAGCTCAGGAATCTCCAATGTATACCCTGTGTTGACTATCATCTGCAATCTGGATGATATGGTCCTCTCATTCTTGATCCTTAGTAAAAATTCCCAGGTTTTCTAGGATTTTCCTGGCATTTCACGTTGCTTCCTACAAACTAATTATTATCAAAAATGGGACAATGCCATCATTGTATATTATATTGATGAAGTTGTTTCTCCAATTAAGTGGAGCTTCAACATCCTTCTGATATACCAATAATAACGTCTGACCCAAGATGGTCAACATATAATCCTCAAAGTTACCTTTAACTCCATATTTCCATAGAAATTCCATTCTGATCAGAATGTTATAGTTTTGGTTCGCCAAAACTATTGCTGGCACAGATACCACCAATGACCTGAATCGTAGTGGCAGCGCACTATATGCTCCACAGGAGATGTGGTGTTTGGCCCAGCTAACATATTCTTTTTTGTGTTCCAAGTCGGGCGAGATCTTCATCCTCTTTACCAGCTTGGTCAAGACAATATTGATGGGTTCTCCGCTGTCAACAATCGCCCTCACCCTCACTTGATTCACTTGTATGTCTATATATGTACACTCAGAGTATTGTAATATAGTGTTTACTGAGTGAATAGCGGCGTTATTAGCTGAATCTAGGGTGTGAATAATTTGCGCTGATAAATCAGGAAACGATTACATTATTGCATTGAGGGGAATAGACAGATTAGCCTCATCGAAATGGACATCAGATAACTCTTCAGGATTCTCAGCAGTTCGAATCTTCTCTGCCAGTTGTTGGGTGTATGGCTGGGCAAATTACTTGATTATCTTTGAGTCAATTATCTTCACCCCGGCTCTGGTCATGGCATTCACATACATATTGACCACTTGATAAAGCTGATCCTGCTCATTGTCTACAAATAGATTGCTGATATCAATTTCTTCATTCATAATGTTGTGAGGAACAGGTTTTTCCGCAGCTCTAGACTGTTCCCTGTCTAGGCCATGGGCCCTTTTCCCAAATCCTTGGTAACTGCTAACTCCTTGGCCTGAATCACGTTAATCTGATCCTTCAGCTTCTTACAGTGTATGGCGAAATGTCCTTTCCCACCACACTGATAGCAGACCTTTTCCTTCTTGGTTAACCATCTGAATACTTTGGGCTTATTTCCTGGCACAATTCAATTGGTCGCCTCTTTAGCTCCTTCGTTTCCTTTGTGGGATTCAGATTTTGTACCAGATTAGATTTGAAGCTTCTATTTGGGGCATCAAATGTCGCTCCCTTATTTTTAAAGTTATCTACCATTTGCGAGGTAGTTATTTCTGTCACAAACACAGAAGACATAATATGATGCAAATCACTATAGGGCTGAAGGGCCGCTTGCAAAAAGATTCTAGCATAAAAGTCATCTAATTCTTTCACCCCAGCCAGAATTTGTGCACTCCTGGTAAAATTGATCCGCAAAGCTAGCAAGAGACTCATCTTTATGGAACTGGACTTCCATAAATTCCTGCTTGCGTTTTGACATGCATGTCGGACTCCAAAACTCCTTCATGATGGCCGCCTTTGCCTCAGCATATGACCAGCTGTCTCCCTCCAGGTGAGGTAACATTAAGTTTTGACAGTCAGTGTCTAGGCAATTCATGACTGTCAACGCCTTTTGATGATCCCCATAGCCATTCATGGACATGTCAAACAGTCAGAAAAACGCTGGGACGTTATCCCAATGGAACGTTGGCAAATTTGGCATTGCCCTAAATTCCTCCGAGTTATTTATAGCCAATTCTCCCAGTTCAGCTACTCAGCTAACTTGCGGAGTACTTTGGGCGTCATCTCCAATTTAGCAGCAAAAGTTGGTGACATGTTCCTTGGGGTATTCATCTTCCCAATTATTGTGCAAGGACTTCTTCCTTTGGCATCACTTGCCATATTGGGCTCACAAGCACATCTGTTTACTTTAAGTTCCTCCACTTGTTTGATTAATCTTTCAATATCCACACCAAAATTTCTTAAATGAACGTGATCTGCTTCTTGCTCCATTTTCAGGTATAAGAACTCTCAAATGAGGTCCCCTTCCTTCTTTTTCAACTAGTTAACTTTGCCAAGTAACTCATTTTCAAAGCTTGCTACATTCTCTATTCCTTCCTCCACCTTGGCGACTCATTCTTTCAAGGCTGCGAGCCCCCAATAGTCCGCTGAGTTTAAGGCATTCTGGTTTACAGTGGCCAACTCAGTCCACAGTTTGCGTAGCTCTTCTTTGTATGACATTCTAATAGATTCTTAACTCAACTACCCCTGTAGTGAGCAACAACTTTTAAAAATTTACTTTTAGTTGTTATTGGCAAGCAACCCAATAAAGCTTATTACTACACAGGTTCAGTTTCCTTGTGCACTTCGTCATGTTGTATAGAATGAATTAATAATTGATGATAGTATGGTGACTATTATTTGTAGTTAAGTATGAATCATATTTCGCCCAAACGCTCAACCAGTATTCCTAATTAAATACTCTTGATGTCATACTTGTAAAGATTCATTCCCTATGTTCTTGTCCACCCAATCTTCACTGAGATACCCCGGTGACAATCTCTTTCAGCCCAACACATAGTTGGCAGCTATCCCTGATTGTGGCTCCTCCTTCTCTAGATCCCTTCTCAGATCTTTACTCTTCTCTCTGAGAGTCTTCCAATTTATTACCCTCTGCAATAATATCCTTGAGACAGAACAACACAATAGAAGCTGATGTTTTAACTATACACTGAATTGATAATGTAAATACTTGTAAATAATGTAAACACTGGAGTTTGATCTTATAGTAAATCCTAGGGAATATATAGTGGGGAATTTGGCTGTCTAACCCTCTGTTGACACCTCTTTGATCTTACGGCAGCCATTGCCGTTAAATCACCCATCCTCGTCTTGGCAGCGATGGTCTTCCCCATCCTGAATAAAATTCTGTCATTGGACATCCTTAGGACCTCAAACAAAAAGAGTCAGAAAATGTGTCCCTAACGTTTTCCTCTCAATTTAAGCAAATCAACCATATTTGGCTAGTGACCTGCTTAGGTAATGGGACTTATTACCCATTACGGCAGGTCACACACTAGCTGGTTGATTTGCTAGTTGCAGGCGGCATCACTCGCCTTGCAACTTACTAATCATTCCCAATAAGTCAGTGATGAGACCTGACTGATCCCAATTGGTACACCTGATAGTTAATCACTATCAGATGCCCCTATTTTGTCAGCAACTCCCCTCCCAATGAGATCTTAAATATTTGTTCGTATTGATCCCCAACAGATACAACCAACCAAATATCCCCAAATCCCCCAAATGTAGTTACTATAAAAACTTGGGCAACCAATTTCCAATTCACTTCGCCTTAGGAATTTTCCCTAGCGATACCAGGTAATCTAGCAGGCTTGGAAGATGGGCAAAAATTCCAACAGTGCTATACGCTCCACATGAAATGGTGGTATTTGGCCCAGCTGTCCCATACTCTTTCTTGTGTTTCAAATTGGGCGAAGTCTTCATCCTCTTCAACAACTTAGTTGATATTATATTAAGGGGCGCTTCACTGTCAACAATCGCCCTCACCAATACTTGATTCATTATTATATCTATATACAACACTTGGAGTATTATAAGATAG
Organism: Massospora cicadina; assembly: GCA_022478985.1. Taxonomy (NCBI): domain Eukaryota; kingdom Fungi; phylum Entomophthoromycota; class Entomophthoromycetes; order Entomophthorales; family Entomophthoraceae; genus Massospora; species Massospora cicadina. The sequence goes on from JAKSZP010013255.1 coordinate 109,456, forward strand.
TATTTACTGAGTGTATAGCAGCATTATCAGCTGAATCGAGGGTGTGAATTAATTGTGCTGATAAATCAGGGAATGATTCCTTGATTGCGCTAAGGGAATATACAGGTTTGCATCATATAATCAAACTTTGGACAATCCTTTGGGATTATCTGCAGCTCAAATCTTGTCCACCAGCTGTCAGGCATACGGCTAAGCAACTTCTTTAATTATCTCAGGGTCAATCCCCCTCACCCTGGATCATATTAACATGTTACATCCAAATTGACTACCTGATACTCTGATCCTGCACGTCTTCAACCATGAACATAACTTTGATGTCTATTTCATTGTGCATAATATTGGGAGGAACAGGGTTTTCTGAATCTCTAGACTGTTCCCAGTATAGGCCATGGGCCCTTTTCCTGACTCCTTTGCAGGTGCAGACTCTTTCACTTGGACTGCGTTAGTTTGATCTTTGGGATTCTTTCAGTGCACAACGAAATGTCCTTTTCCTTTGATCTGGAAACAAACTTCCCCTTATTGATCCGTTTAAAGACTTTAGGCTTATCTCCCAGCATGGTTTGGTTATTCATCTCCTTAGCACCCTCGTTCCCCTTTGTGGAATTTAAATTTTGTACTGGATTTGATTTGAAACTTTTATTCAGAGCATCATAGTAGCTCCCAAGATTTTCAAATTGTCTACCATCTGAGAGGTGATAATCTCTGTCCTGAACAAAGAAGACATAATTTGATGCAAATTTCAGTAAGGCCAAAGGGCAGCTTGTAGTGCGATCCAGGAATCAAAAATCATCCAGCACTTTCGCCAACCAAGGTTTGTGATTCCTGGTTGAAACTATCAGCAAAGCTTGATAAGGATTCATCTTTATTGTATTGAATGCTCATATATTATTTATTTGTGCTTTGACATGTGCGTCAGGCTTCCAAATTTCTTCATAATTGCCGCTTTAGCCTCTGCGTATGACCAGCTGTCCCCCTCCAGGTGGTGTAACACTAGTTTTGATAATCGGTATCTAGGCAATTCATCACCATCAATGCCTTTTGACAATCACCATATCCATATATTATCATGTCAAACAATTGAAAAAATGCAGGGGCGTTATCCCAATGGAAAATCAGAACTTTTGGTGTCACTTTGTATTTCTCCAAGGTTTCTCTAGCTACCTCTCTTAGTTTGGCTATTTGGCTCACATGGGGAGAAATTTCAGATGTCATCTCTGAAACAGCTATAAAAGCAGGCGGCATATTCCTTGGGGTAGTCATCTTTCCAACTGCATCTGGAGAGTTCTTTCTTCAATGTTAGGTGCTGCATATGGCTCACATTCACATTTGTGATTCTTCAACTCCCTGACCTGCTTAATCAGCCACTCAATATCTGCGCTGAATGCTCTTAAATGAATGCGATCTGCTTCACACTCTGTTTTCAAGATTAGGACTTTTCAAAATAAATCTTCTTCTTTTTTTCTAATAACTATTTTAATAAATAACTTATTTCTGAAGATTGTGACATTCTCAAACCCTTCCTCGATCTTGGCAACCTTCTTTTCAAGGCAGTAAAATCTCAATGATCCTCCAAGTTCAGGGCGTTTTGTTAATGGTTGACATCACCATACAGAGTTTTCTTATTTCAGCCTTATATGACATCACACCCTATTATTATCTACTTAACTACACCCCTGTAGTGAGCACCAATTGTTAAATTTATAGGGTTCTTGATTATTCTCAGCTGATGACCCCTAAACTAAATAAATTCACATGTTCATTATCATGCAATTCTATGCGTTGTATGATAGTGAAATGTATTTGTTTGGTAATAGCATGGAGACTTTTATCCAAAATTGAATAGAGTACTAGAGTTTAGGCCCAACGCATGGTCAGTAGTTTCTCTTGAAATACTTAGGATGTCCTTAATAGGTATTTGTCCCTGGTACCACCTAACTCGATCCATGCTCAGATCCTCATTTATGATTTCTCTCTGATGACACACAGTCAGGAGCAATCACAGATTCAGTTCAGCTTCTCTTTCACTAGATCACCGCTCAGATTCTTACTCCTCATCCTAAAGAGTCTCCAAATTATAGCACACATCAATAATTATCTTGAGAAAGAATAGAACTTGAAATGGATTCTGGTAGATACTAACTACAGTAAAGCATAAATCAGTGTATTCATATTTTATTATATTTTACTAGTAAATTCTTAGGGGAATTTATAGTGGGAATTCAGCACCCAACCCACTGTAGGCTCCTCGTCAATAAAACGGCACCCATGGCCATTAAATTACCCATCCACGTCTCATCAGCAATGGTCTTCCCCATCCTGGCTAGGATTCTGTCATTGGACATCCTCAAGACCTAAAATGGAAAGAGTCAAAAAAAACGTGTCCCTAACGTTTTCCTCTTAATCCCAATGAACCATCCATATTTGCTTAGCGACCTGCTTAGGTAATGGGACTTGTTACCCATTAAGGCAGGTCGTGAACCAACTGACAATTTTCTAGTTGCAGGTGTCATCACTCGCCTCACAATTTAATCCTTAAATTCTCAATAAGTCAGTGATAATTCCCAACCAAATTCTTTTGGTAGACTGATAGTTAAGCATCAATCAACTATCAGATGCCCCTACTTCATTGGCAACTCTTCCCAACGAGATCATAAGCGCTCATCCAGATCAATCAATGGATCTGACCCAGGCGAATTACTAAAATCCCCAAAACATTGTTACCCTGAAATCAGGGTCAACTAATGTCCAATTAGCTTCGCTTTAAAGAATTACCCCTAATAATCCCTAGTAATCTAGTCAGCTAGGAATATGGCAAAAGCCCATCAATACACAAAAATGGACTACACATCTGATAATTAAAAATGTCTTGACAAATTTTAGATTGTGACTTTATGTTCACTATCTAAGGTTTTCTGTGGTAAACCTTTTATCATTGAAGTTTAAACTTTACATGAATACCTCTCTAGATATAAGCTTTATTTTGAGCTGAAAATAGAGGATACCCCAGTGGTAGAGTATAGACCCTCTACTACTGCCTCCCGAGTTCAATCCTGGTAATGGACTTTGGGTAGGGGACGATTTTGACTGTGTTAGTTTTGCACGCCAATGCCCCAAACTGAGATAGCAAATAGAAAAGGCGGTCCATGGAGTTCCTGGCCTATCATACGCCGCGCATGGAGGTTTTCTGGGTTTTATCCTCCTTTCCCATTTTCTTCAATTCCCTTCATTGGTGCAGTATTATCCCCAGGTCGTCCCACCTCAAATAAAATTTAAAATTTATTTTAAGCTGAAAAATTTGTATCAGAAAACAAAAAAACCTAAATGTAGATTTAGCTATTTCTTTAGAATGCTATAATAATATATAATATTATGTGCTTTAACCTGAGCAATTTTTAATGTACAACATAATCTAGTTTCTAGGGGTGGAAGGTGAGTCGTTAGGGTGTATGGCTACCAACCTGAAGGTTGTGGGTTTGATTCTCACCCTTTGCACATCAATTGGGATGCCAGCTCAAGGAAGCTATTGGCTGTTAGTAGGTATAATGACTTGAAACCCTTACCCATGACGTAGCTGGAAAAATCTGAGTCTCGATCTAGAGTTGGAAAACTTTCTTTGATGGAGTTGACCCTGCCTAGGTTTCATGTCAATGCTTTCTTTATTTCTCTAATGTCTGTCCCCTCATTGGCTTGCCTCAAATAAATAAAATACTCTAGTTTGTCATGTGGTATTTCTGATTACTAGATAGTATCTTGTCAATGCTTGTAACTATAAAAATCCAAATTGTTCTTTATTGTAATTATGTTTAGAAGTTATCTTTAATTATTAGTAGCATTACAAGCAATATGATATTTATGAAATTATACCTTAAGCTAAATGTTAGTATGTGACATTAAAATATTATCATCCTTTAAATCACCTCTATATGGAGCATGCTGATATTGATATTTAGACCAACCTGGAACTCCAGGTGAATTACCTCCCAAAACTTAAATCAGAATGCCACAGACACAGCCATCTAAAATGACGAGTTAAAGATTAAAATACCAGCCATAAAGACCAGCCAGGGGTGCTAAAAGTTGGATCATCTCACTTTTTTTTAAATAGCTGAAGAACAAAATCTGGGTTTTTTGTTTTTGGCGTTTTTTATTGAAAATAGAAGATGGGAAAAATTGAGAAAATAGAGCAACAGCAGTTCCTGTTGGGGACTGCTGCATATAAGCTCACTGGGGAAAATCGTATCACATGAACAACTACCATCAGGTATAAACTCACAATGATCCAGCAAATTGGGCTGACAGACTTATTTTGAAACTGACTTGGGTCTAGAATGCTTAGCGGAATTTGTTTTGGGCTCATTAATCAAAAATAATTTTTGATGCACATATGCATTTTGCAATGGCAGTGATGTTCTGGGCAGCTGGCAGCTTGCACCCAGGGTCATCCACATATAGCTGGACCAAGTTGGTGGGGAAGGGATTGACCGCCCCCTACCTGTTGGGGATGGGTGTGTCATAGACACAATGGTAGAATCTTGGCAGGTTAGGGGAGTTTTAAGCAATTTTGACTCATCTCAATAATCCCTCAGAATATTTTCCACCAGCTTTGTGGAGGATAACGCTGTAAGGGGCACTGCAACTCTCAGGGGGTATGCTGTGACACCCCTCTCATCTACCCCATGGGCCATATCGCTCTGGGTGGTGAGAGGATTGGGTGCTGGTTTCTTCACCTTTTTTGAGCTGAACAAAAATTGGTCCTGATCTAAACTGAGAGTTTTCTGCCCACGACTTACAATCTCTACATAAAATACTATGATCTTTCACCTTAAAAATTTTTATATAACCATATCTAAACATTTGACAATTTTATTATATGCATTACTTAAAGAGCATGATTATTGCATTTAATTTATGATTGTTTTTATAGCCTATAAACCAAATACAAAACAAATTTTGAACGTCCTTAAAACATTTTATTAATAAAACCTTCCTTTGAAATAAGTATAATATATATGGTATTAGTGCTCTATTAACTTTTTAATTCTTAACAAAATAAGCTAAGAACTCAAATGATGGATATAAGATAGAAGCTATCTTTACTTAACTTTAATAACTAAATTTAAGCCAAATTCAGATTTTTTAAAAAAAATACAAGAAACAACCTCACAATTGAGCCAGAATTTTCAAATGTTAAAGCAATTGTTGCCTGCTGCCCCAGCCTGGGGTGGTGGTGCGCTGCCATCTGGCATCTTTTGGACGCCACTGAAGCTCACCCAGGCTGGCTCTACTAGCCCTCCCAACTTTAATGGGCGTTACGCCCCCTTCAGGACTTGGCCCACCACCTTGCAAGCTCCCAGCGGTGCTCTGGAGCCTTTTGGTGCTCCCTTGGAGCAGTTTGCACTTTGGCCTCTGGGTCAAATAAGGGAATCTCTTCCATATATGAGTGCAGCCATTATTGAGATGACCACGGTGGTTTTTCCACCCTTTAAAGGGTATTTTGATTTTGGCTTCTGTTATGAAGCTGATGTAGAAGCAGCAGCCAAGCTGCAATTAATTTTTAAAAAAATCCCTCTTCCACCATTTAAACCCAGCTCCAAGATGAGGCCAATTTGGTGGTCCAGTTTTCCAGGTTGCCCTCCCATATCTCCTCTGAACGCCTCTGTCATGAACTCATGGAGGGTTTGGACATTTACAGCACAGACCTCATATTGCAGTTTGTGGTTCCAAATGGGGCGGATCATTTGGCAGGCCTCATACCTTTGCAATAATCTGCCCATTTCATTGCAATTCTCAACTTGCGATTCCCCCACACTGTGATCAGATCCGCCCCTGTCACCCATTCTGGGTGAGCATCAAAAAAAGCTGCGCCATTTGCCCCTTGTGCTTTGATCTTGACCACATGAAGTGCAAGTGCCCCATAGTTTCTGGTTTTGCCGCTTCCACTGCTCCTCCCTCAGGCGTTGGGCCAGCAGTTTTTTCGCCCCAACCTTTTTTATGGAGTTAAATCCTCCCACCCCCAACCTCAGGGAAATTTCGCGCTGTTCCAAAAGTGGCGGCCAATCAAAAACAAATTCTAAAATTTTTTATAAATTGACTAGATTATGTAATCCTGAGTCAATGACTGAACCAGTTTTAACTGAGCTGTCATGGTCAACAGCACATGGCCAATCAGTTCCTGCCACTGCCCTAATTCCGGTGGCTGGCCCAGCGCTGGCTGAATCCAATCCATTTAAAGCTCTCTATGGATTGATGAGGACGAACGGCCATATCATGTGAAGCTGGATTTTTCTTTGGAGGAAATTTTGTTGACACTCCCAATATGCGTCAACGTAGTTTTCGCCCTCAAAACAGTTTTCTGGTTTATAAAAATATTGACAAAAATGGCAGATTAGGCTGCAGCTGCCCCTGCTAACACCCTACTTTGCCAGCATCTTTATGGGGCGATGGAGCCCCTTGTTAAAGATATTCTCATCCCCAATTTTCCTCATAATTTTGAGGAAAATGCGAAGATAAAATTGAGGAGCTTGCTTTTGGTGCAACCCACACTTGCATTAATGCAGTAAAAACTTTTTTTGACCCCAATCATATCAAAACTACCTGCGCATCAATTTATTCATGTGTGTGCATGCTATCATCACTTTTGCTGAGCATCAACTTGCTCAATACATTGAGGCAATAGTAACTGTTGGCCTCATTAATGAAGAAATCCCATAATTATACCTCCTTATGCCACATGTTGCAGATGCTCCCACCCCAATGTTGTCTTCCATGGTCCACCAGCTAAAGCGGGCGCTGGACAAAATTTTCTCTAAAGCTTCCTTGATTTCTGATATGACTTCCTAGGCTGTTAGGTGATGTACCATATTAGGATTTTTTTATTTCTAAAATCCCTTTGTTTGGCCCATTTGCAGATAAAGATGCGTGGCGGCTCCCCTTTTTGGTTGGGAATCGCTAGTGCTAAAAAAAGAGATAGGGAAGGGACCTGCACTCAAAAACACAACTTACATAATGGCATTTTGAGGTGCAAATTATTAGCATCAACCATAACCAAATCACCTATTTGGAATTTTGGGGAACATGTCGCTTACTGTCAAAAATGTATTGCATCTTTGGTTGATTTGGTCAGCTGTTGTTAGCATAGTGGTCAATCTTCTGAATGTTATTAATAAAGTTGTTTGCTGCTGGAATATTAAACCCAATTTGGGTCCAAGATTGAAGGAAGGATTAAAGCCCAAATTAGTATATATCAGTGATAACCTAAGGATTCATGTAAGGAGTTTTTATATGAGAACTGGGCTTATGGGAAATCTGCTTATGTATCCTGGGAGGCATTAGCATAGAATCAAAGATACTGCTTCAAGGACTGGCTGGTTTGTCCAGTTTGGTCATCTCATTTGAGGTTAATAAGCTGATGATCTACAAGGGTAGATATTTATCATTGTACACAAAGGCTTCCAAAACCTTGAGGTAAAATAAGGCTCTCTATCACATATTACTTCCTGCGTTAACCAACTAAGGAAAAAAACATGATACACAAACAAAAGCGCCATCTCATCTGCTGAGATAGTTATCATGAAGGGGATGAAGATGTAATATTTGGTAAAGCAATATACCACCACCATGCCCACATCATACAACCAGGACACTGGCAAAGTCTAAATAAGATCCATAGAAATTAAGCTAATGGACCCTCTGCTTGTTGGAGGGGGTTTATGAAACATTTTACCTGTTTGGTTCAATTTGGAGAAGGCACACGTTAAACAAATCTCAATCCACACAGGAACTTCTTTTGTAAGGTCATTACAATGATACATACGATTTATTAGGATGAAACACTCCTTCAAGTCTGAGTACCCCATAGTTGGCGGGTTAAAATGGTCCCTCAAGCGTGGGGAACGCAGGCCATAAGGAACACAATTTTTTATGGAAATAAAGTGCCCTATCATTTTGTGAGTACTATCCAAATGAGGTCTACTGCCAAAATTTTAGACATAATGTCAAGAATTTTGGCATAAGTTGCTTGCAGGGCCAACACATTGTCCAAAAGAGATCCATTTTCAGTGGAAGGCCTTTAGCAGGAGCTCTTGCCCCTTTCTCAAAAAATAAGTCCAAGGGTAAGGCGGTGCATTTGGGTGTGGCAACTTGAGGTTTGGCTTTAGGTAGTGGAGGGAGCTACTGCGGTAAAATGCAGAGGAAGGAGATGCCATTATTTCTCAAGTGGATTACTATCACTAATTCAGTTTTTTCCAATAGGATCAAGCTCTAATGAAGGATTGCAACTTTTAATGTCTGGCAAAATGAGTGTAGACCTCTTAACAAACTCACATTTGAAATCAAAACTCAAGAGATCCTAATGAGTTCTAGTTTGTCTGTGATCTAGCTTTTGTGGTTTTTGGTAGTAGATAAACTATTTGTGGTCAGTGAGTACCACTACAATATTATTGGAACTTAAGTGTTACCACAAATTCATTAAAGACCAAAAAAACAGCATCCAACTTTTTATCATATATCTAGCCAATGACCGCTTAATTATGCTAAACTTCCATGAGAAGTAAGGCACGGAATGTTCTTTCCTCATATTCTTGTAACAAGGCAACACCAACTGCAGTGACTGAGGCGTCATATGACACAACAAAAGGCTTGTCTTCATCAGCATGAAGCGAAACAGAAGTAGTACTAGACTCTTAATTGCATCAAAAAAGCCTTTTGGCATTCTGGGATTCAATAAATAAGGCATTCTTCTAATGAGGTGGTGTATAGGAGATGCGAGCTCATAGATAACTGATGAGAACTTCTTTAAAAAGGTGACATATTTTGGAAATTGTGCAGTTGTTTATGCATCACAGAAGTAGACGAGAGAATGACTTCTAGTTTTAAGTATTATACTATAACATCCTTCAATACTATATTCCACAGAAACTGCACTTTATCCTCGTATAACACACATTTGGATGAATTTGCAACCTTCCAGCCTTATGTAGGGCTGCCACCACTGCCACTAAATCTTTGCCATACTGTTCTGCGTTAGGGATTTAATTAAAAGGTCATCAACTTATGCTATTGCGCAGGAGAACCTGAGATCCCGAAGCATTGTCAATGTGGCGCTGGAAAACTTCTGAATCATTTTAAGCCAAAGGCATAACCTTAAACTGATAAATATGACGTGTCCAGATAGCTATCAACTAGTCCTGACCAGACTTCACCCACACTTGGTAAAATGCGCTAACCAGCCTAAGTTTATAAAAGACCTTAGACTTGAAATGACCTGGGAAATGTCAGCTTCTAAAGGGAGGGGTATGGATCAGTAACAGTGACATTATTCAGGTGTTTGTAATCCACATAAGTTCACAGTGTACTATCTGGTTTCTTGAAGAAAACCATTGGGTATGATACAGGGGAGGTTTTCTTAATCATCACCACTTATACACCATACCATTAAGCCAAACCTTGAGAGCTTGATCTTCCTGAGTAATGTATGGGTACAATGGGAATTTATTTGAATGAGCCCTACTATCAACTGGAAGTTCCGTTTAAACTTAAATTGTCAAGAAAATTGGCATTAGCAACTATAAACACAATTTTGTAAGGTTCCAAGATCTTCGGCACAGTGGGAAGGTCAGGTACAGCCTTTGAGATGGAGTGCTCTGCTGCTGCCACCGCGTTACCTGTGACCAAAGTTGGAAGTAATGGAATAATCCCAGATTAGATATGTGTAGTGAACACCAGCATGTTTCGTTCTAAGTCAATTCTTAAATTTAGGCTACGCCACCAAACAACGACCAGAATCACTGGATATAACAACTCTGGGCTGGGTGAAAAATGGACTACAAACTCCTATTCATGTGCTATGAACTTAAGATGTATACAAAGCGACAGCATGACCATAGAGATATGAGAGGCTCCTGTTGTAACTGGAAGTTAAAAATCCTACACTACCTTCAAATCAATGTAAATTTCAGTCATACTGGTATCTGCCAAGGTATCTAATATAACCTCCCGCTGCCCCACTGTAATATGAGAAGGTATTTGTAGTAATTCTGGTCAAACCTATCATTTCTAGTGAGAGAACATACAAGAATTTACGGTTATTTACCCACATAGAGCTTTTGTCACTGCTTAATATAAAAACAAACTAAAGGGCATAATTTGGTATTTGAGCATATGATGAAGAATCTGCCTCTAATCAGATGGATCAGATGAAGTCTGCACCTCTGACAAACATTGATGATTTAGGAGTTCTCTGGTGCTCAGCTTCAAAATAGGCCACTAGGGAGATATGAGAGAGAGTTTTAGATAGCTCTTTAGGATTTATTCATAATTCACCTGTCCTGTCAGAAAATTAGTAGTTTGACTAGGTGATAAGAATGCTATGGTGTTGACTCCATCAACTTTTATTATAATATCAGGGACCAGTTCTCAGTATAATCCTATTAATTGAAGTGGTGGTTCTATTCCACCTATTCCGCTGAATAGATCATCCTAAGATGAGGGGTTGCTTCAAACCCTTGATTAAATTAGCAAACTGACATTGAATTTCTCTTCCTTGCAAGCTTGAAATTAGCTCAACTTCCTAAGGAAAAGCACCCTCCTTTTATAGACCTGAAGGGGGTCCAGGATAGTGAAAATATTTTATCCTTAATCGCCACTTAGAAAACTTCAGTATTTTCCCGAACTACTCCTATGTGCAAGATGGCAGATTGGCAGGATTACTTTAAAATGCTCCTTTATGATTAAGTCATTCCAAGGGTCAATTTCACATCTTAATTTAAGCTTTACCATGGTGAAAAGGTTCTTGAGAGCAGTTATAGGCTTAAATCATCATTTAGCCAAATTTGGGATGCCCTATTCCAACTTGGATTCCGTAGCCTCTCACTACTAGCCCCAAATAGAGTAAATACTAAGCGGCCTTAATTTAATAAGGGTTTTCTCTTCCAGATCACTAAGTTTTTGCTATTAATAAAATCATAAAAAATCCATTTCTGCTTGTGACTTATAAAATTCATGATAGTAAATTTTAAAAGAGCAGTTGAGAATTTTCATACTCTTGCAGCTGCTCTATTGTTGAAATCCTGTGAACTTAGTACCAGCAAGACTAGTAGTCGCCAGAATTCCAACAAGTGGTGCTCACTACAGGAGCACCTGTACACCACATTCTTTGAACAAAAATGGAGGTCATTTAAGCGAGTAACTTTTCCCCCTAACACTGAAAGTGAAATGAGGATAGTTGCTCTTGAACTGCAACTAGTTACTATGCTGTCCCTCCTTAAACTCAAACAGTTCCCCTTCTAATTCACATTATGCCATCTCTGCTGTCCCTCTTATACACCCTTTAAAGACGAAGTCACCACCGGTGAGGGTATCATTGCCTCATTTATATATGTCTATAAATTTTATGGATGGCGCGAATGGCCAACAAAAAATCAAGCACATCCTCCATTGCCTGAGCCTCATGGCCTAAGAGGTGATGGTCTCTAATATGGACACTATGACTACCTGAGAAGAGGTTAAGGACGCTCTAATTGCTAAATTTGGCTCAAAGAAGAGCATAAGCAGGGAAAAAAAGGCCTTTATGCGCTTCAGCAATTATGAAGGAGAACAGATCACTGCCTTCGTTGATAGGTTTTACCTAGCCACTCAGTTATTGTTAAAAACTCGCATGCTCACTATTGATGACGCCGTCACCGCCATGCTAACTGGTCTGGCTTCTTTTCCTTTTTTAGCAAGATATATAATCTATGTGAAAAGCAACTTCCAGAATGTCCACAGCATAAAAGAGGCTTTATATGATGTGCATATCTTTCATATGGTTGAGACTACTCAAGGGGTGGTGGTGAAACCTCAAGTCTTAACCATTGAAGATCTTACAACTATAGGCCAGTGGATGGAGGCTCCGGCAACCCTCATGGGGCCTCCTGTGCCTGTTCGCCCCTTTAAACCTGCTCGTTCAGTACAACTCAAAACAGATACTATTTTACCTCATAGGTCTAAGACTCCTAAACCAGCCAACAAAGTGTTCTTATCCAATCCCATTGAAGCTTCAGTGCCTTCTCCCCCATCCAAGCTGGTAGTTGCACGCCCTAATGGAACATCCTGAAACCCAGAAGGGCCCATTGCAAAAGTGTCTGTTAGGAAGATAGCCATCCCATATGAAGTGCTTGGCCCTAACATAACTTTTATCTCTCCTTTTGATTGCATAGACAACCCCTTGATGACAAATCTGAAGGTGTATGAGGACGTGGAGGCACTATATCCTTTGAGCCCCAGCTGGAGTGGAAATACTGGACCAGCTAAACCCTGAAGGAGTAGACAAGGCCGTGATACCCAATAACACCTACCTCAGTCAAGTTCTGAGGTGTTCTGAGGTCATTGATGCTGCTAGTGAATCAAACCATCTCCCTGCTTTGATTATCCGCCCTACCTCGCATGTTCATACTCTTTAATTAATTAAAGTTAGATCCCCTGAGAATACTAAAAAACTTACCTCTACTTTCCATTTGAAGAAGGTTATATATCTCCCCCTAGTTTTTATGGGGCGGTTCCTCAGGTGGAAGCAGTTCATCAACAAGGCGCAGGTCATGGCCACCCTGGACACTGGCTCTTTAATTAATGTAAAGTCTTCAAAACTCATCAAGAAGATCAAGTTGACACCTGACCTGGACTACTCCCAAGATTATGTAACAGCAGGTCCTATCAGCACTCGCGCTATTGGGCATACTCCTCCTTAACCCTCAGATTTGAAAAGCTTATCCTGTCAGCCCCTGTGGTGGACTTGGAGAGCAACTAATATGACATTCTTATTGACACTCAGTTCCTCGTCAAATACAACGTAAATATTAACCTGAATCAGGGTTACCTCTACCTGCTTGACTTTAAGGTTCCTCTGGTTTTAACCTATAAAGATCCCCTCAAAAAAAGGGTTCTACTGCTTAGTCAAGTATCCTTTTTCTGCCCTACCATTGCACTACACTACCTCAGGGCGTCATACAAAAATGCTTCTAGTGTCCGTGAATTCTCAGAAAGAATCGCTTTTTACGCTTCATTAAGATGGTATTTAAGTCTGCGAAGCAAGTGATGGTTGACACCAAAAATACATTACAGTTACCCAGAACTGCTTATTACATCCAACAAGTATTGACAGAGTAAGTCATCTAGAGTCTCGAGTACTGCCTAAAATATTAGATCCTTCTAACACCTCTTAAGAATATTTTTTGGTGAACCTCAACAAACAGAACATGATCTTGAAAAACCACCAGGAGATAGGAAAAGGTCTTCTAATTCCCCTGGATGAATTTAAGAATGTTCACTGCATCAGGTCTATGCTATAGATGGGCCTAACTACTGAAAAACTGTTGTTTGCTTTGCATGACTTTCATATCTCAGATGAACTAGCCTCAGACGAGCTTGAAGAAGTGCATTCCTCTTTAGATGACTATAGTGATATTTTCTCCAAGTCTGATGTTAATTATGGGAACATTAAGGATTGGAGCCACACAATTGATGTTGGTGATGGCAGTCCCATTAAGCTTTCCCTATTGCAATTTAAAAGTTGAGTGGCAACGAATGAGGATGGAGCTCAAGTAGTTTCCAGATTCAGGATTACTAGTATTTTCCCAAAGCCCTTAGGCTTCTTCTTTGCTAATCATTATAAAAATGAGGTCATTGGGTAGTTATGGACTACCGTAGACTGAACAGCCTCAATATGAAAAGACATCTATCATATCCCTCACATTGATGATGCTCTTGACCAACTCTTTAGCTCCAAAATCTTCTCCACTATGGATTTGGCTATCAGATACTGGAAGATAGACCTCTCCCCTCAAGTTTAGGAGAAATGTGCTATTATCTGCAGTCAAGGCCTATTTCAGCCTACATGGTTATCATAAGGGTTGTGCAATGCACCCACCTCCTTCCAACGTGCAATGGATCATATCCTATGAGATCTCAAGCTGCTTTGCTTAGCAGTCTATCTTGATGATATCACAGTTTTCTAAAAATTTCAATGAGCATTTTACTCATCTAAATGAATATTTTTAACGATTGCGCGCCTTTAAAATTAAGCTTAAATATTACAAGTGCAACTTCTTCCAGAAGAGGCAAGATTTATTTGGACATGCCATCTCCCAAGTGGGAATTTAACCCTAAAAGATAAGGTCAAATCCATCTTCAAAATGCCTTTGCCCCAAAACCTGCAAAATATCCATGTCTTTCTCAGCATGATATGATATTATCATCTGTTCAATACCAAGTTCACACAGCTCAGCGAGCCCCTCATCTGGCTATTGGCAGAAATATTTTTTTTGAGGTGTTGATCAAAAAGCTGCGTTTGAAACGTTAAAAGTTGATCCAACAACGTCCCATCCTTCGCCACCATGACTAAGGCAAACATTTCCTTCTGTTTATCAATGCCTCTGTCCATGCCGTTAGATCTATCCTGGCCCAATGAATAAAAATGGCAAGTATCATCCCAAGTCATAATTTATCAAGATGTTGTCCAAGGCTGAACGCAACTACAGCGTCACTTAGAAGGAATGTCTAGCTGTCTTACCAACAATGAGATACTATCGTTCCTTCCTGTGTGAGACCATCTTCACTGTGGTTACTGACCATGCCTCCCTGAAATGCTCTGAAAATGAAAGATCCTACTGGGAGACTGGCTTGTTTGGCCTTAAAGCTCCAACTTTATGATTTTAGAGAAAAACGAGGGTGACTACCATATGAAAATTTATTGGTGACCCAATTACATGTTCTGCATCTAGATAATGGTGAAGCTGAGAGGTTGCATGACCTCCTTATGGTCCCTGACGCCTGAAACGATGATAATCCCACCAGGAAAGTGTTATACAGACACTCCTGAAATATTAAGGTGGAGAGCGGGAAATTATACAAAAAGGTAGGGGCCAACTGTCTGCCCTATCTTCGACCCTCAGAATGAGTACCCGCCATAATGGAGACCCACTCTACCCTTGGCCATGGTGGCGTGAGGAAAACTTATGAGTGGCTTAGAGCAGTATTATTGAGAAGGCATCATGGATAAATTTTCTTAAAGTACTAGATGTATCTTTAAATGTAAAAAGAAATCCCATCCTAAGACAAAACATCATTAGCAACCTACTACCCCTCAGCAACCTTACCACACAATTAGTTTGGACGTGGTAGGTCCTCTACCCCAGACTACCAGTGGGAATCGTTACATACTGAAAGGTATTGACCACTTCAAAGAATGGATTAAAGCAGTGGCTCTTCCTGCCTAAACTGCAAAAGCTATCGCCACTTTCCTCCATCAGTCAATATTCACCCGCAATGGTTGCCCTCAGGTTATTCTCTGTGAAAAAGATAAGAACTTCACCTCCAGAGTGGGCAAGATCGTGGCTACCTCCATGGGAGCACAACAACACTATTCAGTCCCATATAATCCTACTGAATTGTTACATTAGAACGAGCCATTGGAACCCTAGTATCCATACTACGGAAACTGCCCACATAAGACCATCTACACTGGAGCCAGTTCTTGCCTAGTGCCCTGATAGCATATTGGATCAGTTATTACCGTATCCTTAATGTGTCCTCCTTCCATGTTCTATACTGTCAAGAGCCTGGGGTACCTGCACTCAAGCTAAAGATATCCTCACTGTGAGAACTGATAATCCTGACAAGGCCATGAGGAAGTTGTCCCAGCTTTCTCAACTACAGTCTAATGCTATGACTAACCTAGCGAAAACTATCCCCAAAGAGGTTCTAGCAGCAAATGATCTCAGACCACCCTTCCCTCTTTCAAAGTCTCTAACTTATTATTATATTACCATACCTGAATTACCCCAGAAATGAGAAGCTCAAGTTCATCTGGTAAGTACCCTTTGTTGTCACCTACAAGAGAGTTGATAAATATTCCATTAAGTCTCTTGCTTCAGGGGTTACTATCAACCGAGTATATGGATGGTTCTTGCAGCCCTATTCGCCCCCAACATTCTTAAAGAGGTAACTTCAGACAAACATTAGTTTGACTAGGTAGGAATAATGTTCTGATGTCAAATCCTTCAACTTTTAATATAAAATTAGAGATCAGTTCTTAAAGGTATTTTTATTAATCGGAGTGATGGTTCTATTCTGCCTATTCCACTGAATAGGTCATTCTGAGATGAAGGGGTTGCTTCAAATCTTTAGTGAAATTGACAAAATGACATTGAAGTTCTCTCTCTTGCCATCTTGAAAGTAGCTCAACTTTCTAAGGAAAAAGCACCCCAATTTTATAGACATGAAGGGGGTCCAGGGGAGTGAAAGTACTTTATCCTCAATCGCCACTTACAAACTGCAGTATTTACCCAAGCTAATTATGTGCAACGTGGCAGATTAACGGGATGAATATAAAATGCTCCCTTATTATTACGTCATTTCAATAGTCGTACCAAAATCTAAATTTAAGCTTTACCATGGTGAAAAGGTTCTCAAGAGAGGTGATAGGCTAAAGTCATTTTGCCAAAATTGGTATGCCCTCTTCCTAACTTGGATTCCATTGCCTCTCACTACTAGCCCCAAGTAGTGTAAATATTAAGTGACCTCAATTCAATAAGGGTTCTCTCTTCTAGATCACTAAGTTCTTGCTATTCTTAAAATTTAATTATTCATTTCTCTTTGTTGCTTTTAATATTCCCCATAGTAAGTTTTAGAAGAGCAGTTGAGAATTGTCATTATCATGGTTAAATGACATCATAGTGGGGACCAACCCTAAAGATAAGGCTGGGCGACAGGAGGCCCAGAAGGTGAAGCTTCAGGCCCTCCCTGACCTCAGGCACACACTAGACCAACGCTGGGTACATGCCAAGTATGCCCAGGTTGGTACTAGTGAGGTGCCTAACGCCCAGCCCTTATGTCAGCCCAGGCGTTAAAATGAACAGTTTACACAATTAACGCAGATGGCTAGATTTAGTTGATTGAGGAATGGGGTTTCAATACCCTTTCCATTTATGAAATCATGTGTTCAGGTCAGATCTAACTTCAATCAATTACTCATGTGAAGTCATTTTCAGTGTTTGCTACCAACTCAGATGGTATTGTTTGCCTATTGGTGGATTGGTGCTTGGGACCACTTCAGCAGACTCCAAATATCCCTAACAAAGTTTATTTATGTTTTCTGCAAAAACATTCCTTGTTGGTAGACTTCCCAATAAACATTTTCCCGTTTTTCCTGTTTTTTTTTAAATCTCTAATGAACCTGTGCGTGGACCTCTTCAAGGAGGTCTCACGCTACGTTAACTACTTTATTCTAAATGCAATTACATTTTCAACTCATGCACCATTGGGTCACCCAGGTTCCCGCTAACCTGGGACGTTTACCCCTTTCCACTATGTGCACCGCTTCATTTTTGGTCAGTTGTTTGTTATCTTGATCGCACTTTTTCCCTTAAGTTATTATCGCTCCAGCACCCTCTTCTGAACTTTAGTAACTTTGGTACTAAGAGCTAGTATCTATGCGTTGGCTCTGTTCATCAAGCACCACCAGGCTGGAAACAAGAGAGTTATAGACACTCTACTTACAGTCATACTATTACAGCTGCTCTACTGTAGAAATCCTGTGCACTTAGCACCAGCAAGCATAGAAATTGCCAAGATTCCAACATCCCAATAGTGCTTTAGAGACATTTTTCCTTACACTCCTCTACATATTCCTCTTTCACTTCCTCTGCATTAAATTCTTCCACTTGCTAATCCTCTTCCTCTACCTCCTCTTCTACTACTGGTTTAAAAACTCGTGGAAGCTGATACTGAAGAGATGAAATATCATGGGTGAACACTTACAATGTTAAAATGCATAGAAAATCCAAAGTAAGAAGAAAGCGAAAAGAGCTCTTTTAAACAGTGTGCCTGGGCAGAATCTTATCTATAAGCATTATTTTGGGAGTAACTTGGGATAAGGTGAGTTGGTAGGCAGCTTTTATCAAGGCTTCTCATGTCCTACACAACAGGGAGGTTTAAATTGAGCTACCCACCTTGAGTGGCAATAAGTCTGTCCCTCACATTATAAGGCTTAAAATCAAAACATGATCAAGAAAATTATGAGGTTGGCTATTGTGTTAGGATGACTATGCAACATGAGAAAAACTGGCCTGTGAAAGTGATTGTCTCAGCAGCCACAACAACAGGCACAGACTACTCAGCTGCGCCTCATCAAGATTCAGAGAGTGAAAGAGGGAAGGGTGTTAAGTTTAAAGACCTACTTTATTAGTTAATATACTCCTGCTATGATAGTCAGGAAAGTGCTTTGGCCAATACCCTCAATTCTGATATGTCTCTTAGTATTTCCTGACCTGTTCTAAGCTCCCAAAGCTTATATAATTATTATTGACAACACGTGGTCTCTTCTGGGTATTTTTCTTCTCTTTAAATTGGTACACTCCTGACGCGGATAATAATGACAAGCTCACCTTAACGTTTGTCTACATTTCTTAATATGTAGATAGAATTAATAGAAAACAATATAAGATAACCTGATTTAAGATGAAAAGGATGATGATGGTAATATGTTAATTTAATTTTAAGGCCAGGCGCTGGTATTTTTATACCTCTAGAAATTCCCTGGCCATACTCATCTAATAGATGAATTCATTATAACCATGCTAATCCTTTATAAATTATGGAAGTGGTAATTAAAGTTTCCCGATTAATTTTTCCCATGAAATAACTTACAATTGTTTCAGCCTGACTGGAGGCACTTCTAATCTCATGATTGGGAGTATTTTAGGCATAATATTAGCACCTCAGCGGTGTATATTTTTTTCACTATCCTAATTACGTTTCATCATACAGATGACAAAATATAATGGATTGAGGAAAAAAAGAATATATATTTCAGATAATGACGCACCCCTAATCAGGAAGTTGAAAGGCCTCTCAACAGTACTAGGCACTCCCTAATTGGGCTGTCCATGTACAAGTATTATTATGCCCATTATGAAGATTGACATACATAAAATCCAATAATATTAATTGCAATTAGATGAAATTAAAAATTGCAATTTAGTTTATGCTGTAAAACCACTTGATTCGCTCAAGTGGGTCCCATAATTGGCCATAAAAATATTTTATAATAGCTAATATTAGCTACAATAATTGGGTTGTTTAGACACAATCAAGGCGGTTTCATGGTGAATATGGATTAACAGATTATGAATATAAAAATTGGAAAGATCAAAAGATTCATCAATGGGAGTAATCTATTAGCATTAATGGTTTGCTCAAAAGGTTTTCTTTTGATTCACCCATCAAAATATAACATAGGGTTCCTTGTCATCTTGGAGCTTTTAAGTTTATTAGAAAAGGATTGATTTCTTGCCTACAAGCTTCTTATAACATTTAGCGAGAAAAAGAACCAAAGTATAATAAAAGAATTTTAAGTAAAAAGAAATAAAACTGAAAATCTTTGTATAAAAATTACAATGTGAAAAGTAAAATAAGTCAGACACTATGAGGAGAGTGTCTATAACCCTACCATTTACAAATAAGAAAAGTAAAATACAAATTGGGTTGGGACCATCTAGTACTAAAAAAAAGTAAAATACAAACCCTTATTCCTAAGGAAAGGTTATTAAATATTTATGAAATGATACCATGAACGATGTCTACACCTTTATGACCTAAAGATATAAAATAAAATACCTGTTTAAGGAGATAAACGGAGGATCCTGAAATGGGTATCATCTAATAATGAATGGAAATAATAGTTTTTTTCATACAGGAAATAGAACAACAGCGATTTGTCAGACAAACATGGCTATAAAGAAATAAAGGGCTCTAAACCAACTTTAGCCAATAATGAAAGGCTACCATCAATGATAGTCCCATAACTCAAGTATGATTAATTTTAAGACCTAGAAATGAGATGAATAATTCTTGTTTTGTTTATAAGATATCTGGTGAACAAGTTATACCTTTTTAAAAAATCAAACATAATGAAACATCCTCATTTAATTATATTTGCTGATTTTCAACGCTGTTTATGTGACGCAGCAAACCTCATCACGCGCCTTCTTAGAACGAACTTGGGCTTGCATGCCTTTACACAGCGTTAATCCAAGGCATGATTGAGATCAAGGAGGGCATATAACTTGTTTCTTTAGCCTTTTTCAAATTTATTTGTTTATCTGATTTACTTCAACAAAAAGGTCGTGAGTTAAGACATTACATTCTAGCTTATGAGGTGCCACACCTCCTAAAGACCTCTGCAAGGAAGAAATTTTATAAAAACGGAGGCAACTTCATGGTGACAATTGCAGGATTGTCCCTGAGACCAAGTACCTTAATAAACTGCATATGTAATTCATCATTAAAATCTTGAGCATGGATAAGATTGCGAGCTGGAGCCCAGCTATTTTCTGCAGCTTCATACTCTTTCATGATATCTGGTATTCCAGTTTTATTTACATTTCAGGAGCCCGCAATCCCCCATACCACTCTAATAACCCATCCACAAGTAATGTCTCTGGCATCTCAGAAGTGGATCCCTCAAACCGTGTCAACTTGCTGCATGGAACATGGCAAAGGTTTGAAACTTGAGTGGAATAAATAATTGGTAAGAGGATCGACATAACTTTCTTCTAGTGTGTTAGAGTTCTAACCTCTTTGTTCTCAGTCTCTTAAATAACTGCCTTTTGGGCTAATCCTGTAATCAAGCATTACTGTATAACCATTGTTATAACCTGGCCAAACCCTTTTCTTCCCATAAGTGTTCTCTTTGTAGGTCGTTATAGCTGCTTCCATATTTGTATTTGTTACTTGATGCAGTTTTTTGAACTTATAAAAGTCCACCAGGGTTTCCACCCTGGACCTACAGCTAGGTTCTTGTTAAATAAGGTATATAACCATTATTGTTAAATAAAAATAAAACATAATAGAAGAATGCTGGATTTTAAGATAGGTGAATTGTTACAAAGGAAAGCTTGAAGCTAAACATGAGAGATAGACTGCCGTGTAGCACCTCAATAATTGTTTTAGGCATTGGTTCACGTGTTTAGTTTGCCCATAAGATTAAGGATAAAAAGCAGTTGAGCGGCAGGGGCATATATGGTGATTATCTCAAACTCCTCTCAAATTACAGAGGTTAACTGGGGTCCACAGTCACTAATACTCTCCTGAGGTACCCCATGAGCAGATAAAATGTAGATAAAAAACTTAGCCATTTGGACAGCCATTTTGTGGTATGCTTGGGATAAAGTGGCCAAAATTGGTGAAACAGTGCACCGCCATGGGTGCATCATTACCCTAAGATAAAGGGTAAACTTATAATAAAATCTACTGAAAGGGAAGTCCAGGGCTTTTTGTTTTCTGGACTGGTACTAACAAGCCAGTAAGGGACTGACAATTTGGTTATATCCTGTTGCAAACAAGTCACTCCTTGGTATACTATTAAGCTTTGTTGAAGTTAACTTCCAAGTTATATGTACAGAGGATAAGATCCAGGATTCTTACCTTCCTAGGATGCCCAATGGTTATCCCATCATGATAATCCTTGATTATATAGGTAAAGTGGTCCAGTGGGGTCCCACAAGCATTTCTGATGCCATATTATATCATCTTTTACATGATGTTTTTATCAAGTCTTCCTGGTTCAAATTTCACTTTAAAAGAATTATGTTATATTCTTTGGTCAAAGATTGTGACAAGGCTGCCTGTATTAACATAATATACTCTAAGGGTGGTTAGCCTGGCAGGTAAAGCTTCTTTCACACTAGTGCAGGTTTTGAATTCAAAACCTGTACTGGCTAGAAAAATTCTCAATGTGGTATATTTGTCAAGGTCGACTTACCTCAAATATTAACATAATATACTCTTCCAGATTCTCCAGTGAATTGAGATCAGGAGCACAGATGACGGTGGATAGCTTATTTGACATAGTATTACCTGGATGAATTACTAATTGCGTGTTATGGTGCTATACCTTCTTATGGTCAGGATCTAATGCCGGAATGTGACTTAAGACATCAGCTAACCCAAACTCCTTGCACTTTGTAAACTCACAAGAGATCACAAACTGTGCAAGGGTCTCGTGCCAAAATGTTTGCCATGGAGTTAAGACATGAAGAGTGTGGTGTAAACCAGTGCTCAATTTTCTATAAAAATCTGTAATGGCTGGAAGGCGCAATGTAGATGATGGCGCCAGTAAGCTAGAACTTCCACTACCTCCAGTAACCCCTTATTATTAACTGCGTAGTTTAACTTTAATAGAGATAATTTGTATGAGAGTTATTCTATTGGATACTCAGCTCCATCTGCGCCCACTTGCAATAAAGCCATAGTAATAGCAAATTTGGAAGCATCGCAGACCACTATAAACTCTTTTTTAGCTCCACATGGTGAAGTACAGAGGTAGAAAGCAACGTGCACTTTTCAGCTTGAAATGAGTCCCTCAATACAGATGACCACTGTAGGCATTTAGAACCACTAGTCTTGTACAAGGGTGTGGAAGCCTCTTACAAACTAAGTGCAACCTTATAAATAAAGGTGCATGACCTTAAAAAACTTCTCAAAATTCTTAATAAAATTGGAGTGGGAAAAGCGTGAATAGCTTTCTCCTTATCTAAGTATTAATATGACCCTGTTAAAACAATTTTTCCCAAGAAGGTCATCTGGGACTTATAAGGTTCACATTTAATCATTTTCAGCATCAAGTTAGACGCGTTCTAGTGTACAACCTCTTGCTGAAAGTGAATTTCATGAGACGCCTGATCTAGGGAGAGCACCAGGATGTCATCCATGTAGGCAACAGCACATACCCCCAACAGTTCTCCTAATGCCGCATTAGTTTGACATTGTAAGATGCGGGTGAATCCTTAAGGACAAATGGAATGATCCAGAAGTGGCTTTTTGATTTCTGGGTTAAAAGGCAGAAGCCATTCTTTCCCCTTTTTAACTCAAATTGAGAGACATTCAGACAATCCAACTTGGAAAAAAGTTTGTATTTCTCCACATATTGGGAAATTTGTCATTCCACTGGAATGAGATGTACATTGGGATGACATTATTCAAAATTATTTAATCTACACAAGGGCATAAAATACCATAGGCCTAATTCACAAATAAGTGTGGTGAGTATAATGTAGAGGTACGCTGGAAGATAGCACCTTTGGCAAGTTGTTCTGTAACCCAAACATTTAACGCAGCCTTTTACTAAATTGATAATTGATAAATGATAGATAGGAGAGGAGATGCAAGCTAATATCAGTATAAGTTTAAAACAAAAGTCAAAAGTAGGATACTCAGGTGAAAAATTTGTAGAAGCTGCATCAAAAGAAGCCTCTAATCCCTCCAAACAGAGATGTAAAGGGGTCTTTAAGGTGGTCTTCAATAAAGGTGAAAGAATGGGTTTCTGCATAATAGGACACTGTGGCAAATCACTTGGAAATCTACATAGAAATAGGGATTACTGATACCTTTCTCGCTCTTCAAAGCTAAAGTCAACTTTTTGTCCTAAGAATTAATTTTGTAAAGCTTTACACTACTACTTTACACCCAAGGTAACTGGTTAAGAAGAAGCTTTTTATGCCAAGAAGTGGTTAGCTATTTGGTGCCTACCAAGTTGGTTCTCAACAAGACCATGAAATTTTAATGTGGTAATTGACTTAGGGGAACATACCCATATACCACCAGGTAGTGAAACTTAATGTTGTCAGCTAGGTCTTAATAAATAAACTTTAAGATGCACCAGTACCTAACAAAATAGTTATCCTAACGTTTCAAAGGGTAAATAAAGAGTGTCAGTGAGCAGAATATACCAGAATATAATTGTAGAAATCTATAGGTTTTCTGATTATTATCAGTTATCTACCCCAATATATATTAACTGCACAGGTTTAGGTTTTGTGCAATTCTTTTCGTTGTATGCTAGTAGTTGATATAATCGTTCATAATAGTATGGCGAATAGTATCCATAGTTGAATTGAAGTAATAAATTATGGTCCAACGCTCAGCCAATGTTTCCTCTCGAAATATCTATGATGTCCTGAATAGGATTTGTTCAATGGTACTGCCTAACTCGATCTATGCTCAGATCCCTGTTTACAGTTTCTCCTGGGTGACATACTGTCAGTAGTAATCCCTAATTTTTTTCAGCTTCTTCTCTGGATCCCTGATCAGACCCTTACTCATTATTTTAAAAGAGTCTCCCAATTATTACACACAGCAATAGTATCCTTTGAAGAATAGAACTTGAATGGATGCTGATCCAAGTATACTAAAATAGTAATCTGGTAACAAGCCTGTAAATTAGTGTACAGTAGTGTGGGTTGGCTTCCTGCAATATAAGGATCTCATTCCACATGGCTGATTAATTCCTTATCACCTGTATCAACTCCAGGATGGGTGACACCTAAATGGAGAGTCGAGCTGATCTGTATCTCTTCCTAACTTTGTGTAGTAGTGTGTTTTTTATTAGTGAATTCTTTAGGGAATTCATAGTGGGGAATTTGGCGCCCAACCCTCAGTTGAAACCTCCTCAATAAAATGGCAGCCTCTGCCATTGAATCACCCATCCACGTCTTATCAGCAATGGTCTTCCCCATCCTGGCTAGGATTCTTTCATAGAAAAACCTAAAGACCAAAATTGGAAAGAGTCAGAAAATGTGTCCATAACTTTTTCCTCTCGATCCGAGTGAGCTAACCATATTTGGCAAACGACCTGCTTAGGTAATGGGGCTTGTTAACCATTAAGGCAGGTCAAAAACCAACTGATCAAATCACTAGTTGCAGGCGGCATCACTCACCTTTCAACTTACTCTTTAAATTCCCAATTGGCTGTGATGAAACCCAACTGATCCCAATTGGTACACCTGATAGTTAATCAACTATCAGATGCCCCTATTTCGTCAGCAACTCTGCCCAACGAGATCTTAAGCATTCATCTGGATTGATCCCAGACGGATCTAACCAGGCGAATACCCTAAAATTCCTCAAACATAGTTGCCCTGAAATCAGGGTCAAACAATAAGAAATTAACCTAACATTAGTGAATTATGCCTATTGATCATTGGTAATCTAGTTGGGCTGGGAATATGGGCAAAATTAACACACCCTCCCTCTTGCCTAGATTTCCATCAAGAAAAGGATTGGAGCAGGAGAATTCCGCTTTGGACACTCAGTTGAATACACATTTGTTCAAGTGGAGTACGATTATCAGTACTCAACGCTTTTTGGGATAACCTTCAGTATGTGGCTCTTTTCCTCTTCCTACTCGCTACTGCCTACTCAGAGTGCAGTCCCCATGACCTTCTGTCATGCTGGGCTTATCAACTTACTCATGATGATATTAATCCCAGGATCCAGTTTTCCCCATCAGGGCATATGACCCACTTTCATATTCAGGATTCTTGGTTTGGCGTCCTCAATTTCCTGTTTTCTCCTCATCCTTGACAGGAGGAAAAATTCCATGAATGTTTGTTTCATGGCCCAATTAAGAATGATCAATTTATGTTTGACATTGTTGTTTTCCCATAATAACCTCTTGACTCATATCATTCTTAATTCTTTTCTGTAAAGCTTACCCCACCAATTTTGAGATTAATTTCTCTAAAATTGGAGCTTAATTGATTTCAGAGTGCATAACGTCAACTTTCATATAAGTCCAACATCCCCCTCTCTTCCATTTCATATGTCAAATTCTGAGTTGCGGTACAAACAGTTTCTCAATAGCATGTCTGATCAATATCTTCAGCTCTTCCAGCGGATGAGTCAATCTGCACGATAAGACATTTTCTATGGTCCTTCCAGGACTCATACTCCCAGTCAAATATTAGTATTCAGTCCATCCATGGAATTACTGAAACAGTAACAAACCCTGAAAAAACCTTGTTAGCAATTATCTTGAATGATTCGCGACCAATCCTTTTCTGTTGTCAATTATTGAGTTAGATTTTGAGACTCTCCTGGATTTGGCTCCTTTTGCAGTTACTCCTAACATCATCATTAACCTCCTGAAGCAATTCCCTTCGCTCTCAATTGTTTGTTCCTCACCAGAACAGACTTGCTTTCAGTGTTCCTCTTCTGACTCACTCTATATTACAAGATAGCTGTCTTGGCCACCAAACTAACCATTGGCAACAGTGTACATTTTGAACTCCCCTATGAAGAATTAATGACTTAAGTCACTGAGGCTTTGTCCTTAGCTCTTAATTCTTCCAATCTTGAAAACATCCTAGATTGCGATATTGCAGCCTATGCTCAACACTTTGCCAATCAAGTTCATCAAAGTTGGGCCACAAAGCTTCCAGCCTCACCCTGCTTCCATCGCTCTTTCTGCTTCAGCTTCCAAGAAGCTTGTAGTCATTGCTTGTAGGATGTCATTTTCTCCTTGCATGACTATCTCATTTCTGGCACAATCCATCGGTATCTTCCACTGTGGCTTTGGTAGGGGGCATGATTTGGCAATCCCCTCCTAGTATCCCTTACTCGTTGCTGGCCCATATGTCTGGTGTTCTTGACAAAGCCCATCGCTTGTGCTCAAGACAAATCTTCCAGATTCAGTTCCATATTGGTATTACTCAGGATTATTTGCTGACTGCCTCTTCTTTTACTGTTGCTTCCCTCCCCACTCTGGGGTATCACATTTGGCATCTTCAACATTTCCATTTCTCTTCCCCATGTTTCTTTCTCACAGTGATCTGCATCCGCTCAACAAACTTGGTTTTGAGTAGATTTAGCCCTCAGTAGCATCTGATCTCACA
Source organism: Massospora cicadina (assembly GCA_022478985.1). Classification (NCBI taxonomy): domain Eukaryota; kingdom Fungi; phylum Entomophthoromycota; class Entomophthoromycetes; order Entomophthorales; family Entomophthoraceae; genus Massospora; species Massospora cicadina. The sequence goes on from JAKSZP010013255.1 coordinate 136,158, forward strand.
TAGATTTCAACGGGTTATTCACTCCTAATGAAATCCATCCTCCCTCCCCCAAGAGGTGACTTAGGCGGTATCATCCCCAAATTGAGGATAACTGATAAAAAATAAAAATTATATATGTATATTGGTTTTTTATGCGTTTTTTATAATCTTTTTTCCCAATATTTTTATCAATCTTTTCCTTTTTAATCTTTTTTCATTGGGACTTGACATTTTTTCAGTCCAGCAGTACATCTTTTTATTTTATTCCCCCAAACTGGATCCTAGGTATACTTAGACCTACCAGTTTCTATGGTTTAAAGTCTTACTTCTTTAAGACTTAACCATCTAGATTGGTTCAGCGGTCCTTTCTTTGGACTTGAACAAACCATTAAAACATAGCCAACTTTATGGTTTGGTGGTCCTTTGGGAACTCTTTTTTTATTATTTTTTTCAAACCATCACATCAAATACTTATCATGGACCAGATTTACTAAACTTCCATCCAAGAGGTTCTTGATGAAGTAGGTAATTATCGCCATCTTGGTGATAATCTTGATTGGACCTGACCACAATTCATCCAATTTGTTTCTTCTCCTAAAAAGCATGAATATCACAAAAAGCGACTCTTTTGCCTATTGGTATTCTGATAGGGCTAGTCAGTTCTTATTATCCATCACTTTTGCTTGTAACCTTTTCTCCAAAGTATTATCAAATGCTTGCAATTGCATTTCAATCAGGATATTATCAATCTTTTCAGGTACTACTTGGCACTCATCCACAATGTTGGTTCCACACCAAAATTAAAACTAATGGCAACGAGGCCTTCCTCCCATATAGCAACTCAAATATTGTTTTTCCCATCACTGTATGATGACTAATATTGTAGGCAAATGTCACCAAACTCAGCTACGTTCCCCACACGAAAGTTCTTCCTTTGACCTGCTTCCTCAGCATTAAAGCCAGCGTCCCATTAGCTCATTCCACCAGTCCGTTCATCTTTAGTAAGTAGGGTACAGACATGACTCCTCAGATCCCCATTATTTCATCTAACCATGGGATCACATGAGACATGAAATTTGTCCCATTGTCGCTCAGCAGGACTTGAGGGCATCCATGTTGGTATACTACTTGATCTAGGATGAACTTCGCAGTACTGATAGCATCTACTTTCACCAGGGCCTTCATCTCAACCATCTTGTCAGATGATCAATTGAAAATATTATGTACTTGACTCCCCTGTTCTCATCATCAGTGGTCCCATCACATCGATGGACACCATATGCTAATCAAATCCAGATTGGACCAGTCAGTATCCAGACATATTCTTATGTGGCCTGTGAAACTAGCACTCCACACAGCAAGCCAGATATTCCGCAACATCATAGTTGATTGACTCCAAGTAGTAGTACTGTCAAATATGGCTGGGTCAATTTTCAAACCTCCATGCCTGACAACCTTATGAGTGGCTTAAATGATAGTTGATCTTTCCAATAGCTTTGTAAATAGCAACCACTTCCCATTAATTGTCTTAAAACTTGTCCATCCATGGTCTTGATGTATTCCATCGCTTTTTGAAGCACACCCTAGAGTTATTGGGGCTCAATCCCAATTCTCCATTTACCATTCTCTGAAATAACTCATCCGCCTGCTGGTATACCATCTGAACCATTGGTAACCGCAATAAGCCATCTGCATTCTGATGAGAAGTCCCCACTTGGTGTACAATCTTATAATTGTAAGCCTGTAACTTTAGTGCCCATTGGGCCAGTTGTCCTTCTTGTTCTCATAAATTGTGAAGCCAACGAAATGAGGAGTGGTCCATCACCACTTTGAAGTGCGCTTCTGTGGATGTACACCAGAAATTGTTTACATGCATTATTGACTGCAAAGCATTCAGCTCAGTTAAAGTGTAGTTCCTCTCAGCGGCTGGGATTGTCTGGGTAGCATATTCCACCTGATGTTCATCCTCAAGTTCATCTACTTGGCTCAATATGGCACCAATTTCCATCAATGAAGCATTGGTTTGTATTTTGACATGGAATCCATAGGTATGTAATTTCTTACTCGCATGTTTCACAAAAATTGACTGTTATGTTTCAAATGTACTTTCAGCATACCACTATCTCACAAACTGTTCAACCAATCCCAGCAACACAGGTGTCAGGTGATTGAGTTACTCGTCCCCCTTCCACCAATAGTACTGAGAAGTTTGACAACTGACTTCAGTTGCCTCTAGGCGTTGTCTGCGTGAGAGTGTTTTTGCATCAAAAATTTCTAAATTGTTCCACTAAAACTTAAATATCTCGGGAGCTACAAGTTTGATTGTATTAATACAAAGTGCTTTGTGATCCTCAGAACTAAATTTCTTCAATAACACAATTCTGAGTACCAGAAGCATTCACAGAAAATAGTAACAACATTTGAACTCATAAATTTGAAGAGCCTCAACCTAAAAATTGCAATAAAAATTAAACCAAAAATTTCAAACTGAAAACTGGCAAATCCTACGGTGAGCGTCAACAGGCCTATTGTTTGAGACTAAAATCAAATAAATCGACTGAGAACTTAGACAATGGCAACCATTTGAAGATTGACAAAACCCCATCAGCACTAAGCAGCCTGCATCTCGGATACCTGGGTCATCCAGAGTTCCCCCAAAATGATTCTGATCAAGCGTATAGCTAGCTTTCAGGAAAACAGATGATGAGAACATTAATAACTTGTGCTTTGACAACATTTTTAACCAACCCTTCATTACTTCCCAAAGCACAAGTCTGCCCATGATTCCATGTCTACCGGTAGTCCCATGAATATCAGGTTTAATTTTTTAATTCTTGATCAGAATTTGGATATTTCATAATCAGAAAAACTATCAAGTACTGGCGTAATTCATCAAAGGATTTTTGTGCTTCTTCATTCTATACAAATCCTTTCTTCAGATCCTTTAACAGATGGAATAAGGACTTGGCAATTCTGGCAAAATCCTGAATAAAGCTTCTATAGTATCCGACTATTCTTAAGCAACACCTTAATTTCTCAGATACTCATTGGCACAGACATTCATTCTATGGCTTCAATAATATGGGCTTGTGGCTGCAGTCCACTAAAGTTGATCACCAATCCCAGATATTCCAACTCTCTTTTTAATTAATTGAAAATTCCTCAGCTTAAATTTACAGGTTGGTAGCGGATATTCTCTTAAACACTTCCTCAAGTGGTGCAAATGGTCAGTAAACGTCCAAATGAACACATTAATATCGTCCAATTACACCAGGATGCATGACAACTTCAAGTCAAATAATATAGCATCCATGGCCCTCTGGAACATCGCAGGCGCATTGCACAGACCCTGGGGCATCCTTAGTGGTTGATATAGCCTCTTCGTGGTGGTAATCGTGCATTTTTCTTGGTCTTCTCTTGGCAAATAGATTTTCCAATATCCTGATATTAGATCCATTGGGAGAAATACTTCTCTTCTCCCAATCAATCTAGCACATCATTGATTCTTGGTAAGGGATACAAATCCTTCTTCATAATCTTATTCAGCTTCAGATAATTGATCACCACCTAATTAAAGCCATCTTTCTTCTTCACAATAAGAATCAGACTTTCACAGGGACTTGATGATGGAACTAGAATCCCATGCTTCACTAGTTTGCTGATTTTTCCTCCACTATCACTTTAACTGCCTTCAACCATAGAATCAGTCTCATCCTGATTGGAAAATTTTCCCTGGTATCAACCTTGTGAATCACATCTCTCGCACATCACCAATCTTGGTCATCCTGAGCAAATACTTCCTGATACTTTTTGAACAATTCAAGCACCTCCTCTTTCTGTCCTTCCATCAGATAAGTGAGTATCTCCCAATCAACCAATATGTTGATACTCTTGGTTACCTCAGCCAGTAATCCCAATTCATTGAGGGTCCCAAAAGTGTGAAAATTCCTCTGTTCATCTGCAGGACTAGGTGAACAAATGTAATGATCTGATTCTTTCCACTCTTCATCAATTTTTCACCTAAATTGCCAGGAGAACTTAAATTTTTCCATGGACCATCCTTATATATTCATGAGCCATCCAAGCCTCTACTCTGGACTTCTTCCAAGGCTTCTGACCTCCCAATACAGCAGCTCCATTATCTCTAATGTCAACTCCATGTTGACTATTATTTGTGATCCCAGCTGTATGTTTTTTGCATTCTTGATCATCATTGGAATTCCCTAATTTTTAAGATTTCTATTGGTATTTTTCATCACTTCTGACCAACTAGTTGGTATTGAACTGGGACAAAAATGTCATTGTATATCAAGGTGACGAAGTTATTTTTTTTACTCATTGGAGCTTCCCCATTCTTTTGAACGACTAATGGTAACGTTTGACCCAATATGACTAACGTATCGTCCTCAAAGTTACATTTAACTCCGTACTTTTGTAGAATTTCTGTCCTGATCAAAGTGTCATAGTTTTAGTTGCCAAAACTATTGCTGGTGCAGATACTGCCAATGATCCGAATTGAAGTGGAAAAGAGATATAAGCTCCACATGAGATGGTGGTATTTAGCCCAGCTGTCCTTTACTCCTTCTTGTGTTTTAAGTCAGTCGAAATCTTCATCCTCTTCACCAGCTTTGTTGAGACAATTTTAATAGGTGCTCCACTGTCTACAATCGCCCTCACTCATACTCGATTCACTAGTATATCTATATATGCACAATCAGAGTATTGTAAGATAGTATTTACTGAGTGTATAGCAGCATTATTAGTTGAATTAAGAATGTGAATGATTTATGCTGATAAATCAGGAAATTATTCCCTGATCATGCTGAGGGGGATAGACAGGTTTTCCTCATCTAATCGAACTTTGGTCAATGCTTCAGGATTATCTGCAGCTTAAATCTTATCAGCTAGTTGTCAGGCGTATGGCTGTGCAACTTCCTTAATTATTTTGGGTTGATCCCCTTTTCTCAAGATCTTGTTACCACGTTCACGTCCAGATTGACTACTTGGTACAGCTGATCCTCTATGTCTTCATCCATGAACAGATCACAGATGTCAATTTCCTCATGCATAATATTGGGAGTAACAGGTTTCTTCATAGCTCTATAATGTTCCCCATCTAGGCTGCGGGCCTTTTCCTGACTCCTTTGTGGTTGCAGACTCTTTCTTTTGGACTACGTTGATTGATCCTTTAGTTTCTTGAAGTGCACAGCAAAATTTCTTTTTCCTCTGCACCGGCAACAGACTTTCTCATTTTTACTTGATCTGTTTAAAGTCTTCAGGCTTATTTCCCATCACGTTTTGGTTATTCTTCCCCTTAGCACCCTTGCTCCCCTTTGTGGGATTCAAATTGCATACTAGATTCAATTTGAAACTTTTATTCAGGGCTTCAAAGGTAGCTTCAAAATTTTTTAAAGTGTCTACTATCTGAGAGGTGGTGATTTCTATCATGAACAAGGAAGACAACATTTGATTCAAATTGATGTAGAGCCAATGGGCAGCTTGTAGTGCGATCCAGGAACTAAAAATTATTCAGCACTGTCACTCCAACCAATATTTGTGATTCTCGGTAGAAACTATCAGATGAAGCTTGATAAAGATTCATCTTTATGGAATTGAATGCACATAAACTCTTGTTTACGCTTCAACATGTGCGACAGGCTTCCAAATTCCTTCATAATGGCCACTTTGGCCTCTGCGTATGACCAGCTGTCCCCCTCCAGGTGGGGTAACACTAGATTTTGACAATTGGTATCTAGGCAATTCATCACTGTCAATTCCTTTTTGACAATCACCATATCCATATATTGTCATATCAAACAATCAGAAAAATTCTAGGGGGAGTTATCACAATGGAAAGTCAGCAATTCTGGTGTTGCTTTGAATTCCTCAGAGGTTTCTCTAGCCACCTCTCTTGGTTTGGCTACTTGGCTCACTTGGGGAGTGTTTTTAGGCATCATCTCTGAAATAGCTCTAAAAGTGGGTGTCATGGTTCTTGGGTAGTCATCTTTCCAATTAGCATATGAGGAGTTCTTTCTTTGGTTTCAGTCACCGCATATGGCTCACATTTGCATTTGAAAGTTTTCAACTCCTCAACCTGTTTAATCAGCCACTCAATATCAGCGCTGAATGCTCATAATGAATGCAATCTGCTTCACACTCCATTTTTAGTAATAAGACTTCACAAATTAAGTCACCTTCTTTCTTCTTCAATGACATTACTTTTCCAAGTAACTTAATTCTGAAACTCACAACATTATTGACCCCTTCCTCCATCTTGGTGACTCTCTCTTCCAAGGCTGCAAATTCTTGGTGATCCGCTGAGTTCAGGGCGTCTGATTAATGGTTGCCAACTCCATCCATAGTTTTCTTATCCCATCTTTATATAACATCATGTTCTAATTTTTTCTACTTAACTACACCCCTGTAGTGAGCACCATTTTGTAAAATTTATGGGTTTACTGATTATTCTCAGTTAATAACCCCTATAAATATTAACTGCACAGGTTTATGTTTTGTGTAATTCTCTACGCTATGATTTGAATTTAATCTTATTTGAGTTAATCTTACCAGGGGACGGACATTACCAACACAAAAAACAAACAATTAATCTAAAAACACAGATCAAACGCCCTAAATGAGTGGCGAGACACCAAAACAAAAGGGAAATTAACCTACCAGGTGTAGCAGCCATGAACCGCTTATCCCACCATGGCGGAGGGGGAGGGGGATCAGGTGGATTATTGATTTTATCTTCAGCATTGAAGAGGTGGATCAAAGCTGAGAGCAAGAGGGTTGGGGCATCCGCTGGATGTGGGTTGATTTGAAAACAGATAATTGTTTAGATCTTTAATAACAATCTGGGCCTGGAGCAAAGCCTCATAGAAATTTGGCAACATGGTGTTCAGCTTGTATGCGTGCATCAGGAAGCTGGAAAAATTTCATAATATTGGGTTTGGTGATACATGTGGTGGGGGAAAAATCTGCCAGTGCAACAACATTCTTGACAGCAGAGGTGGAAGTATCTCTTAATCGTACAATTTCCACTTTTGCAACCTCAAGAAAATTATAAGGGAAATTTGTTAAATGTAGCCCTTCTTTAAATTCAGTAATTTAGAGTGCCACAGCTTTGCAGAGATGGCGGATTTCAGGAAAGGCCACCACGGCTTTGGCTAGTTGATGGTCACTCAAGAATGGGGTAGCGGTGGGTTTGGGGAATTATTTTTTGGGTGGGAATGGGGCATCTAAATCTGAAGGTAGATACGGCTCCAAATTAATTAAAAAGTCAGGAGGTAGACAATTTCCCCAGTTTCAGTTATTTCATCTGATAAGTCCAGGGGATTTTGGTTGAGTATGATTGATTCAGAGAGACGTGGCTTTGGTTGGGTAAGCTTTGGGGCGGGAAATTGGTTGGATTGAATTTGGGTCCAAACCTGCTCCTGATTGGGTATATTGTTGGAAATTAAGCTATCTTGGGCTTTGGTTGCAAAAGTTACCTGCTTTTTGAGCGTTATGCCGGAGGGGGTGGGGGCAGACAAAATACCCACTAAATCACTGTTTATGTGGCCTCATGTGTGGGCTTAGCGGATTCTGCATTTTTTGAATTGTAGCGACAGGCTTTTTTTGGAATGATCCAACATATGGAAGAGGGGGCAAACTGTGCGGCCTTGTCAATATGAGCCCATTAGAAGAGATCTGGTGCAGATGGGATATGGGCACGTGGTGGGATGTGCTGGGCTATGGTTGGCTCTACTTTTTATGATAGTAGTTGATAAAATTGTTGATACTAGTATGGCAACTATTTTCCATAGTTGAATTTAAGGATTAGATTTTGGTTGAACTCTCAGCCAATAATTCCTCTCAAAATATTTATGATGTCCTGAATGGATATTTGTTCCCTATTACCGCCAACTTTATCTATGCTCAGATCCCTGTTTACAGTTTCTCCTGTGTGACATACTGTCAGTAGCAATCCCTAATTTGATTCAGCTTCTTCTCTGGATACCTGATCAGACTCTTACTCATTATCTTAAAGAGTCTCCCAATTATTGCACACAGCAATAGTATCCATTGAAGAATAGAACTTGAATGGATGCTGATCCAAGTATACTAAGATAGTACTCTGATAATAAGTCTGTAAAGTAGTGTACAGTAGTGTGTGTAGGTTTCTGCAATATAAGGATCTTGGTCCATTTGGCCAATTAATTTCTTATCACCTGTATCAATACCAGGATTAGTAAAACCTAAATGGAGAGTCGAGCTGATTTGTATCTCTTCCTAACTTTGTGTAGTAGTGTGTTTTTTATTAGTGAATTCTTTAGGGAATTTATAGTGGGGAATTTGGCGCCCAACCCTCAGTTGGAACCTCCTCAATAAAATGGCAGCCTCTGCCATTGAATCACCCATCCACGTCTTATCAGCATTGGACTTCCCCATCCTGGCTAAGATTCTGTCATTGGAAATCCTAAAGACCTAAAATGGAAAGAGTCAGAAAATGTGTCCATAACTTTTTACTCTCGATCCAAGTGAGCCAACCATATTTAGCAAATGACCTGCTTAGGTAATGGGTTTTTTAACCATTAAGGCAGGTCACAAACCAACTGATCAATTCACTAGTTGCAGGCGGCATCACTCACCTCGCAACTTACTCCTTTGATTCTCAGTTGATTGGTGATGAAACCCAACTGATCCCAAATGGTACACCAGATAGTTATAAGTATCAGATGCCCCTATTTCGTCAGCAACTCTGCCCGATGAGATCTTAAGCATTCATCTGGATTGATCCCAGATAGATCTAACCAGGTGAATAACCTAAAATTCCTCAAACATAGTTACCCTGAAATCAGGGTCAAACAATATCTAATTAACCTCACATTAGGGTATTATGCTTATTGATTCCTGGTAATCTAGACAGCTGGGAATATGGGCAAAAATCCCGACAATACTTTTTCACATTAGAAAGAGCACCCAAATCACAAATTGATACTTATTTCAGGAATATTAATGCCACCAGGATAATCATTATCAAAAAATAAATTAGGATAGTTTATTACTTAAGTAAAGGAGAAAATATAATTCCACAACATTTTCAGCAGGGGCATACCAACACTAAAATTTAATTATATTTCTTTTCCTGCCGCCTGAGTGTGACAAATCATAATGGGGCTCATGTTATGGTTCTTTCAAGTGATTTGATATACAAAGATTGGTCCAAGACTAAGTATCCAAGAGCTTAAAAATGACTCAATTTTATTTAAGATATTCCCATTTATTACGCAATTTTTGGGTTCCAAAGTTAGGATCCCTGATCTCTTACCAGTTAACACAGTTAACCTTTATCATAATGACAAAAATTTGTCAGATGAAGGGTTGCATAATTTTAAAAATGAGTTATAGAGAAAAAAAGATATGAAATAAATTTTTATTAAATGAGCTGGGGCTAGACCTCTGATGTACCCCTGATTCCACCAAAATAATGATGGGTCAGCATAAGACACCTCCATTTTAGAGGCAGGGTTCTGTTTTTGGGGGCTTTATTTTAGGGGTCCTCACAGGTGAACATACTTAGCCTATTTAAATGTATATTTATTAATAAAATGGTACTAGACCCCTGTCATACTCTGTATCCACTGAAAACAATGAAGGGTCAGCGCAGCACTCCTTTACTCTTAAAATAAAAGTACTAATTCTAGGGCCAGTGCTTATAAGGGTCTTTGCAGGTGAATTAACATACTAAGTTAATTGATTTACCGTCAGTTGGGTTAGGTAAATTCCCAATGATGTCAATCACATGATCAGGGGTGTCAGGTGGAGACCGCCAAACCTGAGTGCTCATTAAACAACTAATTATATTTAATTCGTAAATGAGATTTTGATGACATTAGCCCAAAGTAGGGCCTGAGCCAAACCACAAATATTATATAAATAGGACGTCCAAGGACGTCCTACTTGGCTGGGAGCATGAAATTCATAGAGATTTGGAAGGGTGATGAAAAGGGTTAACAAGCTTTCAGAAGGTGCTCTAAACCTCCCTTCTGACTTTCAAAACTTAGCTGATTTTAAAACTATAAATACTTAAATAGATGCACTGGGTGAAAGATGATTCAGCAAGTCAACACTGTGAGATGGAAAGCGAGGACTGATTATATTTTAAGTTGAAAGAAGCACAGAGGAAATAGAAGCTTACACCCACTCAATAAAACAAAAATCTCAAAGATAAGCTTCAGAATAATTACAGTAGGGCCTAAAAGAGGTCCAAACCAGGTATATGCAGAAAGGGCAGGAAACCTCCAGCTGATAGTAAGAAAAGAAACTCTGAGCTGTGCAATATCTAAAACAGATGATAATTCAGCGGTGAGAAGCACTGTGACTTCAAAAACCATCACACACCTGTTACCACTAAGTAACACTCCTATATAGAAAAATTATAAAAAGTATAATATAAGGGCTGGTCATCTAATGCAAGAAGAGTTTCTATAACTCTCCTATTTCCAAAGAAGAATAGTAAGATCCAAACCCTGATTCCATAGGAAACGTTTACTAATTATATCCAAAAAAAACCTCATGGGAAAAGTGTCTTCTCATGAGACCCAAAGATGTAGAACAAAATACCTCCTTAGGCAATAAATGGCGAGGCCTGCTAAGGGTATCATTTGTTAAATAGTTGGAATCAATATTTTTATCTTTTGCAGGAAAGAATACCAACAAAGAGAATATTTGGACAAACATGCTATAAGGAAAATGGGGGCTTTAAATCAATTTTAGCTAATATGTGACTAGCAATGATGGTAGTCCCATAACTCAAGTAAGCATAAGCTCAACTTTTAAAGTAGAGTTGATTATCATCTGTTTTGGTAATATGATATCTATCAAATGAGTTTAAACCTTTCTTAAAACAAATGTAATGAGCCATCCTTTTTCAAATTATATATGGTGATATTCAATCACATTGATATAACGCTGCAAATTCAGTCACGCGCCTTCTTGGAACCAACCTGGGCTAGCTTAGCCCTTAACTAGCGTTAATCCAAGGTAAGACTGAGATCAAGGATGGCATTCAACTTGGTTCCTTTGACCTTGTTCACATCCTGCATGTTTTTCCAGTATACTCCAACAATAAGATGATAAGTCATGAAAAACATCTTACCATTAACAGTGTGCCAGGTTTTAGGTTGGTCAGGGGAGGAGGGAGGTAATAAGCCAAATTTTGATAATAGGAGATGTTTGCCTATTCCAATATCTACATTTAGAAGTTCCAAACCTCTGATTTCACATTTGATAGTATTTAGAATCATTGTTTCCATTAATTCCCCATAGAAACATATTAACTGATGTTCCCGCACTATTCTCAGATCATTTTAAAGAATCCTGGATGTCTAGACTCATCATGAAACTTTTGTAATTAGGTGCCAGGATCTATCTATAATTTAATATTTTACAATTTAATTTTTTGACCAAATTTGTATTATCAGAGAGATTTTTCTATTTCAGGTTGACTTCTGATTAAGCCTACTGGGATAAATAATGGGGCTATGCTGTTTAATTTTTTGATATTTAAACAGAGTTTTCTGATATTTTCCATGTAGTACTCTAAGATTTAGAAGCTATATTGGCTTTGAGAGTAGGTGGGGAAAAAACTTGGGAGGCAGGATGGGGATGAAGCTACCCATCTTTCATCCAGATTATGCCCTAAATCAGAGATCTGAGTAAGGAACAGGACATGGGGCTAAACCTTTTTTGTGCATAAAGTGTGCATGAACTGGTCCAGCTTGATAGTTGGATCCAGGGACTTACAATTATATCTAGTGACATAAAAATTATCTTTTGTATTTTGGCATATAATTTGTTCTTGAGTCATCATAGACTGTGTATCAATTATTAGTAAACAGCTGATATCTATCCATTTTTATACAATTATATTTAGATGTTTAAAACTAGGGGAGGTTGACTCAGTGGTAGAGTATGGACTCAATGACTTTGACTCCCAAATTTGATCCCAGTAGATGTATTTTGGCTTGGAAACAATTTATAAACTTGCACTGGCACCCCTTTTAGCTGTGCCACCAATACTCTCTGTGCTCCACATTTACCTTCAAATGCTATAAATTGTGCAACTCAGACTAAAAGCTTTTCTGTTGCCCTTGTGGCAAAAGAAAAAGCAGCATAAATTTAAGCAAATTACTATAAAATTAAATAAGCTTAACCCTCAAACAGACCAATTATAATATTTACAATCATGTGCTTTATTTCAGATATACAAAAATAGTAAAGGATATCAAAAAACTGTAGTCAAATAGTAATTTTTTATTCAGCTTTCTCTATAAACCAATCATCAAAAAACAAAATCTTTACAAATAACATAATAGAATAAAAACAATATAAGCTGAAATCAAAAAACTTGACAATAAAGTAATTGGAATATTTAAAACTGGAGAGTGCTAGGTATAGTTTAATTTTTCAATCTATAATTGTTTATCAATAAGCAATTAATATTGTTATAATGTAAAAGAATTAAGTGGAAAAAATCAAAAAATTACCTTAAAAAACTATATTGTAAGGTGTTTCAGATAATCTCATAGAGTTTTTATAAAAACCAAAATCGGAAATATTAGTACTGTATATTAGTTAAAAAGTAAATAAACTACCTGATAATCTTAGTGAGCATAGATGATTAAAGATAGTTTATATTGAAAAAAACAACAAAATTATTAAAAATTGGTAGGTATGAAATACAAAACTCACTTTATAAAGATTTGAAAACCTTTTAAAGCAGTTATAAATAAGTTATAAATTGAAAAAGGTATCTAGTAATTTGAGTACCCAAAAGGCATCTATTGTAAAAGGTGTCAATAATTTCAGATTTTAAATGATCTTGTCAGAATAAAACATCTAGTAAAATAAAAATAGTAATTTTTTAAAATATAAGTAAAACCATCTTAAATTACCTTGAAAAAGATATTGATGACCATTTTTAGATTTCAGATAGTCATTATGGAATCAAAAACTAGTAAAAGAATAAAATCAAAAGCTATAATTAGTAAAAAATAACCAAAACCACCAAAAAGCTTACACAAAAAGATGTTGAGGAACATTTTAAACTAAAAGAAAAATTTCTTAACTTGGTGTTGAAATCAAACTTTCTGTAGTATATGCAGGGACGTCATAAAAATAGTTTTTACTACATACTCTTTATACTTTGTTATTATGCTGAGTTTATATTTAAGGTTGTTTGGCTTGCCTAAAAATTCAGTTGTTATTTATGCGTTAATTGATATAATAAAAGCTGTAAATAGTTAATACACAGTATTAACATAAAACAATCTTACTATCTAAACTTAAAATAAAAATGATTCTATTGGTTAAAATAATTGCAGTTAAGTTTTATAATTATGTAAATAACAAAAATTGTTCAAAATACTTATCATATAAGCATCTATGTAAAATGATGAGTATAGGGTGATTGGAGAATTATTTGCATTTTTCAGAATAATTTAAGTACCTCCAAACAGCTACATCAACTTTTTGAGAATAAAAATGATAGACTAAGTTCTCCCGTTAGCTGCATTTAAGCTTGGGGCTGGAAAAGCTACTTTTAAGAAATATGATTTCTTACAATTTAGGCTTTGAATTAGTGATGGTTTGTGTCTATAAGTGTGCCTCAATAAAACTTATTTAATATAGTATGAAAAGAAATTTACTACCAATTTAGATCTAGCGTCACTAAAAGTAAAAACAAAAAAGTGACGCCATTTTAAATAAAGTAAAATGAAGAGCACCCAAAGCTGTACCCAAGCCTAAAAAGGTGACCCAAGTAAAAGCACGCCAGATGAATGACTGATCCCAGGGGGTTGAATACTGTGTTGTCTTTGCAAACCAATGTCCTAAACTGAAATAGCAAGTAACAAGGCAGTCCATGGAGGTCCTGTCCTATCAGAACGCTGCACATGTTGATTTACTTGGATTTTTCCTCATTTCCCATTAATTTATAATTTCCCACTATTTCCATTAATTGGTGCTGTGTTTTCCCCAGAGTAATCACCTTCAATAGATATTTACGCATAAAAAGATCCAGCGGATGATGGATTATACCAAAAACTTAAGAAAATATCAAGCAAAATAAGTTCTGAGCTAAAACAACATGCAAAAAAAGAAAATACAATAAGACACTGAGCAGCAAACCACTAATCTACCATGGTGGAGATGCAGGGGATGGGAAGAGTTTTAAACTTAAGTCTATGCCACATCTAGCCCTGGTGAAAGTAGAAAAAAGGCATAGGGCATTAGAGTGAAGTACAAGGAGTGCAAAGGGAGGGTATAAGTTAATCTGGGCTATTATGAGGGCATGAATAATTAAAGATGGAATGTTCAACATTAATATGGGCATCTGGTAAATAGGAAAGTGTTAAGGTTTTTTTCAAGGTATTTTATTGGAATGAACTATGTTATAATGAAAAATTTTACTAGATTAGTATGTGCAGTCTTATGCAAGCTTTTTAATTTCAGATTTTGCAGCACGGGGAAATTCAGGGGAGCTTGAGATTGGGCAATCCAGATGTCAGCACAGCAGCTGATTAAAGGCTGTATTTCAGAGGGAATGTTTTCAGTTAATAAAGATGCAGCCACAGCGAGTTGATGATAACTAATAATGGTTTGACTCAGTATTTGAAAATAGAGCTTTGGTTAGGCATGAGCATTAAAAAAAGATTAAAATGATTAACTAAATTGCTTTAGTTGAGGATGTAATAATTTCACATGATTCTTTAACCTCAGATAATAATTTTTATAGATTTTGGGTAAACTTAATAAGGGCATAAGTGGCTTACAGGAATGGGTGAGCAATTGTGATCGCGCTTAGATTAGAATAGTAGTCCAATCCTGTTACCAAATGTCTGAATTTAATGCTGGTTGGTGAGTCTGATCGGAGGTATGAGTGGGATTTAAATTACCATGCTGATCCACTGGGAGAGATGGCTGAGTAGGCGTTGGTAGCAAAGCTTCCCATCAGATGGTGCTGATAAATTATCAATAATTAGGTCAATGGTGGTAGTGTCAGTCTTTAGATAATTTTAAGAAGATTGTCCATCTTGATTTGGTTTGATAATGCCTAGTTAATAGCACATAATGACAGAGGATTAGCTGATATAATGAAATTAAAGAGGGTTTCAAAAGGATTAAATGAGAGGGAGGATACCCCAGTGGTAGAGTATAGACCCTCTACCACTGCCTCCCAAGTTCAATCCTGGTAATGGATTTTGGGTAGGGGACGATTTTGACTGTGTTGGTTTTGCACGCCAATGCCCCAAACTGAGATAGCAAATAGTAAAGGCGGTCCATGGAGTTCCTGGCCTATCATACGCTGCACATGGAGGTTTTCCAGGTTTTATCCTCCTTTCCCATTTTCTTCACTTCCCTAATTGGTGCGGTATCATCCCCAGGTCAGCCCACCTCAAATAAAATTAAAAAAGGATTAAATGAGGGGTAATCTGTTTATTAAACATACTAAGTCCTCTATAACAATCCAGAAGGCTTCAGTAGGGGCAACCATGGGACTTTCTTGGGCAACTCCATAAGAGTGGGAAAGGCAGGGAGGGTGACAAGCTCTCAAAGATTCACGGCCTTATAGTCTTATATCTAAATAGGACATTTTTTTTAATTATTGAAGAATGGATTGCAACCAAAACGGCGCAGACCATGCCTAAAATGGGAAAAACCAATTAGAAAAAGGTGGTTAATGACATCTTCTGCATGCACAATAATTAGCAAACAAAGTCGCGGAGATAATTGTTTACTAGATCATAGAGGGCAGAGAGTGACAACGGATCCACAGAATGGAACATTTGCTCAAAGATCCTCATCATTATTTCACAAATGGCAGAATGCATTGAAAGATAATTTTAGCAACAAACAATGAGGCAGTGTGAAGGGTGGATTCTGTGACAGAAGTTTCAAATGAAAAACTATTTTTATCAAATAACCTTTAATGAAAGGATAATTAAAAAACCTGCAACCTACTCTAAGATTATGGTTGCCTATATAGTGGAGTAAGAGAAAAAGAAGCTTAGATATTTGTGATGACTAAGCCTCTTGCCTGACACTTTATTTGTTATCCTATGCTTCTTGCAATAGGGTTGTGGGGAAGGCATTAGAGGTCTCAGACGGCTTCATAAAAGCTTTAAACACATATCTGTAAGATTGGGGAGAAATCTAGAAGAATAATTCCAAACTTGAATGTTTTTGCTGGACAGGTAATCTAATAACACCAGCTCACAAAAACCCATCCTGTTTGTAAGTAAATTTTACAATTTTTTTATAAAAATCCACAAACTGTAAGAGTTCAAAATCACTAACCATTAAAATAAACCTGATCTAACCTATTATATGAATAAGGGCTTATATAGGAATTTGGGTGGGGTGGATCAATTCCTTGAATATCTTCAGTGACCAGGTCTCACTTGAAGTGGGCCTAGGGGCCTCTCTGGAGAAACTAAACTTAACATCTCTTTGCACACACCCTTTAATCTTTTTTACAAGATAAGAAGAGAAAATGGGGGCAGAGAGGGAGGTTCTTTTTGTAGCCAAGGCAGTAACCCACCGCTCATCTACTACATGAGCTAAGTCACTGATCTTAGAGAGAGACTCTAGAGAGCTTGGGCCCCTTCCTGCTTCTGTGTGGAAAATTGCTTATGGTCCAGATGGAGGGGCTGGTCATCTGGACTTAAATCATCCTTTACTTTTGAGAACAGGATTCATGCTACCTCTTAAAAATGAGCAAGATCGTGATTATAATGCGTTGAAGGGAGTTTGATTGAAAGGAGAGCCACTACCTTTATGGGAGGGTGAGAAGCATTAAAGTGAGCTGCGTGTAAGGCTTTCACAAGTTCTTTAATGTTAGCACAACCTTGCGCTTACCCAGCTATTTTCATAAGAAAGTAACCCTTCCTACCAGGTACTTGACTGAGCGACAGGACTTATGGGAGACCAATATTTTCTCTACCTCTGCTTCCTGGGGGTCATCTACCATAGTGGTTCAAATGACATATGCATAGGACCCTTGACTGGAGACAACGAGGATACATGAAACATGTTGTTCTTCTCCAGTGAGGAGGGAGCTTAATATGGAAGGCACCATTTCCTATGTCCTTCAATACCTCAAAGTGCATAGAGTTTTAATGCTATTTATGAGAAGGAGCCTTCATGTCTAGTTAAAGCGTGACAAACATGACCAGTGATCCTTTCTTAAGCTCATGGCTTGGGTGGCTTTTTTAGTCTACAATTTTCTTGTAATCACCCACTGCCTTGGACCAGTGCTCACACATGAGATTGTGGGTTTCGCCTATGTGATTCGAGCGTTCCTACACAGCAGGAAAAGTATAAGTAATACAAGTGCCAATGTGTAATGAGGGGTTGTAACCCAAATTAGTCTCAAAAGTGGAAAGGTGAAGGAGGCATAAGGGAATTGTTATTTTTGTTGAATGGTTGAATAGATTAAAATTGTAGATAATTTAATAAGGGGAATGATAGTATTAGCTGATGCTAATTTATTATGTTTCATATCAAAATTATCAGTGATAATGGACCAAAAATATCCTAAGTATATCCAAAACTTATGATCTGCAGCCTAATGACTCTACTTGATTAAGATTCAGCTAGATGACATGGTCCTGGAGGCTTTGTTAGTTAAGTCAGAATTAATAATAGCTGACTTAATGACCCAGCTCGTGATATTTGTTGGTCTATGTCAAAATTAGTATTTAAAGTTGATCAAGTTTTAATCAAATTAATTACTAATTAGTAGTACAAATTGCCTTGGCATGTGCCACTAATTGCTTGAGAGAAGAGATAGTTTAGCTATTTTAAGTGCGACAGAGGAAATGCTTTCTTAAAACAATTGTGAGTTAAACAATAATCATGAGGCCAAGCTGAGTTACCGCAGACTCTCATAGTTTGTAGACCCTCAGAAGCCTTTATTGGATCCCCTATCTAAGTGCCAATGAGCTACTAGGTGTCTTGGGTGAGGTGTGGTTAACATTGAACCCCATAAATTATCCCTCCTTCCATTCAAATAAAAAACAATTTTTTACCACAAGTTAATAAGTTATTATACAAGGTTTTTACATTTTTTACGTTTCCATTGTATTAAGCTGAGAAATTACTCAAGATCAGGGAGATCAGGTCAGTGAACCATATTACAAGTAAATGAAAGAAGATTACAGCCTCAAAGTGTCATTTCTAAGTAGTTTATATCTTAGTTATTGTCACCATCTGGTCTATTGTCTCCATACATTAGGCGTTTAAAACTCTGACTCGTCTTCAAAGAAGAAAAAGCTCATCTAAAGTAGGCCAAATCTTCAAAAAGTGGCGCTCATGTTGGAACGCAGATGGTGACCTCGCCAAACAGGGGAGCTCCCCTAATCAATCATTCAGAACCATTACTGGGCTCAACATGAATACTGAAATGACTGTGTCCCAGATTAACTGGAACGATGTGCCCATTATTAACAACCCCAACAAACATATTTCTAATGAAGAGCTGAAACGTCTTGAACATCAGTTGTTAAGTAGGTATCAAATGGGATAAGGGCTCACTGACAACTCAAGCAATCCTTTTTATCATCAACAACAGCAAGATGTGTTGTGGATGAGATATCTAGCTCATCACCAAATTGAGTGTAGCTCAAATTTAAAACAATTTAATTGGGATAGAAAACATCGCCCAATGCTTAATTGAATTTTTACACCCTACATCCATAATATTCAGATGACAATTGCCCGCCATCATGTGGCCATCACTGAGTTGGTAAACTTTTCATGAAACTCCATCCAAGTGGGCCAAATCTTAAATAAGCGATTAAAAGCTAACTTCGCTGAGGACCATTCTATTCTTGAGCAAATTATAATCTACCACTTGGGCTAATGATTGGGTAGCAGAGTTAGTGCAAAAGCTAGATATATTATTGCAACTCATCTTTCAAAACTTTTTAAAGGAAAGAGGAGTTATTAAACCTTGGGTTGGTAATATCACTCAGATTTCCATTAATGCTTTGGAGTTCATGAGGCTTAACCACAAAGACCAAGAGGCGCAATTAAACCATAACAATGAATTTCATAAGCAGATTTGACAACTGTGAACCTAAATTTTTCAGATGAAGGATGATTACATCGAGAAAATCAACTACTGGCGCACAAATTTTGAAGTCCAATGGTCAGATAATCGAAAATTTAAGGACTCCGTTGATTGGCTAAATCAACAGATCAATAATCTTAATGATATGTTAGCTTTATTAATGAGCCAAACAATATTATCCATGGAGAAGTAGACCATTGCAAGAAGTCAATTAAGGTTAAAGATTAAGTGATTTTCGTCCTGCAACTACAAACTACTAGCTTGAATGAGGAAATTGCAAAACTAAAAGTTGAAAATTGAAACCATATCAATTAAGAATATTAAATCATCAATCAAATCTGAGCATTGGATGATGGGCGTTTCCAGTGTATTATGAACCACTTGACTGGAAATAGTCCTGAATATTATGAGGATAGAGCTTTGGAAGTAGCTACTGAAACGGACGCTGGGCCACTTTGACAAATGTTTAGCAATATGGTTGCTTTGGACAAACCCAATTCCTCAAACTATGGTACAGCGCCTCAGCGCCCTAGTATGCCAGATCAAGCCAGCAAAGAAGTAATTGTGATAATCATGAGTGGGAAAACAATAATTTCAAAATGTCAAACCTGCCTGCTTTTGACAAGGATGGAAGTGTAACCACATTCGTCAAACGCTTTGAAGTGGCAATGTATGGTGCCGGTGATCTCAGCAAAGTGGTTACTATGATCAACTGCTTAGATGATTGGAGCATTTAGTTAACTATGTCTCACATGGACAAAAACCCAACCTAAGCCAAAGTCAAAAAGGCTGTACTTCATGAGTTTATTGGTCCAGAACAAATGTCTACTAAAAATCTAAGTTTATGAACATTTGCTTATAGATGATAAAGCGATAAAATTATTTGTGGATCAATTCTATTGCAAAGCTCAAGTTCTCCTAGGCGCAAAGCCCATGGTCAATTTTGATGACAAGATTGTATTACAACATGCAGTACAACCCTACCAAAATTTTTCAAACACCTTATTGCCTGTTTTTTGTGCAAAACTTTGCAACAACTGAATTGTTTGATTATATGCATGGATGCTCACAAAATTATGGCCCTCCCAATACCGGATACAGATTAGGACCTGCTGCACCTGCAGAAAAACCCTCCAAATACAATAATAAAATCAACAGTGATTCGCATGTTAAAACTGAGCTAACCAAAAATACTAGGACCCTACGCCCATTGAATGAGATCATTTGCTACAACTGCAATTGTAAAGGGCACTTTTCTTCAAGAATGCCATCAGAGTAGTATCAACGTAATACTTCTGGATAACGCACAGAAGGAGGGAAAAGAACTAGCACAATAGATGTGGGATGCTTTATTGTGCCAGAAACGCAAGCTCCACTTGACCAACAAGAGCATGCAGGCCACAAGGCTTAAATTACCAATGTAATAAATTCTACAATAGTACCAAATGAGAAATCTATGAAAGTACATGTGGTAATTTGATTTCAGAGTAAGGTTGTCATACCTAAAGCCTCTGAAGTAGTTGCTAAACTGTATGTGCAGCAAATACTTGAGAATATTCTGGTTAAATGGCCAAGCAATGCAGCAGATACCCCAAGCTTGAAGGAGATGAATATACTATGTCAATTGACACATGTATCAACAAATGTCCTAACATTGGAAATACCTAAAGCACTATTAACTCTTTGGATTTTTCATATCCACTTAGTAAGCTCTATTGATTCTTATTAAAATATAGAAAAGAAAAAGAGAAAAATGAAAAATAAAAAAAAAAAAGCATAATTTAAAAATACAATGACAATAATAATAAATTTTATAGTAAAAAACCAATAACAATTAAGGAAAATAAATGTAGTTCTTAATTCTGAAGCCTCTTCACCACTGGGGCTGAATGAGCCTTCTTTGAGAGGGGGAGGAGAGCGAGATTGAAGCCAAGGGGGCCAAGTTGGGTTCACCGAGGATTGCTGAAGTCACAGAGGGCGTAGAAGTTGAACTTTTGGGAACTGCTAAAGCATATCTGGTTTGTCCTCCATGGTCCTCCAGCTAAAGTGGGCGCCAGACAAAAGTTTCCCAAAAGCTTCCTCGCCTTCTGATATGGCTTCCTAGGCTGATAACCTAGGGCTATATTAGGAATTTTTTTAATTTCTGATAATCCCTTTGTTTGGCCCATTTGCATGAAAAGATGTGTGGCGGCTCCCCCTTCTGGTTTGGGCACCACTAGTGCTAAAAAATAAAGCTTATCTGGTTGAACCAGCCTGAGAAACTGAAAGCAAAATGACTAAATTAATTGTAGCATTAGCATGGGAATGCTGGATTTTAAGAAGACAAGTTGATCCAGGGCTGAGAAGCTATTGATGTAGCACTCATATTCTGAAGGTTGAGAAAATTGGATGTTGTGACCAAGGAAGAAGAACTCCTCCACTTTTATCCAGTCAAGGCGAGTGAAGTGTTAAATGGTTGACTAAACCTAGATTATCAGATAATTTGATAGGGGAAATAATAATATTATCTGATGCTAATTTATTATGTATCATATCAAAAGTATCAAAGATTATGGACCAAAAAATCCTAAGTATATCTGAAACTTGAGGTCCATGGCCTAGCGGTTCCATTAAATAATATTTGACTAGATGACAAGGGCTCAGGGGCTTTGTTGGTTAAGTTGGACTTAATAATAGCTGACTTAATGACCCAGCTCGTGATATTTGTTGGTCTATGTCAAAATTAGTTTTTAATGTTGATCAAGTTTTTAATCAAATTATTTACCAATTAGTGGTATGGTTCGCCTTGGCATGTGCTACTAATTGCTTGAGAGAAGTGATAGTTTAGCTATTTTAAGATGCGACAGAGGAAATGCCTTGTTAAAACAATTTTCAGTTAGACAATGACCACAAGTTCAACCTAAGTTACCGCAGAGCCTCATAGTTTGTAGTTTTTTTGGAAGCATTCATTGGATCCACTGGATAAGTGCAATGAGGAATGAGGAGTCATGGGTGAGGTGTGATTAACATTAAGCCCTATAAATTATCCCTAATTTCATAAAAATAAAAAACAATCTTTTAACACAAGTTAATGAGTCTAATATAAGAGCTTTTTACATTAAATAATTTTCTGATGTATTATGTTGATAAATTACTCAAGATCAGGGAGATCAGGTCAGTGAACCATATTACAAGTAAATGAAAGAAGATTACAGCCTCAAAGTGTCATTTCTATGGAGTTTATATCTTGATATTGTCACCATCTGGTCAATTGTCTCCATGCAAAAGACGCTCGAAGCTCTGACTCATCTCTGAACAAGAAACAGCCCATCTGAGGTAAGCCAAAACTTCAACAATATGCAAAGTTCTCCAAGGGAAGGTCTGACGCTCATGTGGCATGACTTTCAGAAGCTTAACAGATTATATATTGCTTCAGGTTTTGGTTCACCCTCTCTCTTTGACATTCTAACTGGGATGATAAACAGTAGTTTTTCAGGGTTTGGTCTGGAAGATTTAAAAAGAGCACTCCAGAGTTTAGTAGTTAATCGGGCCATGAGTACTCAATATCTCCATGAGGTCCTAACATGGAAAATACATTAGTTACAAATAAGGACGCCATATCATAAGAAGTGATTGTTATGCTACAGGGGATAAAGCTTGCTAACTTGATGAAGCGATCAAACATCACTATGATCTCATCATATACCTTAGAAGGTGGTAGTCTTTAAAAAATCTACAGATACAGAGTTTAAGGGGCACTCTTCTTGTTGCAATGGACGCAAGAGGCAATTTTATCCTGATCTATTAGATAGGGATCATACACACACTAAACAATGGGAAATCCATGCGGGATCTTCTTGGAAGACCCTAGTCAGTTATAGGTCCTTTTAACTAATTCCTAAACTTTTTAGCCCAGGACGTCCCATATTTGGGGGCTTATGATGCTCTTTAATCACCTGTTCATGAAAGGTTGAAGGAACCCTAACTCAGTCTCTGAAGAAGCTTATCATATCCTTGAGGGCTTAGAGAGTACGCTTATGAGATTTAGATTACAAGTCTTTTATAATGTGATTCCTTATTGAAAGTCAACTTAGCAACGATTATTTGATCAAGAAGGGGAGCATCTGGTGACGAATTGTCAGAGGAAATGGAAAGGGGAGTCAATGTAAAATTTCTGGAGGCAGGGACAATGGTAATGAGTCATGGAGCTCGTCAATGCTGAGGTTCATGGCAAGGGTTCTACTCAACATTTCTGGAAAGGCATTCAAGGCCACCTTCACAAATTCTTATATGAAAATAAAATTGCATAGATTGCGGTATTTGTGGACCTGACAGAGGGCAAGTTTCTGGGGTTTTCTATAATATATGGACTAGTGGTCCATACGAAAAGTAATATAATACTGGGCCCATTGGAGGAGGTAGCGCCAGTGAGTTAGTGACTAAGACACAGTCGCCAGCTCCTTATCATAGATCTCCCAGGACTGCTCAGTGGCTGAGAATTTCTGAGAAAATTATGCAACAGGATGCTCAACCCATTATGCTATTGTAGGAGCACAGCAATCACGGCTACTAAAGATGCATAACACGCCATAATCAAGAGCTTAATAGTCAGCATTCCTGAGAACTGCTGCATTAAATAACTTCCCTAATGAGTCAAACGTCTGTTACATTTAGGTGTCAATTTTGAAGGGTGTGTTCTTGCTTTCGGTGAATGCAGGGGGCTTCAAGTTAACTAAGAGCGGGTAGAAAAACTTGATGAATAATACATCTCCAGGAAGCTCCAGAGTTGCTTTTGAGTTATTGGGGTTGGTCAAGAATGAATAGCTTCTAGCTTACATGGGGTATTGCATACCCATCCTTAAAAACTAGATTCCCTTGGAGGGTCACCTCCTCACGAAAGAATTCACATTTGGAGGACTTTAAAAAGAGCCCAGCCCGATAGATGGCAGCCATGACCGCTTCAAGATCTTTAATATGTTGCTCATTAGTTGGTGAATGTTTAAGATATCATCAATATAGGCAATCGCTCAGGAGAAGCGCAGATCACCCAGGACATCATCTATGAGGCGCTTAAAGGTTTCTGGCAAGTTCTTCAAGTAAGTGGCATCACTTTGAACCTTATACTACCCTCTTTACGCATATGAAAGTGAGACACTCCTGTCACTCCTTGACTCTTATTTGATTGAAGGCATCGACCAGATAAAGCTTAGAGAAAAATTGCAACTTTTCAATTGACTGAGCTATTTTTTGTTCCTCTGGGGAGGGATAGGGGTCCAGAACTGTCACATTATTTACATGCCCATAATCAACGCATGGCCACAGGGTTCCATCTGCCATTGGTATAAAGATAATGGGGGAAGCAATGAGGGAGGTCTTTTTTACAATCCAATTTTTGCAGCATGTTATCCAGGCATTCATTTGAAGCACTATTCTCTTACTCAGTGTGAGGGTATAATAGGCAATCAATCTTGACAAGATGTACCATCAATTAAAATTATACATCATTATCTGAATGAGGTGAGAGCCTGATAGCTAGGCTCATGTCATAAAACTTCTTTATATGGGGCGACAAAGGATGGGAAGTCTAGAGGAAGATCTTCAGAGAGGATCAGGAGGTAGTATAGAGCTCAATAAGGTCTCGAGAGAAGGGGTATCATATAGTGAAAATACCCATTGAGCTCATTATTGAAGAAGGAGAGGGAGTTAGTGCTCAACTTGATATCAATTTGGTGTTAACAACACCAAACTATACCAAGGATGTCCAGTTATAATAATTCTTGAACAGCCAATAAATGAAAAAAGATCAAAAACTATATACAAAAGATTTTACTGGGTGATGTACAGCATGATTATTTACTAAGTTGAGAGGATGCGCCCAAAAATAGGAGGGGCCACATCAGTGTCTAGATTTTATGCTGGTGCGATTATAATGTCCAAAAAATTTCCAACTGCCCCTGTATTTAAAAGCGTCTGCACTGTGACCTTGATTGTTTCATAACAGAAGGGGATAGGAAAGGTGAAATAAGCCTGATCCTCATGGGTGAAAGCTGAAAGTGAAAGGGCTTCATAAGAAGGAGCTAAGTTTTAAAATGGCCTCTTGATAACTGAAAAACCTTAATGAGATGACCAGGTAGGATTCAAGGGAGACAACACGTATTCTGACAATAGAAATTGTATTACAAATTTAGTTTAATTAAGATTCTTGAGAATTACGTAGGTGAAAGCCACACCAAACCCAGAGAAAGGATGGAGAGAAACAAGGATATTGGCCGATTATTATGATATGGTTGCGCTAATTTGGACAAGACTGTCCATATTGAGAGGGTTTGACGAGGCCCAGTTGATGGCATATAATTCTATAGGTTCAGCTGCTCTAATGACTTTTAAGAGGGGTTCCCTAAGGATTAATTAAGGAGCAATCTGTTAACATAAAATACCAAAGGACCTTACTTCAAGCCAGAAGACTGCATTAGGGAAACCACGCGTCTTACTTGAATGACCCCCAAGGTGGGAGAGGCAGAGAGGCGACAACCCCTCCAAGGGTTAAAGCTGTCTAGTAATATGTTTAAATATGCAGGTCATTTAATTTAATATCATGGAATGGCTTATGACCAAAATGGTGCAGATTGCACCCAACAAGGGGTGGATCAATTAATAAGAGTTGGGTGAGAGCATCTGCATTATGCTATATATACTAAAATCAATACAACTGAGGTATTTGTCCACTATCTCATTGAGGGTGAGGAATGATGATGGATCAGTGGATCAGAACATCTGCTCACCGATTTCCAGTATTACTTTATAGATGGCGGAGTGCATATGTAATTATTTTGGCAAAAATCAGTGAGGTGGCGTGGAGGCGAATTCTGTGACAAAGGGTTCAACACAAAATTACTGCTTATCAAGTACCTTTAAAAAGAGGTGTCATAAAATTACTTTACTTGTGACAGTGGTCTTTGCTGATCAGCAGGCCACCCAGTATGAAGACAGATCGTCCCTTGCCATTTTGCCTTAGGCTTTTTAGCCAGCAGCACTGGCTTACCCTTGGCGTGTAACACCGCGCCATTTGGGGATCCCCTATCCTGAACATCAACCCATAAGAACAAACATAAACTTAAATAAATATGAGAATAGACAAAGGATGATGTTAGAAAAAGGGAAACACCAGATATTTAAAATTATAAAAGGGCTATTGCGCCCATTACTGACCTATTGGCTCATTGCTGGGTTTCCCAGCCAACCACTATCTCTAGCTGCACTTCGCTATTCCCTGACGTCAACCCTCTTGCCCCATCCTTCACAATGTCCAAATTAATTTTGGCTCATCCTCAGAATTCAGTCGCTGGTGAGCCATATAATTTATAATTTTAATTCATATCAAAGGGGTTTCAACCGTTGAGTTGCTTAGTAATTATAGGCCAGAAACCTCTTTGGTCACTCGCTTAACTTGGATACCCTGACTTTTTGCCAATAACTCATTTTACTCTTCATAGTCAATTGTTTGGAATCCGCTTTATCAGGTGATAGTTAACTACTATATATTAGGTGCTAGAAAATCCTCAGCCACCTCAAACTCAAAATTATTAGTATCTGCTGACATTTACTTAAATAAAATAAATGCATAATCCTCAGATATTTCACCACTGATCTGTATACTTATCTGGGTTCATCATTTGCCCAACTCAATCCTAACTTCCAATAAAATGTTGAAATACATGTTTTTGTTTGACCCAATTTGGGGATCAACTACCTAGCAATTGTATCAATACCTAAGAGATACAGTCAATAAGCCATTCTGGAAGGATTGGCCTATTTCGAAATAATGGTAAATCATTGGAGTAGTCCATCTGATTAATTTTCTGACATTTCCCCCAACTCGCCCAGATGGTATTCCTCTTACATTTCAGCCTTGGCGTGTGGGGTGGGCTTCCAGGGCTTGCCCCTCCATGCCATCAATAAATGTTAGAATCCTCAACACCTATCAGTTACACCAGGACCTTCCAGCAGAACTACCTGTAGTGAGCATTACTGTCAAAAAATTGCTTTTCTGGCAACTGTGGGCTCCGCTGGTCAGCAGGTCAACCAGTATGAAGACTGGTCAGCCCTTGCAGTTTCACCTTAGGCGACGGGGCCAGCAGTGTCAGATGACCCCTTGGCATGTCACCTGCACCATTTGGGGATCCCACAGCCTAACCCCAACTAACAAGATTATATAAACTTATATTCTGAGGTAGACTAGGCAAAGGGAGATCTTTATTGAAAGGGAAGCGCCAGGTATTAATATATACAAAATGGCTCCTAAGCCCATTGCAGACCTATCACTCATACTGATTTTTCTAGCCAACCACTCTCTCAATCTCTCTCACTGTGCTTCTCTCATCCCTGGCGTCACCCTCTTGCCCCGTCCTTCCCACTGTCTGAGATTTTTTGGCTCATGCTCAGACTTAAGTCACCAATGAACCATATAAGTGATCATATATATAAATTACCATTATTAATTGGATTTGACCTTCAAGTTGATTATTATGTGCCAGAAACCACTTCATCCTCTTAGTAAACTCAGGAAATCTTAGCTTTTTGCTAACAGTATGATTTGACTTTTTGTTAGACGATCTTTGGAGTATTGCCTTTTAAGTGACAATCAATTATATATGAGGCGATGGAAACCACTTGGCCGCCTCAAACTTGGGATCATTGGTTTCCGCCAACATATAATTAAATGGATTGGATCATCCTTGGCTATTAGTCGCCAGTGATCCTTATACTAATTTGGGGACACCAATTGGCCCCAGTCAAACCTTTCTTCTAATCTCAGCGGAATACTTGATTTGGCTCAACTCATATTGAGGTGCAACTACCTAGCAATTGCATCAATAACCACAAAATCCAGTCAATAAGCCAAACCGCTGAAAAATGTCTAGAACATCGCAATCTCTTTAAATCACTGGCGGTTCTATCTGGTCAATTTTCTGACATTTCTCCCAATTAACCATATTGTACTCCTCCTAATTTCCAGCCTTAGCATGTGGGCGGACGTCCAGGGATTGCCCCTCCCTGTCATCAATAAATGCCGGAATTCTCCCCCACCCATCAGCTACTCTGGCACCAAACAGCAGAACCTCCTATAGTGAGCACCACTGTCAGAAAATCGTTTTTCTGGTGACAGTGGGCTCAGCTGTTCAGCAAGCCAACCAGTATGAAGACTGGTCAGCTCTTGCCATTTCACCTCATGTGATGGCGCCAGCAGCGCTGACTGACCCCGTGGCATGTCACCTGCGCCATTTGGGATCACCATAGCCTGACTCACAACCAACGAGAATAAATATAAACTTATATAAAAAAGGAGCTTAGGCAAAAGAGAACTTTATTGTTAGAAAAGCGCTAGGTATTTATATTTATATAAGGGCTACTGCACCTATTGCCAACCTATCAGCTAATTGCTGGTTCTTCCATCCAACCACTCTCTCATTCTCTCTCACTGCACTTCTCTCTTCATTGGCGTCGGCCCTCTCTTGCTTGGATAGATTGGGAAATCTTGGCTTCTTGCTAATAACTAATTTTGACTCTTTGTGGTCGATTGTTTTGGGAATTGCTTTTCTCAGGTAAAAGCTCAATTTTTATATATTAGGCGCTGGAAACAACCTTGGCCACTTTGAACTCAAAATCGTTGGGTTCCGCTTTACTTAATTAATATAATTGGATCATCCTCAGCTACTTGTCACCAGTGATACAAATACCAATTTGGGGCCATCAATTGGCCACTGAATCCTAACATCCCAACTTGATGGAATATGGATTTAGCTCTATCTAATTTGGGGAGCACCTCACCATGAAATCATTAAACCATACAAAATTCAATCAATAATCCATTCAACCAAGGTTGGCTTATTTCGCCCTAAATCCGCTAATTCATTGGAGAAATCCATTCAGTTAATTTCCCAACATTTCCCCTCACCTAACCAGATGTTATTTCTCCTAATTCCAGCCTCAGCATGTGGGGTGGGCATCCAGGGCTTGCCCCTCTCACCACCAACAATCACCAGAATCATTAACCCACCCATCAGCAACTATGGCACCAACCAGAAGAACCCCCTGTAGTGAGCACCACTGTTAGAAAATAGTTTTTCTGGTGACAGTAGGCTCCGCTGGTCAGCAGGGCAACCAGTATGAAGACAAATCGTCCCTTGCCATTTTGCCTTAGGCAATGGGGCAAGCACTGCTGGTTGACCCCTTTCCTTGTCACTGCAACATTTGGGGATCCCCAACCTAATCCCCAACCAACAAGATTAAGTATAAACTAATATAAAAAAGGGAGATTAGGCAAAGGGAGATGTTTATTAAGAGGGAAGTGCCAAATATTTATATTTACAAAAGGGCTACTGCGCCCATAGTTGACCTATAGGCTCATCCCTGTTTCTTCCAGCTAATTGCTCTCTCTTGCTACACTTCTCTATTCCCTGACGTCGACCCTTTCACCCCATCCTCCCTGATGTCCAAATTAGTTTTGGCTCAACCTCAGCATTCAGTTGCTGGTTTCATATAATTTATAATATAAAGTAATAATAAGTTGGGTTTCAACCTTTGAGTTGCTTAGTAATTATATTCCAGAAACCTCTTTGGTCACTCGCTTAACTTAGGATATTTTGTCTTTTCGCCAATAGCTCATTGTGACTCTTCATAGTCAATTGTTTGGGAATTGCCTATATTGGGTGATAGTTAATTATTATATATTAGGTTCCAGAAACATCCTCAGCCACCTCAAACCCAAAATTATCAGGTTTTTCTGACATTTACTTAGATAACCAAATGGATCATCGTTGGCTATTAGTTGCCAGTAATATGTATACTAATTCATGGTCATCAATTGCTCCACTCATTCCTAATTTCCAAGCTCCATGGAATACATGGATTTTGATTAACCCAATCTGTGGAGCAACTACCTAGCAATTGCATCAATACCCATGAAATTTAGTTAATAAGCCATTCTGCCAGGATTGGCCTATGTCATCCCAAGTAACGGGAAATCATTGGAGGAATCCATCTGGTTAATTTTCTGACAGGAGGAAAGCTAGAGATAAAATGGCGACTTACTCTAAGTAGGATAGTAGTCTATATAGTGGAGATGGGAAGGGAGCTTGGAATTTTATGATGACTAAGCCTCTTTCTGGACACTATAATCATCATTTCTAGGCTTCTTGCGAAAGAGTTAAGGGTTAGGTACTAGAGGCCTTGGTTGGATTTAATGTTTGTGACAATTGTCCATTGGATTGAGGAGTGATTGAGTAGAATACTACCAAACTTGAAAAATTTAACTGGACGGGTGATCCATCAGATACACCTGATACCTGTTCTATTGAAATTATAAACTATACAAATTTTTGTAGTAAGTTTTATGATCCGTGGGTTTAATCCACAATCTATGCCATAAAAATAGCCCCAATCTGATTTATTAAACAATTTGGGCTTATATGTAATTTTTTTTGTGGTGGTGGGAAAATTTCTTGGATATCATCAGTGACCAAGTCACACTTGGGGTGGGTGTTGTACAAACAGTTGTTCAATTTTAAGTAAGAATAGTCCAGTGGATAAAAGCCCCATTTTCTATTATACTAAAGGCTATCTGATTCTCAGTGGAATCTAGCCTCTCAGAATAATGAAATTTTCCTAGTATTCCGCCTAAAACCTCATTTTGACCTTATGAGGCTATCAGTATCCTTTGGCATAAAAGGGCCGCTGGCTCCCAAATCCACTCAAGCACTAGCGTGAATGCAGTGCAACTACTAAGAGAAATGCAATACCTTTATTATATTTTTAGGGTTCTGGTGATGAAAATAATTTTCTAACCAATTGCCTAATAGGGAGTTTTATAAATTGGGTGACGGGCAGATGAAAGTAGGGCAGTTGAAGGGAGCAATAGTATTAAGTCTTGACCTAATGGGGTTGTAATCCCCACTATCAATTCATCACCCAAAATAATACCAAATAAAGATGGACCACTTTTAGAGAGTTCTAGTAGGCCAAATCTTTTTTTAGCCAAAAGGAGCTCTGCACTGCTTAGTAAAAATCCCCTAGTATCTCGCAATAGACTCAAACTAGCTTAACTGATAGGAGGCTTAATTTAATAAAAATTTGTTTATTTTACTAAGCTTCAGTTTTAAAAATATATCTAGGTCTTACTATTATAATTATATATTTAAATTGTGACTTTATCTCTCCTATAATTTAAGACAGAAGTTATGAGTCTTACTTCTCCTGCATCAATATTGTTGTAATTAAGGCTAAAAAACATGTATGAGCAAAAAAAGTGAGTTCTAACAGTGGGCCTGAAGGTCTACTAAAGGTTCCAAACTTAACCACCTCTCTGCACACCCCTTTCAATATTTTTACAAGATTTGAGAGAAAATGGGAGGCATAGAGGGAGTTTCTTTGAAATTCAAGGCAGTATCACACCGCTCATCTACTAATTAAGCTATGTCACTGATCTTATAGAGGGGCTATACTGGAGACTTGGGCTCCTTCTCGCCTCTTTCTGGAAATTTCTCATATTTCATCTGGAGGTTAAGGTCATCTGGACATATACAACCTTATGTCACCTATTATTCTTTACTATATATTGGCTTCCTAGTGGCACTTAATAGAAACCACTTATCTGTGTTACCAATATTGATTTCAGTTTATCCTTGGATGATGAATACTGATCTACTCAAACTATGAACCCTGACTCTGCCCTCATACTCCTAAACTACTGAATCTACTTCTACCCTTAACCGTGGTATTCGCCTATCTCTTATCATAGTCCTTATTCCCTTTGTTTTTATCTAGTACTGATCTCTTTAACAATAAAAAGTACTTTTTACAACTCATATATATTTTATTTTAAAAATCCAATTCTTTAGTACGGAAAAGTTCAAGACCTTCAAAAATTTTAAGGAACCTCTCATCTCTTGATAAGGTTTAGTTCTAACCCAAATTGTTTGCCTTAGAACCTTTAAGTAGCTAATAAATTATCCCTGGTTTGTTGCTAACATCAGCAAAGCCAAAAATGGAAAACGTTAATGAGTAAACTATAAATGGCCATATCATATGTTGCTTCCAGATGCACAAAGAAAATATTGAGGAATTGGCAAAAGCAAAGAAAATCTGTCCTAATAAGGCAAAAATAAATTCATCCCTAGTAGATCAATACCTGCGAATTTTTAGGTAAAGTCAATAATATATGGAATGGTTAAATTATGTCCCTTTAAAAGCAAACACAAACAACTTTAAATGCACATGTCTGCGCTTCAACAGAGCTTAATGAAAAAGGTAAGGAAACCATTGGTTAAAGGTCGTTCTAGACATACAAAATAAATCATAAAGCATACAGTCTCACAAACTGCAGATACAGAATGAAGAAATTACCAGCAATCAGAAACAGTAGCCTCTTGTTGTCAAAGTTTTGGATTTGACTTATGATAACTAATTTTTCTCTCTTTTTCATCATTTAGCTTTATAAGAACAAACACAAGAATTTAAATTGTCAACCTGTACCACCATCTGTCCCATTTTCTGAGCCTCCCAGTCAAAAATAAAATCATCAAGCAGTGATTCCATCCTTGATCAGTATTTTCCTGTAAGTTGGTACAATTATGTCTATTGTACTCATTGTACTCATTGTATCCCCTATTGATTGTGCTCCTAAAATCAGGACATCACTATTTTGTGGCTTAAAGATTAACTAAAACATTTCTAATATATATCCAAATATAGAATCAACTTTTTTCTAAAAAGCTCTAGTGTTTAAAAATCGTTCCTACAGTGGATATTAACTATAAATTAAAAGTAGAACTATTTTTGTTTAGATTTTATATTTATATTCTTCTGAATCAGAGTTTTTAGATTAAATAGATCGTGCAGTTAGGAAAGATCAAAAAAGTTTAGGAGGAAATATGACCTGTGCAGTAGTGGGCGTTTTCCACGCCCTACATTACGGTGCTCACTACAGGGGCTGCAACATTAAATCCTTCTAAATTATAAAAACATCTACATCAATATGAAATCCAACCCACTAGAAGAGATTCAAGAAGCAAAAAAATTTATTGTGTTATATGTCAATCTGCTCAGTCCCTCACAATTATCATAAGATAAAGTAGGATGGAACTACATATTCTGGTTTGAAGGGATTTGATCTCTCTCTTTCATTAGAACAGATCTAGAAGATTGGATGAATGCTATTATGAAGATTCCAACTCCTTAGTCATAAGATTATTTATCTTTATAACCTCTCTATTATACCGTTAGCGTACCCAAGAGCAGTTACTCCCAGTTTGTGAGCAATATCATGGTATGAATCTTAACCATCTATTATCTATCATTAGCAGCTTTGATCACCTTAGGCTTAGAATTAATGGATACCTCCAAACATCTGTGCGTAACTCCCAGATGACTATTGTCCAACACTATATGTTAATTATGAAAGTATATAAAAATAAGCAAAAAGTAGATGCCTTGCAGTCCCTGCAAGCAACTGTTGAATATTTAAAGGGTACAACGAGCTTTTGCGTTTGAACTATGACGTAGCCAACAAAGTTTTCAATGACTGTATGAAATTAAATGTGAGCTAAATCTTCAGCGTTATTAGACTAGCTGGCAAGGCATAATTAAAAAAGATTTTACCCTCTAATGGGTCCAAGAAGTAACCCAGTTTCATTTTTGGCCTTATACGCTACCACTGCAGCATGAGCCAAGGTACACCAAGCTGATTCTGTAGAAGAACTCAGCCAGTACAACTAGAAAGAAATGCAGTCTGCAAAACAACCCATTGGCAGTACTGCCAAGGCTACTAGTTCTTTACAGGGACAATTAAACTTCTCTAGTATCAGAAAGTATACATGAGTCAGGATATTGAGTCATTGAAGGCTTATCTCTCACTTTACACAATGTTTTGTAAGAAGTATTGAATGGCAATGATGACCTTTACCATATTACTAGAGAGCCACAAGATACCACGGACCAGAAGATCAAAAATGTAGAGCTCAGAACTAAGATATGCTAATCGAGGGATAAATTAGCTTTGTTATACTAAGTTAAAAGTAATTGGAACAATAATTGGAAGAACGAGTGAAAGAGGAATGGTGTATCAAAGTTTTGACTTGAATGAAGCGTGCTTCTGGTATGAACCTCAAGTTCTAGATCAGGTCAGACCTGAATAATTTAAAGGATATATTGTCAGAGGTGAGTTAAGTATTTGTCCTAACAAGACAGCCATAGCGACACATGCCAGCTGTACTAATAGCTTTACCATGTTATTCCAGAACTCCATCGCAGGATTTAAGTTGTTATGTTGATCTTAGTAACTCTCAGCCTCATGCTGGATCTTCTTAAACTTCCTTTGGTACCGCTGTTTCTAGAATATTGTTCCAACATATTCTGCAGATTAACTTATTAGTCTCCCAAAGTTCATAGAATATAAAGTACATTTTTCCTTAAGAATTTCAGGATGACCATGCATGGAGACAACGAACTGTTAAAGCTACCATTATGATAAAAAATTTTGGAGGATCAAAAGTCAGGACCTGATAAGCCTTACATTACTGTGAGCAATTGGAGC
This sequence comes from Massospora cicadina, assembly GCA_022478985.1. Taxonomy (NCBI): domain Eukaryota; kingdom Fungi; phylum Entomophthoromycota; class Entomophthoromycetes; order Entomophthorales; family Entomophthoraceae; genus Massospora; species Massospora cicadina. The sequence continues at coordinate 170,825 of JAKSZP010013255.1, forward strand.
TTTGCAGATATCAAGAACTCCATGGTAAGGGACATTTGGCATCCCAGAAAAGATGATTAATTGCAAGGCTACATTCATTACTATACAGTTCCTATAGAATGAGACCATCACTGAGTTTGAAAATCAATTCTACCACAAGGCGCAAGTTTTATTTTCGTGCAAAAAGATGCTGAAGTTGATGTGAAGATTGCCTTTCAGAACGCAACCAAGAATTACCCTGATCTACATTGATATATTGCCTGCATTAGTCAAGGAATTAGACAGCTCAAAATGATTGATTACTAGAAGCAATGTGAGATTACCTTTGGTCCACCCAACAAAGAAACAAGTGACAACTTCTCTAATCAACGGGAATGTAACACAAAAAGTTTTGTAGGGACTAGTTACCCATGACCTGGAAATGTTGGACCTCATTGGGGAATTTCTAGGATTCCCTTCTAGATTTGAGGCTAAAAATTCCATTACGCTGCCAGATTTATCAAGAAACAGTCCAATATAAATTATGTCATTTCAATTGTGGACCATGAGGATCAGGGAAAAGGCAGATGAAAAAAAGGGGATATTTTTATTGTCAAACTGTTATTATTTCATTTTAAAACAGGACTATAACCCCTGTCAAGCACTAGCAGTGACCCAAAGCCAGTGCGTTTAGTTAAGAAGGAAGGCCATGGAGTCATTTACAAACCTTACACTATGCAACTTGAAGAATGATTTCAGTTTGGGGATTCAGATAAGTTAAACAATCTATCCCCTTTAAAAGGAGTTAAAGTGACAAAATTTCTTAAGGCATTGTATATTCATTTTCTAGAAGTTGGAGAGAATATCAAGAATTTAATTGATCAAGTTGTTATTCCCACTGTTCTTAATTCAAAGGTAAATTTAAAGTACTTATCTGATTGCATTAATATCATAATACTAGTAGAAAGATTTAAGTTTATGTAATATTTAGCGGTGCCTTAGTCAATGTAATTTTCAAGTCATTTCTCAAAAAATACAATATTGCTCCTAATGTGGCCTATTGCCAACAATATGAAATGGCTGGTCCAAGAAGAACCATTAATAGGGGAATAAAGTGCTTTGACTATGAGGTTTGGCTCCATCAGGTCAACTTTCCTTCCACTATGTTGCCCAGTAGAAACTATCAATAATTAATTGGTACCAATTTCATTAATTTTATGTAGCTTTTCTCAAATATGAAGAAATATCTTCAAGATCATTAATCACTCATTGTTTTACATTACTCTCAACACTAAAAGGTCACTTTAATAATTGTGTACTTTTTATTATGACTCACACAGATAGGGTGATTACTATCCCTATCAGCAATTTGCTCATTTTAGTCAAGCCCCTCCTTACATCATCTCTGAAACTAATGTATCCCTTTATAGGTATTAATATGTGAGTTATTTACAGGAGAACAACATGTTTTAAGCACTGGAGTGTTTCTGGATCTGATGGATGGATAACTATGATAAGTATACTCTCCACAAAAATATCCAGATTGATCTTCATGTGTAGCTCCTGAATTAACATCGTAAAACATAAGGAGAGCTGTGTTCTCCTAGTAGCTCAACCGCTCATTTAAATTATCTGAAGAAAAACAGAAGGTCTCTTTCATCCATCTAATACCTAGAGAAGAAATCCTATTGCTTGAAGGCTATAAGGAACTATCAGATTCCTACTGCCTAGTGGCATTCCAAACACATGCGCACTCCTTAAGAAATCAAGTGCAGCTTGTTAAGGGACAAAAGGATCAATCTTTGTCTTTAGTACAGAAATATGTCAAATATCAGTGATAACAAATATGTTTATGGTTTTCTAAAGGAATATTATACCACATTGACACAGGGGATTTCTGACAATACACCTACAGCCTATCCTTTGTAGCTAGGTCAATGAAGAATTCACATGAAAGGAGTTCAATCAACTATCACAGTATGGAATTATTATGCTATTTGCCATCCTTAGGCCAGTCCTGTACATATCACCAAGATAAATGATGTCCTCAACCAAGTTGCAGTTGAAAATCGTGGACTAAATAAATTTACAAAAAAATTATATGTACCCTTTACCATGTATAAGATGACCTAAATCAATTAAGTGGTGCCATGTAGTTCATTGCTATGGGTCATATCAGCGGTTATTAATGGATCAACCTGAAAAGAGAACATGAAAATGTGCCATTATCATGTCCCAGGGACTATAACTACTTAACTTGCATGCCTCAAGGTCTGTACAGCGTGCTCCCCACCTCTCAAAGAGCCATGAAAGATATTTTAGCAAACTTAGATTGATCTTCGTTTTTAATATATATTTACATCAACGTGTTCTAGTGCACCTTTACACAACATTATTTCAATTGAAGGAGATTCTTTAATGGATAGTTAAATCTCAGTTAAAAATTTAAATCCAGAAAGTATAAATTCTCAAGTCCCAAAAGGTGTACCTTGGTCACATTATTGATACTTAAAAGTTACGCCACCAATCCCAAAAGTTAGATGCCATCTAGTGGATAAAAAGCCCTAAGAACAAATAGGATGTGAAGGTTTTATAAAGATAGGATAATGCTGTCAGTTCATACAAATGTTTGCACAGCTAGCTGAGCCATTATTACACTTACTGAGAAGCGGATTGGCCTTTCAATGGTCTACAGAATGAGAGGACACTTTTACTAAGCTAAAAGAAACTCTATACAGGTACCAGTGTTATGCTACCATACTTTTGACTGGCTGATTATTGTTCAATCTGACGATTACTTGATGACCATTGGAGTGGTGCTAACCTAATGTGACAAGCATAGGGAGGAACATCCAGTTTATTTGCAGCCACGCCCTCAATGAGCAGGAGAGAAACTTTATGATAATGTAACATGGATTTTTAGCCGCTATTTTTGCTTGCATAAACTCTGCTTTTATTTTCATGGGACTAAGTTCCAGATTGTCACTAACCACTCCATCTTTCAGTGACTTTATAAACATGTAGGGATCCAAAGGATTGTTAACCTAATGGTCATTGATGATCCATACTTATGACTACAAAGTATAAAACCAATTGGAGGCTTCTCATCAAAATTCCAAAGGCCTTTTCCAGCTGCCATTATTTCAGCACTATCTCCTTATGTGGACAAATTTTTAAGAAAATGAAGGCCCACTAGTATGATGATATACAGCTAACATAAGACGCACCATAGACTGACTATTAAAAAAATGTAATTTTGTAATACTCTAATATACAAAGTCAGAAGTGATGGCCAAAGACACTTGTATCAGGACCCATTTAAAAATGCCGTTGCTTATTATGTAAACTCACCAAAATATTTGGCATGGTAAAATGGTCAGAACTCTGAAGCAAGTACAAAAATCTACCACTCTGAGTCTATAAGGCTTTTTATTAAGGGCATTTTTAAGTACTAAGAATGACAATTGCAATAGCCTGTAAGGCTGTATAAGATATCAAACAATAAAGTCCAGCTGAGCTTAGCATACTATATTAATTGATGCTAATATACCTTTGTTTAAAAGCAACTTATTTACCAATACATCATTATAGCAATTGATCGATTAAATAAATGAGTTGAGGTTAAACCCATTTGTTATGTTAGAGCAGTCAATACTGTAAAAGAAACTTGAAAATCATTTATAGGCATGAATTTCTGTGGGTTTTTTAGTACTAGATGGTCCCTGAATTTCTGTGGGTTTTAAGAGCAGATGATGCTACTAATCTTGCTTTTAGGATAATTTCTAAATGTAAATAGAAGCATAGAAATTAAATGGACTTTAGCTGCCATTTACCATCCAAAAAATAATGAAAATGCTGAGAGGGTCAATGGAACCTTAGAGCAGATTAATTTCATGTTTTTTACCGTTTTTCATCCCAGTAATCCTTTGTTATACCAACAATTTTTTCCTATAACATTGGATATCATAGTACCATGGAGTTATCACCTTTTTCAGTGATTCATGGTCTTCAGATTTACTTACCTCACTTGTTGCACTTGATCATAGAAAATGAGGTTGAATTCTGACCTGAAGAGTATTATGGAAAGATTGGTCAGGGCATTAATAAAGATTCAAATTGACACTTATGGGGATGCCTTAACTAGAAAGGTTGATCAGAAAATCAAGGTCAACTTGCTAGAGAAAACCTACAAAAGTTCAAGTAATGTGACCAGGTATCTTACAGTGACACTTATGGGTTGGAAGAAGACATAAAATGTCTATGTTTTGGAAAGGTTTTAAGTTGATCTAGAAACGCTCATCCTCTAAACAGCTTAATATCAAAACTTACCAAATAGTAGGATTATCATTAGGTTCATGCAAAGTTTCTATGAACCTACTACATCAGTTAACCTCCTTAGGAAGGTCATTCATTAATGAGATATATCAGAGGGGAAGGTGTGTTTTCATGATTGTTGACTTGACTTAAATTAAAAATCTCTTTGCTCCTTTTTGCTTTTCAAGCATTAAAGAATAAACACAAGCATCTGAGTTGGAAACTCATGTTACTATCTATCCCATATCATAAGCCTCCCAGTCATTCCATAATTGTCATGCGGTGATTCCATCCTTTAAACAGTCTTTTCCTGTAAGTCAATACAGTTATTTTTATTGTACTCACTGTACTCAGGATACCCTTATTGATTTTCAGCTTTAAATTTAGGACATTACTATTCCGTGGCTTGGAGGTTTATATGTTAAGTATCATGATTATTTTGATAATTTACATCTTTGCCTGAGTTTATCTAGTTTTTTGGAAGTTTTACCTGGAGTAGAGATTTACTATACCAGTAATTATAGGAGTTTATTATTATGTAGCTTTTCTCTACAATTCTCTGTAGAATTGACCTTGTCAGAGGACAGAGGTTATGCAAATCATGAAAGATCAAAAAAGTTTTAAGGAGGAACTATATTTTGTGCAGTAGTTGTATTTGCAGCATGTTAAGGTTACCCAGTTTACAAGAAGCCTTAACTTTATGTTTCCATTATATTTTTACTTACATTAATTTTTATTTTTATTTTTACTTTATTTTAATTTAGTTGGGCCAACCTTTTTTTAGTAATAAATGGTCCCAACCCAAGGTTAGTTGGGCCAACCTTGGGACAAATATATCACACCAATAGAAGGGAGCAGGGAGCTAAAATTTAGGAGTGGAGGACAAAACCCAAGTACTGGGGGTAAAACTTTCTGCATGTGTTCTAATATGTAAGTATTATATGATCTGACTTTACTAATTCAACTGGTCAGACCAAGGCATGGTATGTAAATCCACATGTAGATATCCTCTTGGCACAAAGATACAATTTATGTCACAACAGGATTTAAACCTGCATTGTGAGGAGTGATAGTGGGATGTCCATCCCAACTATGAAGACCCTCTTACTGTTTACATTAAGTTTAAATATGTAAATAATTTTTCATTAAGCCTAAGGCCCAAAATCAATAATAACATCAGATTTAAAGGCACCAAATGATTTTTCCTTTATAAGTTGAATTCGTGACTAAACAAATTTTAGAAAAATTACCCTGTTATTACTCTACTGGGTAATGAAATAGAGAAGAATTCCATAACAACTTTAATTATCTTGATATTAAGAACATAAGATATTATTCAATAAATGACACTCCTACTAGCCCCTATAATAACCTTATACCTCCTATTCTGCCTTACTTTATGTTGGCTTTTAAGGTAAGATAAGGAAAACCACTTAACTGTGTTAACATTAACAATCTCAGTCCAGCTTTAGATGATAAATCCTGTTCTATTTAAACTCTGAACTTTTCTATGCTATCAACTCCTTCAATCTTTAATCAATTTCCTCCTTCACACGTGTTATGCACATATCAATTATTTTAAGTTTGATTCCACTCTGGTACTTTAAATAGTATTAACTTTTTAATAATGGAATTTATACTCCTTAATTTACTTTATATAATAAAGTCGTTGTTCCTGGAGTAGTGTTTAACTATTTTTTAACTTTTAGAAATTTATTATCATGAAGGGTGGTTAGCCTTTTTCTCTCTCACAAATATCACTTTTTATAGCATAAAGTGAATTGAACAAGAACTGAGAGAGCAAAAAACTGCCATAATGCACCGCATTTAATAGTGCAGTGAACAAAGGCCAACCAACTGAGCATAGGGAAGTCTAGCCGCCCATCTGTGCACAGCACATTGAAACGGACGACTTGCCCACGCTGATAGTGGGTTTTTACTAAGAATAATACCAAGGCCGCTGAGATGGATGAACCATCCGCTGACCTTCCCACTGGCCCAAGCCCTGACACAACTAAAAATGGGGCTGGGCATGACACCATGTATGCGCCAAGTAATGCACTGGCGGCACAAATGACAACAAAACAAATGAACATATTTCTGGGTCACAGAGCCCTAATAAATAGCGTGAATGACAGGGTTGACTCCCTAGGATTGATGCCCACTGACACCCTGATGACAAGCGCAACCTTCTGGTAGAGAGGCCCAACACTGAGAACAGCGGAGTCAGGAATAATCCCCAATATACCTCAATCAGCAGGGGGGACTGGGGCCTTGCAGGGTGAGAAAATTCTTGCTGATAACGCAAAAAACCTGGATGAGGTATTGGTAGGATCCAAAACTGACTTGGATTCAAATAACGAAAATTGGCAATTCAGACCAATGGAATCAAACAATAAAAAGCTTTCTTCCAGCATGGAGAAACTTACTGAATCAGCTTGGGGTATCAAGGAAAAGAACAAGTTGGGCGCCAATCCCAAAACAACCCAGTCAGAGGGGGCGAATGGTCCCCAACCAAAATCGATTTGGTAACATGAGTAACTCATTGGGTGGAAGCCCAATACGCAATTGAGTACAATCCCCAATGAAGGCATTCTGACAGGGGGCCATAGCTTGACAATGCATTGATGGCCAATCATGAATATACATCACTGAACCAAGCTGATCCACTGAGGACCAACCAAAGTGGGGGTGACTATATATTGGAGACCAAATCTGAAGAATCAGACACCCAAGAGGGATCAGCAAAAAACTTAAAGTTTTACTGGAAGGGGTGGAAACCCTGACAGCGGTAAAGTTGACAGCCAGGACCCCAGTTAAATTTACACTGATCCAGTCAGACATGTTAGAGTGGCAAGGCGTGTCTGCTCACAAGGTCAAACAATGGGAGGCTCTCCAGTTTCCATACTCTATGGAGACTCAATGGGTCTCTAAAGGAATCAAGCCAGCCATCATGGCAATATGGCGCGACCATAAATTTTCCGCTGGAGCAGCCAAACGCTGGCTCAATACCCAAATCTCAATTGATATGGCAGTACAATTTAAGGCGTCTTGAGTTTGAACTGAAGATGCCCTAGAGTAGATGAAAATCCTCGTGGACTACAAGGTGATAGAGGCCACCATCCGTGAAAATTTAAAACTGGTGGATGCAAAAGCCTGGATGGAGGCTGGCATTGACCTAGCAAATGCAAAGGGATACAACAAGGCAGGCATTACAGCACTTTACGCCCAAGCTTTTGGGAGCTTGGGCCTAAATACAACAAATTTAGCCAAATACACTAAACATTTCCCGAATGCATCTACTTCCTCAAATGGGCCAGACACTCCATTCTGGTGGACATGGCACTGGAATGGTACAACACTACCTTCTCTCCAGAGGAAGCACTACCGTGGATCGCAGCTGAGTTCAAGGCAACTGAGGCCTTACACTGGTCATATACTCATATTCCACCTGCCACCACATCAGACCTGATGGAAGCAGGCTGGACAAAGGAAAAGGCAGTGGAATGGGGACCCTTTTGGGATTGGTCGCCGGAAGAGGCCATCAACTGGTCCACCAATGGATTCACACCAATGGAGATGAAATACTGGGTCTGAGCGGGGGCCAGTATGGACCTAGTGCGTGAATGGGCAGAACTGGGGGTGACCAAACCGATTCATGAAACCCTCAGAGGCCGCCCATTCCCAATCACAAAGTGGAAAATCTGGCACAACGCCGCAACACTCGCTGAGACTGCAGACTGGGATGTGGTGGGGTTCACCCTCCAATCAGCCCAACCGTGGATGGAGCACGAGATCTCGCCACAGGAAGCAACAGTGATGAAAGGGGTCACGACCCCAAAATTGGGCCAAGAATGGCTCAAAGTGGGGATCCACAATGAAACTATCTGGGACTGGAAGCAATCCTTCCCGGAACCAACAATAGCTGACCCATATGCTGCCAAAGGCTTTGCACCCTCAGAAGCATTTCAATGGTGCAAAGTGGGGGTTCCGGTGGACATGGCACAAGTATGCACAGATGGGGGCTGGAACAGCGTTACTGTAAGGGACTGGTGTCAGCGTAGCTCAATTACGCTGGAGGTCCTCCAACAATACCTCCACCCAATGTGTGGTCCAGAATCTGCTCTCAAATGGTACTGACTGGGGTTCTTGCCAGAGGATGCCCTAGAGTGGCAGAACCTGGAAATTGGAGCGCAAATGGCTAAAAGTATTACCCGCTGTGGTATAAACAATCACCAACTTGAAGCGTTCCTCAGATGAGGTTTCAGCCTCGATGAATCAGTAAGTTGGATTCTTAAAGGAAAGACCCCCGATGATGTACCCAAAACAATCATAAAATCAAAATTGTACAGTACAGCGGTGGCACATACCGAGGACAACACCTGGATTGGAGCAGGGAACCGCATTGACTACATCCATCAATTGATCAATGGGGGCTTTACAGATTTGCAGGCACCAAAATCATACCTTAAAGACGTTATCTGAGTCCACCTACAACTATTAAGGGAGGAAGAATGGTCTTATATAATTCTGTCAATTTACCAGGAACTAGAAGAAGTCCTAGCTGGAGGGGACTTTGATCATCACTGGGTCCCCAAACGAGGTTATATAGATATAGCAATCCCAGGCGAGTTGGACCACAAGAAAATCCTCAAAATCGGCATCAAGTACAAGGGGATTTATCTGCAAATGGAACTGACCAGATATGCAAACCAAACAGCAAGATGGGTTACCTTCCAGTTCCTCCTCACTGACCGCGAATGAGAATGGGTGCACGAGGCAATCCAGACTGGGTTGTCTTATTATAAGGAAGTACATGAATTCCGCCAAGCTAGTGGAGATTACATTGCAAAGTGCCTCCGTCCTTGGACAGTGGAAGCGCTGTACAAACCAGCCCCCTGGTTGAAACTGAATAAGATTGCTCTACCCAGATTCATCCGCCTGCCTGGACTAAATAGGGTAGTGTATGTCAAACAGGAGGATGTCAAACAAGTGTGCCGGTTCTGCTATCAGACTGGCCACACTATGGTTCAATGCCACCATCATAAAGGTAAAACTACTTGAGAGTACAAATACAACCCTGTTGGGGGAATTACCAAGGTGGGCACCAAGACCTTCCTCCACCTGAAAGCCAGAGAATGGATCCCGCGAAACTTAATGGAGGTAGCGGATATGAAACGCCAATGATAAGAATTAGACCTGGCACACAGAGAGGCGTGGGAACAGGAAATGGCAAAACGACCCAAAGCAGATGATGAACCATTTATAAATCTGAACCCCAAATCTTATGCAATGGATGAGGGAACCAGCCCAGGACCAGCAGAGAAACGTCCAACCCAAGCAGAATGGATGGTCCAGGAGGAGGAGAGATGGCAGAAGGCAAACCCAAAGAAGTCTTCCAAGCACGGGCAGCCAAAGGATTCCAAAAAGTCAAAATCAAAGCCTGACAAGATGAAAGGGAATAAAAAAATAGGAAGTCATCAGCATATGAGTCTGAGGCGACAGGAGAAAAATTTAAAGAAAAATTGAGATTGATAAAATCAGCCAGACAATTGTCAACTAAAAAATTGAGTTCCACCGACGTTATGAACGAAGGGGTGCAAATCCAGCCAATGGATGAAGGCAAATCTGCCAGTCCGCCTAAAGAAAACAGGGGGCACCTGGACCCAATCATAAAACCATCCCCATCAACCATTGACAGGGAGACGGGGATGGCAACTGATTTCCAGTGCACAAGATGCCCAGGAATATAATCCCAGTCCCAACCAACTGACCCCAAAAACTGAATATCACACCCTGCCAACCATCGATACCACTACCAACGGCCAACCCAACCTCTGTACGGGACTCAATCCACAACCTGGACAACGCTAAACCTCATACCCATGGGTCGGGCAGCTGGAAATGAGGATAGCAACTACAAATGCTTGGGGGATGGTGAGCATACAGACGAGGAGGAGGAAAATGCACCATTTAAAAACTAATAGTAATATTGACCTAATTTTTATTTCAGAAACACAAGCTGGTAACCAAAAAGAAATGGTGCCAATCTTGAACTGCAATGCAAAAAACCATCCGTGGTCCCGCCAGATAGGCTATCAAGCCCTATGGATGGACCACGTGGCAATAGTCACAATGGACAAGAAGATAGACTTGGAATTCATAGAGAGTCTCACGCTGGGAGAATCTTGATTTTGACGGCTACAAACAAAGAAACTGGCAGGAGCATATGGGTGGTAGCAGTCTATGCCCCACCAAAGCTCAACAAAAACCATATTTTCTGGGATTTCTTAGCAGAAGTGCCATCCAAAGTGATGACCGTAATAGCAGGCGACCTGAACTGCTGGACAAATGCGAGTTAGGATACATACCTGATGAGAGAACGCCCCAACAGTAAAGCTGACAAGATGCTCGATTAACTAGTTAAATTGGGGATGTGCCTAATGATTGACAAAGAGGATGATGACTCAGCCAATCTAATGCAGTAGACATATGATGCCGATGGATCCCCACTGTCAGGATCATGGTTAGACTACATCCTCATATCATCAGACCTCAGGCCAATGACGTCCAACAGCAAGGTTAGCATAAATTCTGAAAGCGACCACATGGTCATACAGGTGGAGATTGACCTTAATGAACCTTCGAGGAAACACAAGTGGCAATTGGCACCAGCCACGTTGAGGAATGGGGATTGGCGCCAAATGATAGATGCGGGACTGGATCAGCTTATAGCACTTCTGGACAACTTCCCGGAGCTAGACCCACTAGAAAAATGGACCTAGATCAAAATTAAGATAAACACAATAGTATGATGTTTAGAAAGCGACCTCCTACAAGCAAATAGCTGCTGTGAATCAACTGAAGTCTAAATTAGAAAGCCTGAGGCTCACCCGCTGGGACAACAAGGACTGGTGTCATGAGTACCAAACAACGCACAAAAATTATTGGGCTATAATAATGTAATATGACTCAAAGAGATGAACCAATACAACTTACCAATATCAGAGCTTAGCAGGGACAATGACCAAAGAGGGCCTTAAACACCTCAAGGAAGTCTGAACTAAGGCTAGGATATGGGAAGTGGAGACAGTGGATGGGGAAGTATCAACAGACCCTGAAATGATCAAGTGTGAAGTCGAGCTTTTTTATGGCAATCTCTTCTGACAGTGAGAAACAAGCAAATTGGCAACAAAAACCCTTATTGAGCTGGCCAAGCTGGCACTGGGAGGCTGTACGCCAGAAGATGTCACCAAGCTATCTGCCAAAATCTCCATTGATGAAGTTAAGAGAGCGCTAAAGGAGTCGCCAAGGATGAAAGCACCAGGCCCCAACAATATGTATGCAGAAATATACAGCATATTCTGAGACCGCATAGCGCTGGAGCTCAAATCCCGCTTTAACCACTGTTTGACCCATGGCAAACAAGTTCTGGGAGTACAAGAGACCTGAATTGTACTTCTGTACAATAAAGGCCTCAAACGCCAACTTTTAAACTAGCGCCCAATTGCACTATCAATCGCCAATTATAAAATGCTCATGCGCATACTATCTAATTGGCTGATGGCAACAGCACCACGCACGCTACCTAGGGCCCAACACAGTTTTATTAAAGGCTGTAGTATATGGGACAGCATAGGTTCAGTCCAGAGCATACTCCAGGATATGAGGGGCATCGAACAAGGATACCTTATGTTCCTCAACATGGAAAAGGCGTATGACTGAGTAGTGTGGTCTTTCTTACATGAGGCACTGAAGGTGGTTGGTATCCCCAACAAGTTTCAGACATGGATAACAATGCTATACTTAGGTCTGGTAACAAAGGTTATGGTTGCGGATGGCGCAGCCAACGAAATCTCTGTCAGGCAAGGTCTCCGCCAAGGAGACCCCATGTCACCAATACTATTCAACTTTGTAGCTAACATTCTACTGGCAGCAGTGGACATGAAGCTTCGGGGTTTAGTCTACCCTAACCAAATGCCACTGAATATGCTAGCATTTGTGGATGATACAGTTGTAGGAATAAGCTCTTTGACTGACCTCCAGGGCGCTGAGGATCTATTAACCCTTTACCAGATCGCATTAAACGCAAAAATAACCTAGCAAAAACCTCAGTGATGAGGATCAGCAACCCAAACTTCAGCCCTCCAACTGACACAACGCCAATTACGAGCTCCCAGACAGTCCAATACCTCGGGATACTCTTCAACAACAAGGGACCAGCTGTACTGGAGACCGAACATGAAGTATTAACAAGCTTATCACCTCAAATGTCATGCTGGAAGGGCGCCAGACTATGCCTCAAGGAGAAAGTACAGGCAATAAACATCTTTATTTTCTCAAAACTACGGTATGTTGCACACGTGCTGCCAATGAGCCTTAACCTAGAGAAGGAAATCAGGTCAATACTCCATACTCTCCTGTGGTTCAGGGCAAAGGCAGCACCAATTCCACTGGGAGCCCTGTCAAAACCAAGGAACAAAGGAGGCATGGGCCTACTATACTTCGAATCTCATGCCTGGCGCATATGGGGGAAGTCATTTCTGAAGCTAACACAGACACACATGTGCTGCCTAACTCTAGCATGGGGGTCAACTGGGCAAGAGCCCAAGGCCTCCAAGAGCCAGTCTCCCCCCAATCATTAAGCGAATGGATGGTGAACCACCCAAAGATAACCTCACAAAAAGGAGCCCCACACTACTGGTGGCTCTGCAATCGGGCCATGCACCAGGGTGGGTGGTCATTCGAAAAATTGGACCATAAGGCTGACCAAATTCAAAGGGATGTTGAAGCACATAATTCCGCAATGACTACTGCAACAAGCTGGGAGGAACGTAACCAAATTGCCAATGAATATGCAACCAAGTTGATCAGAATTAGGTACAAATTGATGCTGATAGAATATGGGGATTCGCTCCCAAAAATGGGGCGCAATCTGCCCACCTGCCCATGAATCCTTAATGACTGGACTACCAAAGGCCATGACACCAACTACCTGACGAGGGAGTTGATTTCAAGCCTGAACACCCACTTGGTTACAGCCAAACAGCGGTCAGTAACCTGGCGGATCCTTAATTGGGAATTCAAATCAGGCAAGCACAGCAGGCTGGATTACCAGCACAAAGAATGCCCCATATGCGCTTAACCAGAAGCAGACATAGCACATTGCTATTATGAATGCGCCATGTTCAAAAAATACTGGTCCATGATGAGATACATCCTATCAGGCAAACATTTGCCTCTGGGTATATATCCATCACAGGACTTGTTCTTTACGAAAACCCTGAGAACAACTTTGATCCAACTATGAGCCTTCATTTACCATTATTGTGTATGGGTAATTCACTGTGCGCTCGTCACCAAGGTTATGAGCAATGAGTGCCCCCACCACAAAAGTTTGATATTCAAGACCATTCAAATTATCTCCAATCAGCTCCACCAGATCTCAAAATTCTCACGCATAATCCCTAGGTGTTATAAGGCCACGCGTTTGGTCTTCCCCGCTGGATTGCTCATTGCATGCAATGAAGCTACTAATCATCTAAGAATAGTATGGCCTTTAAGCCCGCTGTTGCTAGAACTGTGGCTAGTGATGGCAATTGCCAATCAGCAATGGTTGGAGGTGCTAGAACTCTAGCGGCCCAAATCCCCAGCATTTTTTACCCTCAGCCAAATCATCTGTATTCCGCCCTCCCCTCTTACTTCCCCATAAATTTATTTAATAAAGTAAGGAGTTTTTTTTAGAAAAAGGAGGGGTGGTTAGCCAAGCAGGTAAAACTGCTTCCACCCCAAGTGCAGGTTTTGAGTTCAAAGCCTGTACTAGCTAGAAAAATTCTCGGTGTGGTATATTTGTTTAAAGGTAAACTACCTCAGATAATTTTAGAAATTTATTATCATTTTTTACTGTACAATTATTAGCATATTCAACTAATCAGCGAATAGAGGTCAAGTGTTCAAGGAAGAGTGAAGGAGTTTAAAGAAGGAACTATAATCCATGTATAGTAAATTGCGTTTGGTGCACTCTTATTTAGTGCTCACTTCAAGTGGTAGTGTGCTTACTTTAAATCAATTAAAAATTATAAAAATGGTCTTGAGTTAATTTCAAGTCTGGTTACAAGATATAGATTGACATCCTTGCACCCTATCTAATTGATTTTTTATGTTTTTTATGTGTCCTGGGATTTTACTTATAATATAAAATGGTATAAATAAGCCATGAAGATTTATTTACAAATTAAGAAAGCCAACTAAAAGAATATACTCCTGATGTTAATGATTACAATGACCATTGTGGGAGTATTTTCAAAAACCTGAGAGGCTGTTGACCCCTTGGAAGGAACAGCTAAATCAGATTCAGTATGCTATTAACCATTGCAATGAGAAAATGAAACTAGTGTATAATATGCTTAAACAAACCAGCCCAGATGCATCATAGCCACTTTGTTTTGTGCTGATGCTTACCGCTGTTCCAATGACAAATTTAGAGCAGGTGAACTAGAAGCCTATGTGCCCTTTTTGCTTCCCTGCACCAAGGCTCTTTGCTGTTCTGATAATGAAATTGAAGCAGTCAAACCAGATGCCTTCAGGCATCTTTCAATTCCCATATAATGAAGCTCCTTACTGTTCCATCAAATAACAGCTGAGCTAAATACATCCAAAGCTATTTTGTTTTTGCTAAGGCTACTAAAAACCTAATAATCTTTTGTACCAGTCAAGCGAGGGCCCTCAAACCTAGATTCTAATTAAATAACAATTTAAATTTACTTCAATATATTTTGTTCATTTTTTACTTTTACTACTTTTTTAGGTTTTTTTAATGTCAAAGAATCAAATCCATTAACTATAATTTGATCTAAGTAAAAGGGTTTTAAAAATTGATACTTGACCACTAAGATTTTCTCAAGCTTCC
>JAKSZP010013256.1:0-185192 GCA_022478985.1 Massospora cicadina
TGGGGAAGACCATCACTGCTGAGATGAGAAAGGGTGATTCAATGGCAACGGCTGCCGTTTCATTGAAGAAGTGTCAACTGAGGGTTAGACAGCTGAATCCCCTATAAATTCCCTAGAATTTACTATAATAAAAAACATACATTAATACACATTTAAAAAGACATATAAACATTACTGCTCTAGAACATTATCAGTTTTATTTTAGATTCAGTAATAGTTAGACTATCAGCATCTAGCGTGAAGATTCCATCTCAAGGATATTATTGCAGAAGGCAATAATTGGTAGACTCTCAGAGAAGAGTAGAGAACTGAGTGGGGATCTAGAGATAAAGGGAACCATGGCTAAGGGATTGCTGCCGACTGTGTGTTGGGCCAAAGGAAACTGTCATCAGAGGATCTTAACGAAGATCAAGTGAACAGGATTATAGGGAATGAATCCCTAAGAGTGCAATATTCAGTATTATCAGAAATACCGGCTAAAGCGTTGGGCCTGAAGATAATTCTAACTCAACTATGGATAATAGTTGCCATACTATTATCAGATTATATATATTCTTACAACGCGAGGTGCATGAGGAAACCAAACCTGTGCAATAGAAAAATTTATTAGGGTTGACCTCCGATAATCAACTCCAAAGAGTAAAATTTTTACACATGGCCACCAGTATATTATTATGGCTGTCAACCATTTAACTAAATTTGTTGAAGCCATTTCTATTGCCACTCCCTCAGCTAAAATTACAGCGCTATTCTTATACCAACACATAATCTCTCAACATGGACGACCCAAGGTCCTTATGTCAGATAATGGGACTAACTTTACCTTAAACTTTTACAGGAATTATCTAAATTTTTCAACACTGCCCAACTATTTGTTGTTCCATACAATCCCTCCATGAAGGGGCCATCAAGTGAGTTAATGGATGTCATGGAAACGGCAGAAGAAGTTTAGACCGGCATGCCAGTTGGGATGCATAAGCACCTAAAAAGCAAACCAGAATGCCAGAGGCATTGTCAAATGGATGACTTGGTATAGAGCTGGGCAGCGGAAAATGACAAAGTGTTGGTGCAGCAACATGGTGAGAAAGATCTTGATGACAAACCACACTGAACCCACTCCCAACCTAGGGGGTCTTGCTGCAGGGGGTGGAATCACTGTGATAGTCTCAATAAGTCCTCGGCATATGGTGCCATCTCAACTAGGGTGGCAAGGAGATGGATTCTCTCTTGCAATTGGTGGACATATGGCCACAAGATTTTTATGTATTGCTGTCAGAAGTTAGTGATCATGGGGTTTTAAAGCCAAAAATATCGGACTCACTGAACCCAGTTGATGACAGAGGGGGCCATAGTGACCAAGAGTACTGGTAGATCCCATCTGGTATATGGACTGATGGGCCACCAGAGAAATGCTATCAGGGATGTGGTCGGAAAAGAAATAAAATTTATTTAGTTTTTTGGTAAGTTTTTATTTGAGGAAAAGTAAGAAAATTGACCAACAATTTTCTCAGTGCTATGCAACTGATTAAATAGTGGTCAATTGGGATAGTGACAAGATGGGATCAGGTCCAGCAATTTCAATCTAACTGGCAAATTGTTTGGGAATGGGCAGGTTCGTTCCTTGAGAACTGACATCGCAAAATTTGGCAGTGGGCCAAGTCTTTGTCAGTTCGACCTCAAACATCTGAACTGGGGGTCAGCTACGTTTCTGACAGTTGGCATGATGGCATTTGGCCCGATGAGCAATGGGAATCCCCCAAGGCCACCCCACATAGGGGCGGGTCCATTTGGTTGAGAACAGGTTTGGGACGCCCATCCCACCCACGCTCGGTCGCTGAACTGTCCATTTGGTCAAAGGCAGCACATCAGCTGCAACGCCTGAATTTCCAACATAGGGCTTCAAACCCTCATCAATGGCACCCGATGTTAGTTCTATCAGCTTATTGATTAAATTGGAGCCATCGGGCGTTCTGGCCAATACCTCAGTCTTCATACCTTTCCAGCCATTTGAGATTCAGCCTTTGGCTAGATTGCCACTTGAATTAGATCTGACCTATTTCAATTTGACAATCTTGGCACAGATTTTGCTAATTCCCTGCAACAGTTCTGCCAAGGTGAATGTGGGTACCAGGGGTGGGATCCAAAGTGGGAGAGCTGTTGCCCATAACTCGTCTACTACGTGAGCGAGATTGCCCTGAGTAATGAGGGGTACTGCCATCCTCTTGGTGTATTTTTGTTCAGGAATGGGAAGATGGCCCGATCAAGGGCCAAGGGACGTTCCCCAGGACTTACATTACCCTTTCCTTTTTCCAAATGAAGGACACCCCCATTGGGAAACCGCACCAGAGCCACATTCTTGTGTGCTTTGGGTAACTTGATAGCCATAATCATCGCGATTTTCTGGGGGGGCAGGGAGCCTCAGAGTGGAATATATGGAAAGCTTCGACCAGGTCCATGCAATTCATGCAATTGCGCGCCTTGACCCAACTATTTTCATAGGCTGGATACCCTTTCCAGGTCACGAGATATTGGATGGAACGTCGCGACTTCTGAGATGCCAGGATGGCCTCTACCTCAGCTTCTTCCCCATCATCAACAATGATCAGTTACAGTTCCGTGGGAATTGCACCCTTGAAAGGCAACAGCTGGGAAACATGGAAAACCGGGTGCTGCTTCCAATTCTCAGGAAGCTTCAGTCAGAACGCCCCATTTCCCAGTACCTCCTCCACTAAGTGGGAGCCCAAGAGCTTACTGGCAAATTTGTGGGAAGGGGTTTGAATTTGCAAATGATGGGTATCAAGCATGACGTAGGAACCCACCGCTAAGTCATGACCTGGAAGGCACTTATGATCCACAAATTGCTTGTAGTCATCAATGGCTTTGGTGAGGTGTTCCCACACTAAAGCTTAAGTCAATCAGATATGGGCAGCGTGATCCGTGGCAGCTTGAACCTCAGGCTGAAAGCACAGTCTGACCAAAAATGAAGGATTATAACACAACATTGCTTCATAAAGGGAAAACCCCGTGGACGTGTGGGTTCCATTATTGTAAGCAAATTGAGTGAGGGGCAAGTCACCGGCCCAAGTATCCTGCGCTGCTGCTGCATAGCAACGCAGGTACTGTTTGAGGACTTGATTAACTCGCTCAGTCTGTCCATTGGACTGGGTGTGATACGCCGTGGATTGACAGGGGGTTATTTTCAGGATTAATAGTAGTTCACTCCAAAACTGTGCAGTAAACTAAGTGTACCCCGGTCACTAATGATCTCCTGGAGAAGACCAAACATCAAAAACACATGTCGTACAATAAGATGGGCAGTTTCTTCTGACATAATTGTGGAAGTACAAGGGATAAAAAGGGAATTTTTTTTGAAACGATCCACCACTACCATCACCACTGTGAACCCATTAGAACAGGGGAGGTCAACAATAAAGTCCACGGACACAGAGGTCCATGGACCTTCCGCCTGCTGTAAGGGGTGCAGAATGACGTTTTTCTGGAGTGATCCAACTTGGCCCTAGCGCAAGTAACACAATTGGCAATCCAAGCTGGGACCTCTTTGGTTAATCCCGCCCAGTTATAGGTTCACTTGATCAGATCAATGAATTTCTTGTTACCAGGATGTCCAACCGGGGGAGGACCATGATGTGCACAGAATACCTCCGATTGGAAGGAGGGGGGAACCCAAACGTGAGAATGAAAGTAAATGAGTCCCTCTTCTAAGGTGTATAGGGAGTGTTTGTGAATTGAGTGAACCAACTGCTCAAACAACACCACGCCCTCAGGGCAAGACATTTGACCGGCTAAAACCTGAGCCAATAATGGGGCGTCAGGAGCCAACGTGATGGAGGAAACAACAGGGGGAATGTTTGACAGAATCTGAGTGGCAGGAATCATGGTAACAAGATCCACTTCCTCAGGTTCAGAGGGACAGTGAGTGGGACTACAGCTTAGGAAATTGGGAAGTACATTGAGCGCACCTTTAATGAATTCATATTTAAAATTAAAACTTCACATGTCCTGATAGGTTCAGGCCTGCTGATGCGCCAATTTTTGGGGTTTGCAGAAATACAAAAGGGCCTGATGATCCGTGTAAACTGTTAATTTATGGCGGGCACCCTGCAACAGATACTGTCAATGGGTTAATGCCCATGAAACAGCTGCCAGTTCATTGTTGTAAATGGCCCAAGGCTGCTCCATGGCTGTGAACTTTCAGGAGAAATAAGTGACCGGATGTTCTAGACAATTGTGCTCCTGAAGCAACACTGCACCCACTGCTACTTATGAGGCATTGCATGCGACGATATATGGTTTGGTGGGATTTACGTGTTTCAAAATAGGAGAAGACATGAACACCTCCTTGATTGATTAGAACGCCTGCTGGCATTTGGGCGTCCAACAAAACGGTACGTTTTTCCCAGTAAGGGGGTGGAGCAGTTCGGCCAACTGGGAAAGTGCTGGGGAAATTTTTTTAGAAAGATGATAGTTCTCAAGAGACTCTGAAGTTGTTTCTGCGTAGTCAGAGTTGGCCATTCTTGGATCGCATCTAACTTGTTGGGAGGGATAGTGACACCTTCTTTAAGAATCAGGTTTCCAAGAAAAGTAACCTCCTCCTTAAAAACTCGCACTTGGAAGCTTTGAGGAACAGCCCTGCTTTATGCAAGGCGACCACCGCTGCTTCTAAGTCAATAGCGCATTGTTTGAGAGTTGGGGAGTGAACCAGGATATCATCAAT
The DNA here is from genome assembly GCA_022478985.1 of Massospora cicadina. Taxonomy (NCBI): domain Eukaryota; kingdom Fungi; phylum Entomophthoromycota; class Entomophthoromycetes; order Entomophthorales; family Entomophthoraceae; genus Massospora; species Massospora cicadina. The sequence continues at coordinate 4,736 of JAKSZP010013256.1, forward strand.
GTATGCAATTGCACAAGAAAACTGGAGGTCCCCCAGTACATTGTTGATCATCCATTGAAACATAATGGGAGCATTTTTCAGCCTTGAAGGGCATTACACGAAATTGAAAAATGCCTCGCTTTGTTTGGATCATGGTTAAACATTCCTGCCCTTCCATTACCCGAATTTGGTTGAAAGCGTTCACCAGATCCAGTTTTGAGAACACACAGGATTTGGCAATCGCCTGGCTGATTGTCTGCTCCAGAGGAAATGGGTAGGGATCAGTAACTGATATTTTGTTCAAATGACCATAATCCATGCAGGGACAGAGAGAACCATCCAATTATTTTGCAAAAACAATGGGGGAGGCGACGGGTGAAGTCTCTTTGAACAACCAACCTTTTTTCAGCATATCGTCCAACCAGGTATTGAGTGCAACTTCTTCCTCCGCTGTATGGGGATACAACGGACAGTTGATGTTCACCAACTCCATGGTTGTTTGAAATCCACAATCATACCTAGTATGCTTAGGCAGGCGATCCACCTTTTCCATGTTAAAGATTCTCCAATATTGCATTAAGCTTTTGTGGAAATTGGCAGGAATGCCCGCAGAAGTAACCAGGGTAGTTATAGAGCTGGTTCCTTGTATCTTCTTGAGGGTGTTGATCAAAGGGAATTCTCCCTTCAAATCATCATTGGTGAATGACAACATATTAGACTCTAAATGAATCTTCACATGTTGTCAGCGCCACCACCCCACACCTAAGATCACCGGAAACACCAAGTTCAGCATAGCCAAAAATTGATCGCAGAAGTTAAACTGGTGGATTGAAAAGGGTACCAGTCAGCGAATGACATATGAAGACTGGTAAGCAGATGAGGCCACCATTACTGAGGAGCCCACATCCATTTCCAGCTTTAGTTGTTGTGCCAACTCACCACTCATGAAGTTCCCCGCTGCTCCGGTATCCACCAGAGCTTTGAAGGAGACATGATGTGGACCAATACTGATCTTCATAGGTACAAGGAAATAAGTGAAATTCTGTTTATTGGAAGATTTGAATGACTCATTGGTGAATGAAGAAATAATGGGTATATTGGGGGTAGGGTTGAGGTCCTTTGCTGGAGCAAAAATTGGAAGTACAAGGGCGGGGAAGCGAATTCCTCCGTCTGGGCTTGAACAGAATCATTAATAATTGACTCTGTAACCGCCAACTTGGACACGGGAGTTATGGCAGGGTTGGTACCCAAGTATACCACTAATTTGGAGGCAGGCGCGTCGTCTGCATCTTTGTTGGGTAATCCTATCATAAAATTCCCCTTCTGATAATGGGAAACATGGTGGGGTAAAGCATTGATAGTAGTTGCGGTGGCATATATTTGATCTACTGATCCTTGTATGGTAGACCAGGCCACGTGATGAGCGGAACCCAAATCCAAGCCTGATCTAAAGACTGCCTGAAGCATATCGATAGATAGACCCAACATGGGGCCAGTTCATGAAAGGTAGAAATTAAAGAAATCAAACCAGGGGCTTTGGCTATGGCATAGATCAGTATGAATAAATGGTTTGATTGGGACACAGGGGGTTCCAGGGCGGCTGACATGACAGCCATCAGTGGGGTGGAGTCTCCTGATTGTGAGGAAGAACGCAAAAGACCTCTCACCCAATGGCGGGCATCCCCAACCACAGCGTCTAACAACGCGAGCCCTTGTTGGGCATGCGGTAATGCATAAGCATTATTGAGTGCAATCGCTGTATGCATTTGCACTTTGGCGAGTGCATCAAGAACCTGATTGGCAATCTCCTGGGAGGGGACACTCAATCTTCCCTCCAGGTTGGAGGAAGTAGGAGGAGATGCAATCTGCACAGCTTGGGTGGCTTGAAGAAGGTTTCCCAAGGTAAAGCGAATACATCTCCCAAAGTCAGAAAGTGACCAAACGAACAACAAACATCAAACAACTGATTGCACATTCATTTGATAAAGAGTAACCACTGCGGCGCCCAGTTCAAAAACCAGGGCGGAAGTGGCTGGAAATAATGGTTAATCGATTATTTCATGGAAATGGCAGAAGAAGTTTAATCTGGACTGCCAGTTGGGATGCATAAGCACCCAAAAAGCAAGCCAGAATGCCATAGACATTGCTTACCAGATGACTTGGTATGGAGCTGGGCAGTGGGAAATGACGAAGTGTTGGTGCAGCAACATGGTGAGAATGATCCTGATGATGAACCACACTGAACCCACTCCTGACCCAGGGGGTCTTGCTGCAGGAGGTGGAATTACTGTGATAGTCTCAATAATATCCTCGGCATATGGTGCTATCTCAACTGGGGTGGCAAGGAGACAGATTCTCCCTTGCAATTGGTGGACATACAGCCACAAGATTCCCGTGTATTGCTGCCAGAAGTTAGTGATCATGGGGTTGTAAAGCCAAAAATACTGGACTCGCTGAACCCAATTGATGATGGAGGGGCCATAGTGACCAAGAGTACTGGTAGAGCCCATCTGGTATATGGACTGACGGGCCACCAGGGAAATGCCATCAGGGATGCAGTTGGAAGAAAAATAAAATTTAATTAGTTTTTGGTAGAATTTTATCTGAAGGAAAAGTAAGAAAATCGACCAACAATTTTCTCAGTGCTATGCAACTGATTAAATAGTGGTCAATTGGGATAGTGACAAGATGGTATTGGGTCCCACAATTCTAACCTAACCAATGAATTGTTTGGGAATGGGCAGGTTTTTTGAGAATTGACATCGCAAAATTTAGCAGTGGGCTGAGTCTTTGTTGGTTTGACCTCAAACGTCCGAACCAGGGCTCAGCTACATTTCTGATGGTTGGCACAATGGCATTTGGCTTGACGAGCGACAGCAATCCCCCAAGGCCACCCCACATAGGGGAGGGTCTATTTGGTTGGGAACAGGTTTGGGACGCCCAACCCACCTGCGCTTGGTCACTGAACCATCCGTTTGTTCAAAGGCAGCACATCAGCTGCAACGCCTGAATTGCCAACATAAGGCTTTGAACCCTCATCAATGGCGCCTGATGTTAGTTCTATCAGCTTATTGATTTAATTGAAGCCATTGGGTGTTCTGGCCAATACCTCAGTCTTCATACCTTTCCAGCCATTTGAGATTTGGCCCTCAGCAAGATTGCCACTCGAATTAGATCCAACTAATTTCAATTTGACAATCTTGGCGCAGATTCACTTATTCCCCACAACAGTTCTGCTGAGGTGAGTGTGGGTACTGGGGGTGGGATCCAAAAAGGGAGAGCTGTTACCCATCACTCATCTACTATGTGAGCGAGATCGCCCTGAGTAATGAGGGGTACTGCCATCCTCTTTGGTGCCTTTTTGTTTGGGAATAAGAAGATGGCCCAATCAAGGGCTAAGGGATGTTCCCTGGGACTTACAATGGAACTCCTAGTTTCAATCTTATGAAATATGACTTATACTGATCCATCTCGGTGGAATTTTTATTTGCCTAGTGCTTTATTTACATATTAGATAGACTATTATCAAATCATCAAGATGTCACTTTTTAAATGCCTATATGGGCAAGATCCCTCAGTCCCTTCTATTGTCCAAGCTATATTTGAAGAAAGCATACCAGAAATTCTGATCCAATTTTGAGAAATCTGGAGGATGAGATTATTTATCTTCAAGCTCAAGCTATGAAATCAATTAAAGTAACTGTCAGAATTTTAACTAGATGAAATCCTCCAATGATTAATCATTATTTGGGATGATATAGCCAATCCTGGTGGAATGGGATATTGATTGAATTTCGTATGATTTGATATGATTGCTGGTTAGTTGCTCCCCAATTTGGGTTGAGCCAAAATTAGTATTTAACTGAGTTTAGTATTAGGTTTGAGTGAGGCCAATCTGTGGCCCCAAATTAGTATTAGGATCACCGGCGACTAATAGCTGAGGATGATCCAATTGATATCAGCCAGCATAATCAGTGGTCGATGCCAACTGCCATTTGCGGTCTGTTGTGGGATTTCCGGTGGAAAGCTGATGTATTAGCTTCAATAATTCATCCATGAATTCGCTGCCTGATAATCCAATGTTGGTGGATCCAATAATTTTGAGTTTGAGGTGGCTGAAGTTGTTTCTGGTGCCTCATCTATTACTAAGATAAGATGAGAATAGATGTCAGCAAGATGCCAAGATATTCTGAGTCAAAGCGAGCGACCAAAGTAGTTTCTAGCGCATTATTATCAACTTGGAGGTCAAATACAAACTTCATGTTTATTTAGATTAATATTTTTTTATGGCTCAGGGCAAATTAAGGCTGAGGATGAGACAAAACTAATTTGGGCATTGGGAAGAATGGAGCGAGAGGGTCAACTCCAGGGAAGAAGAATAGTGTAGAAGAAGAAGAAGAGTGGTTGGCTGGAAAAACCAGTGGAAGAGCCAATAGGTTGGCAGTGGGCGCAGTAGCCCTTTTGTAAATAGTATAAATACCTGGCGCTTCCTTCTCAATAAATATATCCCTTTGCCTATTCTACCTTTGTTTATATATTTATTATTCATTTTGTTGGTTGGAGTTTAGGCTAGGGGATCCCCGAATGGCACAGGTGACATGCCAAGGGGTAAGATGGCGCTTCTAGCCCTGACACCTAAGGTGAAATGGCAAGGGCTGACCAGTCTTCATACTGGTTGGCCTGCCAACTAGCAGAGCCCATAGTCGATTTTCTGACAGTAACCACTTAAAGAAAGACTCAAAGAGCCAATAAATATAAACACGCCTTACCTGAATACCAAATCGGAGATTATTTCATGTATTACCACTCTTGGCCTGGTGGAAAAACTGAAAAGTTAGGAACCAACTGGTCTATCCCTTATCAAGTTATATTTAGAAAAGTAATAGATTATTTCATTGTTCATGTTGATACCAGCATAGTGATTAAATTGTATTCACCCTAGGTTTTAAGAATTCACCCTCCTCCACAATCAAATCTTGAGGGGGAAGTGTCGGGATTTCACCAAATTCTCTTGTCCCTTGAGATTCTACTCCAATAATTCCCCTTGGCTTTTCAGAAGAAGAGCTTAATTTATCTCAATCTATCAACGTTAATAAGAATGATCAGCTTCATCCTAATCAATTGATTGAAGATTCAATTGCACAGCTATTAATTAGCACTGATAGATTATGAACAAAACCAAAGCCTATAATAACCCATACTTTCAATAGTAAGAATTAGGTCGATTTATAACCTGTTTTTACTTTAATTTATCGCTTTTTGGAGAAATCACTTACTGTATATTTGAGAGAAAACCTGCCCCATAGGATTGTAATTCAAAACTTCCAGACTAACCACCTCCTGGGGTACGCCAAACAGTGAAATACATGTCAGAAAAAGCTGTGTTGTCTCTTCAGAAGCAATGGAGGACATACAGGGAAAAAGAGGGAAAGTTGTAAAGTGGTCCACAACCATCATAATTGCATTTAACTCTTTGTAAAGGGGGCTCAACGATTAAATTGATGGACACCAAAGTACACATGACCTGTGCCTGCTGTAGGGGATGCAGGAGAACATTCACTACTGATTGAACCAACTTGGCATGTACACAAATCGTCCAATTGGTTATCTATGCTGGCACGTCCTTGGAGAAATACAGACAGTTAATCGTTTGTTTTATCAAATGGAGGCACTTCTTGTGCTTGTGGTGACCCTTTTAGGGGACCATGGCAAGTGGAGATTAGTTCATAACAAAGGTGGTGAGGCACCTAAACCTGGTTACAGAACATAAGCTGGCTCTTTATTACTGAGTAATAAGTGCGCTTGTGACCTGTCACACCCAACTGGACTAAAAGCTTCAACCCCTCCACACAGGAGGTTTGTCTCGCCAGCACCTGAGATACTAACAGCACATCCGGTGCCCAGTCAGCCCTTAAAACTGAATGAGGGTAATAGTGAGAATCTGGGCAGAAGATATCATTATTGTCAACTTCTGCGTCTCCTCCCTCATCAGACTCAGGGAAGGGTTGTGACTTAACAGATCAGGGAGAATATTCATGCCCTTTTATATACTCTACTTAAAATTAAAGTTGAATAGGTTATGAACATCTGAGCTTGCTGGTGCGCCAACTTCTGAGGTTTTTGGAAGTACATAAGAGCCTGATGATCCAACTGACGATCACCTCTTGTAGCGTTCTCTATATAAGGTACTTCCAGTGAGTCAACGACCATGCTACCACGCCCAACTCCTTATTGTAAATGGCCCATGACTGTTCAGATGAGGTGAACTTGCGCAAAAAATATGGTATTGGGAGTTACACCCCATCTTGCGCTTGAAGCAGCACAACTTACAGCAACTGATGAGCCATTGCATGATACAATAAAAGGCTTGGTAGGTTGGCTCAGTGGAGAACAGTAGGTTTTGAACACCTCCTTGATGTAATAGATTGGAAAAACCCCAGTTCTGACTGCCATATAATTTTACATATTTGTTTGGTGCACTGACAAGCAACCAAAGCAGCCTAACCGAGTAGGGAGAGGTTTGGGGCACCAACAAGCAGCCAAAAATTCACCTCTCATTGGTTGGCTATGTATATCCTCTGTGTGGTTGGTCTGACCCAACCACGCAAAAGCTTCTTCAAAACAAAAACACCCAAAAAAGACCACAGGTATGTGAGGTATGAAAACCCTGAAACATCCTTTATTTTTATTCTGGCCATAAAAGTGAAGGTGTACGCCGACCAGAGCTCGTCTGAGGAGCAACCAACAATGCTCCCCAGGAAGAGACATGCTAGGTTTGAATTCCAAACTGAGGTTTGGAATGGGTGGGCGCGACTTATAAAGGAAGCACTTTGGGGCCCTCACCTGAGCTATCAATTAGGCTCACACAAGCCTAATCAAACAGCTTGGGCGAGGCACAACCCAATGTCTGAATTGACCAAACACAAAAATGTTTTTAAGCGATCTGACTCAGATTCATATTTTCAGAATCTGAGTTAGAAATGTAACAAGTGATACAAACTCATCTGTCACATCACCCCCACTTAGAGGAAAACCCCTCGCCAAAGAGGGGCCCCTTGGTGGAAGGCCGCCATGATAAATGCTTCCTGGTTAGAGTTACATTGAGCCCTAGGAAAATTAGCCTGGATGAACTCTGAGCCTCCTAAAGAAATATAGATGGTGGGATCAAATTGCCACTGGGCTGCCAGAATCAGCCCACCCGGCACAAGGAGGCACGCCCAGCACGTGGCTGTGTTGCACCCCCTCCCAGGCCCCCATTGGTGATAGTCTTCCCATCATGACTAGGAAAGTGCTTTTGCCAAGGAAAATGTGAGAGGGGCGCGCGGTCCAGCGCAGCTGGACGTCTGACCTCTTTCCAGGCAGACCATCCATGAGGTGAGGGAGCCCTGCTGGGACAAGTCCCCTCGATGCTGCTGAATCCCTGGTGGGTGGGAGGCCCCACCAGGAAAATTAACCAATGGTCAAGTCAAATCCAGGTTGGCCATCAGTCACTGGCTCCCACCAGTGCTGGTTACTTGACAACTGGGACCAAGTGACCACTGAGGTCAGCTAAACTGGGGACTGGCAGCGCGCAAAGCTTTTGAGTTTGTAATTATGTAATGGATGGGGCTCCAAAGGCCTAGCCCGCCACTGGCCCTAAACCTACACCCCCATATATGGCCATACCAACTCCAAATGGTCCTGTACAGATGGATGGCTTTGCCAGGCACACTAGGCTGAGGTGCAGTGCACCAGCTTCTGCCACTTTGGGCCTCCAGGCCGAGGTGTGCCCCTATGGATCCATCCCCTCTAGCCAGGGCACCACCACTCCAAGAGGATCCCAGCGCGTCCACCCCTTCCTCTCATCCTTATCACACTGCCATCCATGCCCCAACCTTTCTTAAATAAAGTACAATAAAAATTATATTTAAATAAACAAGTCTAGTGTTGCAGCCTTTATTGGAAGTGAACCCAGAGTCATAATAGAATTCCAAAGCGAGGTCCATTGGGGCTGACCTCGCTTTGAAATACCTCTTAAAAAGGCTAAATGAATTGTGGGTAATGAGGGGCGCAAAAGCCTCTGGAATTGATGGCATCCAGGAAGCTCTGGGTGAAACGGGAGAATCTAAAAACAAACAACCACTTAATTATTAACTTTAATTAATTATTTGTTAACGACTCAAAAAAAATCCTACTCGGAATAATGGAATTGAAACCATCAACATACATAAATCTCATAATTCCCAACCCTATGAGATTCATGTATTATTGTCAATTGTTACATTTCCCCTTGTAAATCCCGGCATATATGAGCCAGAACTGACAAGGAAGACGTGCAACAACTAATGACTTTTTCAATGGTGAACCTTTTTCTGTGAGCAGCTTGGGGAAATTGACCGGAAGTCCAGAGCCCCCAGATCAAATCAACGGGTTCTCTGGAGGTCTCCTGGCAGGCACAAGAGGCCATCAACCGCCAGAAGTCCAGCCCACCCCCCAAGCTCCCCATCCCCTTTGTTGGAAGGCCCCACAAACCAATGAAAGGGACCAATGGACCACGGCAATGCTTGGGACATTAACCATGGCCATCTTGTGGGTTGGCTGGTACCACAGCCTGCCAAGGTAAGGTTGACTTTGTAATTCTTTTCCAATTCCAGGTCCACTTCCAATAAAGGCTGCATTCGCTGGACTTTTTTATTTTAATATACTTTTTATTGTATTTTATTTAAGCAAGGTTGGGGTGAGGATGGTGGTGCAATAAGGAGGAGAGGAAGGAGTGGATGCACTGGGATTCTTTTGGAGTGGTTGTGCCCTGGAGAGAGGGGATGGAGCCAGAGTGGCCTAAGGTGACAGAGGCCATAGGGACACACCTCATTCAGAGGCCAAAGGCGATAGAGGCTGGTGCACCGCACCTCAGCCCAGTGTGCCCAGAAAGGCCATCCATCTGGACAGGACCATTCAGAGTTGGTATGGACATATATGGGGGTGTAGGTTTAGGGCCGGTGGCATTCTGTGCCTTGGGAGCCCCACTCGTTAAATTTGATGGCGTCAAACGCCCATTGGCACTCCTCTATCCATATTTAATGGAACATTTTCCAACAAGGGATGCAGTGAGGCGGCCAGTTGTGAGAGTTTAAGGGAGAATTTCTTTAAAAATATGATTATTACTAAGAAGCTCTGCAACTGCTTCTGGGTGGTGGGGGTGGTCCTCATGAGTATTGTTCAAGCTTACTTGAAAGAATTGCGTAGCTTCCTTCAGTGACAAGTTTCATATAAAGTAACCTTTACTTAAAGAACCTCAATTGGGAGGTTTTTACATAATGATCTGCCTTGTGCAATGCAGCAAACACCTCCTTCAGGTCCTTTTTATGCTGCTTAGGAGTGGGGAATATATGAGGATATCATACATATATGCCACTGCACAGGTGAACTGAAAGTCGCTGAGCACATCATTAATCATCTATTGTAACGTGGAATTGGCATTTTTCAAGCTGAAAGGTATCATGAAGGACTGGAAGATTTCACTTCTGGTAAAAATCGCCACAAGCCACTCCTAGCCTTCCAACACCTGATTCTGGTTAAATGTGTCCACGAGATCAAGTTTCAAGAACACCTGGGATTTTGCAATTGCCTGGATAAACGTCTGCTTTGGGGTAAGGGAGAGGGATCATGAACAGCTAAACCGTTTAAATGCGCATAATCCACAAAGGGGCATAACGTGATATCAGTATTCTGAATAAAAATTAAAGAAGTGATTGGCGAGGTTGCTTTAAACAACTAGTCGGTTGTGAGCATGTCATTTAATCAAACCTCTTGGGCCTTGTCTTCTTACTTTGTATAAAGATACAGGGGACAGTTGGTGTTGATCACAATTACTGTCAGGTAGAAGTCCAGATCATACTCATAGTTGGAGGGAAGACTTCTGTCCTTTTCTATATTGAAAATGTCCTAGTACTGGGTCAAGCTGGAAGGGAAATCTTTCAGCAGCGCTGTGGGGGATGGAGTTGAAAATTTAAACTTCACCATTCCCGCAGGGAAAAAGGTATCAATAAGTGAATTTTTGCCACACATGTGCAGATTCAGAAATGACAGAATATTGGTCTCTGGTCAATACTAACCTGTTGCCGCCACCACCCAACCCCAAGGATAATGGGGAACAACAAGTCTGGCACAACAGTGAACTGATCACAGAAACCATACCCATGCGCTAAAGATGGTATGGGGCATCACACCGCATTACATGTCATCATGGCTGATGAAACTCTCAATACTGAGGACCCAATGTCAGGATTCAGATCCAAATACTGGACAGACTGAAAGTTCATAAAGTTCCTGCGCTCTTATGTCCATGAGAGCCTCCATGGATACAAATGGAGCTCAACTGGATCTTCACAGGTAACAAAAATACGCCTGACCTTGGTCATTAGCTTCCTTATGAGACATAAGTGGGGGAAGGGGTATTTAACAGGTTATCCCCCAAGGTCACCTTCAGGAGAGGAAACAATGATTATGATCACATGAGCAACCTTCACCTCCAGCAGTTGTCCAGCAGTCAAAATAGGCATCAGCAAATTCACATATATTGGCTCCCCAAGTGCCTCTGGTTCAACTGCTCAACTACTCTAACCAAAGTACAGAAAATCCGGTGAGGGGAGGCGGTAAAGTGGCTGCGTGGATGAACAACGCCCAACGCTTGCAATTTGTCCAAGCTGGCAAGTCGTGGAGAGCAATACTTGTCCAACTCATCTATAAGCAGTATAGAAGGGAACCTCATCCCTGTATGGGTTAGGAGATAGTCTATAATGACAGTGAAAAGACTATGATTGAAAGATTGGTCAACCAGTCAGGACACAAAACCAACGCCACACCCCTCACACAGATAATGGTGGAGAAGGACAAAAACTGGGGTCACTCCATTATGTCATGGAGCGTGCTGATAATAATAAGACCAGACTGGAACCCCAGGTGGGTGATCATCCAAAACACCAGCTAGAATACTTCAGGTAAAACCATTCATACTGACAGATGGAACAGGAGGAAGGCAGCCATGAGGACTAACTAGGGATTTCCAAAATGGGAAATCATCACCATAAATATTCAATGAAACTCATAGATTTACAAATAAAATAAAATTTTCAAGATTTAAATTTAAACTAAAAAGGGTGGTTAGCCAAGCGGTTAAAACTGCTTCCACCCCTAGTGCAGGTTTTGAGTTTGAAACCTGTACTGGCTAGAAAAAGTCTTTGTGTGGTATATTTGTCCCAAGGTTGACCCACCTCAAATAAGTTTAAATTTAAACTAAAATGGTGAGGGGAAATGTGAAGTGACAGTGGTATCTGTTGGGGACTGCTGCCCTATATGCTCAATGAACGAGAAACTAAGACTAAGTGCACTACTATCATAAAATTTTAAAAGATCATTATGGCAAAATGACATATGAATTGCCATAACTGATTCAGATATGACCTGCCCAGTCAGATTTTGTATCAATTTTTCTTGCAGAATATTCATTTTGCCCTTTCCAAAAAATAACATATTTGAGAAATTTACAATAAAGAACTAAACAGCTCTGAAAAACCAACACACAGCAAAAAACTAATGTCCTCATCCCTACCACTCGCTGCTCCAAAATGAGGCAGTGGCAAAAGCCCCCTAGCATTTTACGCTCAGCGGGGAAACACTTTTGAACTAGATCAACCAGCCCCCAATTCCTCAGGTCAATAAATTCCCTCCAAGGATCTCACCCTCCACCTTGCATGTTCTCAAATGGTGCCTCGTAGCCCCATTGTGCTCCCCTGGAGCAATATGCAATTTGGCATCTGGTTGGTATGGCAATTTATTCCCTACAATGACAAACCAATAATATAATCAGCCCAGGCGCTTATGCAGCCTGCAGGATTTATCAACTTCCGCCCCTATAAGGGGTACTTTGCCCTCAGCTTATTACTTGCAAAGCTGATGCTGCAATTGAAGCCAACATTCTCCTGGTGTTCCAGGAAACCCCTATCCCAACAACTTGGTCCCAGTTACATGATGACATCACTCTTGTGGTTCAATTTGCAGGTCTCCCCACCCACCTCCCCCTAAAACTTCATAAAATAAAATAATAGCTGGGTTGTCAGTATATGGCGCTGACCCCATTTTACAATTTATGTCCCAATGGAGCCAACCAACTTGCAGGCCCTCACACCTTTGCAACCATATGCCCAGCATCTAACAAAATTTCTATTTTAGATTCACTCTTGCACTGTTGTCCCCGCTGCCCCTGACCACCATTTCTGGGCCATAGTAGATAAGGAGTGCACAATCGTCCCCATTTGTTTTGACCTGGACCACTCAAAGCAGCGCTGCCCCACCATAGCCCGAGCTGGAGCCCACACACTTGACTCCCCCCATGATGCCCCCATAGCCAACATGAAAACTTTTTTGAATGGGGCACAATCCTTCCTCCCCCTCCACCCAACATGGTAGATGCAACTGCCACGAATTTAAACAAATAAGAAATTGACATTACAAACCACTACTCCTACTTCAACTGATCAGGAGCCAGCATGGACCCCAGTAAATTCAAAAAAAACCACCTAGACACCAAGTCCAACCTACCCATATGCCTATCAACCTATCATCTTCAACCAAAATCCCTAGGATTATTTGGAGGAAGTTGATGATTTTGGAATTCCCATCCTCAACTAAGTCAAGGCCCCAGGCCTCAAAATGTACCTAAACAAAGATTATGCAGCTCAATTCTAACTCGCCGCTGTGCTCTATGCTCTGATGCTGATAAATTCTGAAGTGACCATCAACTCACCAGAAAGGCTGTTGCCTCCCCTGATTGTCACCCCCTCCGAAAGTCTTAGCAAAATCAGTTGCAGTCTTGGCCAAGGGGTTACCTGCCTCTGTACTTTCCACCCTGCAACAAAAGCATAAAAAAGAATTTCTCTGATTCCACCAAGTTTCCCACAAGGAAGTACAAAAAGTTGCAATGGTGCAAAATTTGGCCCTAAGACCTGCATTACCATCAACAACATCTCCACCTTTACATGCTATCCAAAGTTCGCCTCAAGGCTGAAAAAGCCCTACCCAGATTGTCAGAAAATTGACTTTGGGCTCTGCTAGTTGGCAGGATAAACAGTATGAAGACTGGTCAGCCCTTGCCATTTTGCCTTAGGCGTCGGGGCTAGCAGCACCAGCTAGCCCCTTGGCGTGTCACCCACGCCATTTTGAGGATCCCCTATACTCATTACCTAAATAACAAAATAAATATAAACTTAAATCATAATAAGAATGAGCAAAAGGAGATATTTATTGAAAGGGAAGCGCAAGGTATTTATACTATTTACAAAAGGGCTACTGCACCCATCGCCAACCTATTGGCTCTTCCGCTGGTTCTTCCAACCAATCACTTCTCTTCTTCTTCTTCTTTTACTTTTTCTTCTACGTTATCTCTTCCCTGGAGTCAATCCTATCGCTCCATTTTCCCAATTTCTGAATTAGTTTTAGTTCATCCTCGGCCTTAAGTCACCAGTGAACCATATAAATAATTAATCCAAATAAATGCCAAATTTGTATTAGACCTTTAAGTTGATATAATTGCACCAGAAACCACTTCAGTTGCTCGCTTTGACTCAGAATATCTTGGCATCTCACCAACATCTATTCTCCTCTTATCTTAATAATAAATGAGGCACTGGAAACAACCTCAGCCGCCTTGAACTCATAATTGTTGGATCTGCCAACATCAGATAATCAGGCAGCGAATGTCTGAAGTAAATATATCAGCTTTCTACTAGAAAATTCCACAACAGGCCACGAATGGCTGTTGTCATTGACAAATTGATTTCGCTGAATGATTGAATCATCCTCAGCTACTAGTCACTGGTGATCCTTCTACTAAATTTGGGGCCACCAATTGGCCCCACTTGAACTAAATACCAAACTCAGTGAAATACTAATTTTGGCTCAACCCAAATTGGGGAGCAACTAACCAGCAATTGAACCAAATAACCGAAATTCAATCAAAAAACCATTCCACTGAAACTGGCTAATTCATTCCAAATACCGCTAAATCATTGGAGGATTCCATCTGGTTAAAATCACGATATTTCCCCCACTTAACCAGATGGTAATCCTCCTAATTCCAAACTCAGCGTGTGGGTTGGGCGTCCAGGGCTTTCCCCTCCCTGCCATTAACAACCGCTGGAACCTAACCACAGTGGCGCATCACCGCCACCTCTTAACCAACCTTTAGCTACTTAAGCACCAACCAGCAGAGTCCCCCTGTAGTGAGCACCAATGTCAGAAAATCGACTTTGGGCTTTGCTAGTTGGCAGGCTAACCAGTATGAAGACTGGTCAGCCCTTGCCGTTTTGCCTTAGGTGTTGGTGCTAGCAGCGCCGGCTAACCCATTGCATGTCACCCACGCCATTTTGAGGATCCCCTATACCATTACCTAAATAACGGTATAAATATAAACTTAAATCATAATAAGAATGAGCAAAGGGAGATATTTATTGAAAGGGAAGCGCCAGGTATTTATAATATTTACAAAAGGGCTACTGCGCCCATTGCCAACCTATTGGCTCTTCCACTGGTTTTTCCAGCCAACCACTCTTCTTCTTCTTCTTCTACACTATCTTCTTCCCTGGAGTTGACCCTCTCGCTCCATCCTTCCCAATATCTGAATTAGTTTTGGTTCATCCTCGGCCTTAAGTCACCAGTGAACCATATAAATAATTAATCCAAATAAACGTCAAATTTGTATTAAACTTCAAGTTGATATAATTGCACCGGAAACCACTTCAGTTGCTCGCTTTGACTCAGAATATCTTGGCATCTCACTGACATCTATTCTCCTCTTATCTAAATAATAAATGAGGCACCGGAAACAACCTCAACCGCCTCAAACTCATAATTGTTGGTTCTGCCAACATCAGATAATCAGGCAGCAAACGTCTGAAGCAAATACATTGGCTTTCCACCGGAAATCCCACAATGGGCCACGAATGGCCATTGGCGTCAACCACTGATTCCACTGACTGATTGGATCATCCTCAGCTCCTAGTCGCCAGTGATCCTTCTAATAATTTGGGGCCACTGATTGGCCCCACTCAAACCTAAATATCAAACTCAGCGGAATACTAATTTTGGCTCAACCCAAATTGAGGAGCAACTAACTAGCAATTGAACAAGATTCCATCTGTTTAAATAATGACACATATATGTCACAACCCTCTTCATAGCTAATTTGCACTTCCCAAGTCACTTTGCTACATCAACCCCCATTTTGAGGATGCACCAACGCCCATGCTCTCAGCACTCTGCTGTACAATGTCTGACACAGAGGAGGAAGATGAGCCTCCTGATCCTGAATCACCCCTTACAATGGATGCATAGCGGTTTACTGCATCTGACCTTTGTTGATTCATTTTATTTTTATTTTTCAATTTTTTTGAGTGATAGCTCGTCTCTTTCTGTTAATTAAATTCTAGCTTAGTATTTTTCTCCTCAGAGCTTGGTATTTTTCATCCCCTGGTTGGATTGCCTCAGTTAGATAAAATAATCATTCTGCTACAAGCGCACTTGGAATGACAGTGATGAAACTCCAGATGGCAGGTCGCATCCATGGCCAGGCCAGATATGTCTGGATCCATTTGATAGGGAAGGGATTTGTCATACTCGTACCTGTTTGGGATAGGCTCAAATTATAATACCAAAGGTGGGGAAGAGCTAATGAGGATTTTAAGTCTTAGAATAACTCTCTCAATTTAACATCACCAACCACCAACTTATTGTTTCTGGAAGAACTCAAACTGGTGAAGAGCACATCTTGGGGACAAATGCTCCTCACCTTTCACTGGCAATGGCTTCTAACTACCGCCACCTCCTGACACACCTTCTGAATTTTACCCACCAACTCTTGGGTGGTAAGAAGAGGAGTAATGGCACCAATTTGCATGAAATACGCCATTACCCACCTCTCATCTACCACATGATCTAAATTGCTCATGGCAATGAAAGGGATTTCTGCCAGCTTCTTTACCTTTTTTGTCCAAAATGGGAATTTATTCTGATCTAACTGAAAGCTGTTCCCCAAAGCTTACACCAAGAACAAATTAGTTATTTATTGTAATTAGCTAGATGCGTTGCACATTCCAAATGACAATACCAGATTGCAAATAATCAAAAAGCGTGTTGAACGCCATTTTCCATTCATGTCCTTCTTTTATCTGTATCTGGTTAAATGCGTCCTTCAAGTCAAATTTAGATGGGATTGTGGCCCAAACAACTGGTTGCTCAGGTGATCAGCATCATGCAAGGGATATTGGTTCATAAATTGTTATGCCATTGAGCTTCTGATAGTCTATGCATGGATGTAATACCCCATTCTTCTTACTAACAAACAACAAGGGTGCTGAATAGGTAGAGCGCGCCACTGGTATAAACCTTTTCTCAAGCATATAATCCAGGTATATACACAGGGCAACCAGTTCCCAATAATTGCATTTGTAGAATGGTCTGTGGATGAGCTGCTTCCCTTTTAATAAATCAATTGCATGATCAAAAAGCCCTTAGGCTGGTAGTTGCCTAGCCTCCTCTTTAAACAGTGAAACCATTTTGATAGGTATTCTAAAAAAATTGCAAGGCTCCAATAGCCCTTTTGAACCGCAGATGCAGAAATTCCAGGACCATTAACTCCTATTGAAGATACTCAATTAGCTTATCTTTTAGCTTAATTAAAATTGGTTTATTTTCTTAGGGTGCTGGAGTTCAGCCTGTGTTCACCAGGGTACCCAGGAATTACAGGATAAATGAACTACGCATAACCCAAAGCTCAACTTGCATTTCGCTTACCCCAAAATATAATCCAATTTTAAGTGAGCAGTGGAAAGCTACATACTGTACAGCATTTCCTAGGATAACTTTTAAGAGGGTTTCTTTGCATGTAAGCCCAGCATTCTCAATGCTTACTCTGAGATAAAGTTCTGTAAGGCCCCAATGTCCAGCAAGTTATAGTTTTAAGACTCTTCTTCTTAACATTTAGGTTCACACTAATAATGGATAGAGCTGTGTATCATTTTTGATGAAGAAACGATGGTTTTGGGTTTCTCTTGTAATTCTGTTAAACACAGCATTATTCTGGTCCGCCAACACCCACCATTAGACTCTGTGTGATACCATTAACTTTTTTAATGGTAGCGTGTTGGGGTGGTGTATGATTAAGTCTTCTAAGCGTTTTCCTAAAACTTGTCAAAAGTAAAGTGCTCCCATTTTTTCATCTAACTCTTCCCACTGGAAGTTGCATAGAAACATATGTATGTATACCTCAACGTTTTTCCCTTCCTGCTGAAAATTCATCAAGTCCATCCTTGTCTTTAATCTGGTATTAATGTGGGTTGCTGCTGCTAACAACTGACTTTTAAACTCTTTATAATTAAACAAAAGATTTCTCATTATCTTCTAAGGCACTTATAAATCAATTCAGAGCATCACCAGTGAGTTTTGATCTCATCGTTGTAATTTTTAATGCATCATCTTAATAGGCCCTAGAATAAACTTTAAAAATACGCCCCAACAACGTAAGAGCTTCTTTCAATTAAGCTAAGTAAATTCTTAGCAAAGAACTGTATGTTAAGTCAAAGGTGTGTGGTTGGCCACACTTACTATCCGCATCTGAAACGTCTAACTGCTTCATTAAAGGTTGTTTCCTATTAACTAACTAGGAAAAACATCCGCACTAGTAATTAATGAATTTTTCTCTAGAGCATATAGCATTGCTCACAATACTAAACTTGAGGTGGGATATTCATTTAAACTTGGGATGTCAATTTTCAGGATCTGGTATACAGCTAACCTGGTTGGGGGTAGCTAACCATGAGCTAGCATAACCAAAGTTTTATATCCAGTAAAACAAAGAAAGTATTTGCGTCCAAATATAAGAAATGGTGAGTATGCTGGTATAAGAGCTGCCCAAAGATATTATTTTAGGAGGGGAAAGTTGGAAGGGAATTTCTTGAAGGTTGAGGTTGTATATTGGGATTGATAAAATTTAGTAAGTAACTTAAATTGTGTTTGCAGATTTAAGAATAGTTTATTACCTACAAAAAAACGTAGCAATGTTTATGCTTCAAATATATATTACATTTATCTATTAGATTTACTAAACATTAATCTATTCTTTAAGCGATACTATCATTCTTCTTCCTAGCTTCTATAGTTACTGCTTGTACATTAATTTAATGTCAGTTGGAATTAACTAGCAGTTATTATTTATTAAACGATTGACCAACCTTTTTTCGCCACATAATTTCTCATTTCTAAATTATCTCACTTCACAGCATAGTTTATCACCCACTGAAAAATGTATTCTGAGGTTTCTGTTAGTTTCTCATGTCAAAATCACCCTAATAATACCCCCTTACCTGCTTATTACCTTGTGGAAAAGATCAAGGGTTATGCAAGGGATGTAGTTAAGAGCAGGGGCCACTAGAAAGACCCCCAGGCTCATCCTACCCCAACCCTGTCACCCTCAACCTCCTCTAGAACTAAAATATACTTCAAACCTCAGAGAAACCTTAATGAGTCAGAGAAAAAGTAAAGTCACCAAATATGTGAAGGATTAATCACAGGTTCTGATCCACAATGAGAGTTCGTTCACAAAACTTTCTAATATAAATGACCAATGAAAAGAATTCCTCAGTAAGCAAGTTATACTTAACACGGGATTCAGAAAAGTCTGCTCAAGTTTGGATTAATCAAAGTGCCACTACCAAGGTTAAGGAAATTTTCGTTTTCAGAGCTTCTATGACTTCGTACATAATCTACTTAATAACCCTTTCAAACCTAGGATGCTCCTATCAACCTGACTAAGGGGAACAAATGAAGATAATGTGTAAGCTGGGCCGTTATAAGCTTCCATAATTTCTTTCTTCCACCTTTATAAAAAATACCTACTAAGGTCTATAGTCAGTTCATTCTCTTTTTTAGGTTTTTAAAAAATCTTTTTTCTTACAATTGCTTTCCACAGACTCCACCAGAATATTATACTCCATTATGTTTCACTCTGGATCCAGAAAAACACGCCACCTTCAGCGTTCTAGCCCCATTGCTTGTTGAGTGGGCAATCAGATCTATTGATTCAGCAGTTTGCTGCAGACTAGTGGAAGTCAGAAGGATCTATGCTCCTATAATGTTCTAATCAACTGTGTTAGAAGTTAACCCCAAAATTCCAGAAGATATGCTGACCCACTGCTGGTTTGGAACAGTCTGGCTAACCAAGAGCCTCTTAACCCATTGCTTTTATAGTCTATCATACGCCTGATTTGCCCTGCTGACCCACCACTGGTTTGCATGATATGGACAACATGAGGCTTTTCAACCTGCCAATTTTGATATGCTATTCATGGGTGATGAATGCCTATCCTTGATTCTGGAGGAGAAGCTCAGTTGAAAATCATCTGGAGCATCGATCCTCAGGGCAATCTATCCCAACTTAGAAAATAAACTGATCTGCCAATCCAATGCTTTAACTAATCTTCATGGCAGTTTGATCCACCCTCAACAATGGAATGATCGTCAAGCTCACTTGTATATGACTTAAACTTTGATTGGATTCATGATTACATTCAGAAATATTTCAAGCAGTACCTCCTAGTGAGCCTAGTAATTATCTATAATAATAAAAGCAAGTGTTTGTTTATGAGAGTGTATGTGATGCTCACTCAAACTAGTCATGTAGAGCTTTTAAATTTTTGGATGTATGTGGACAGGAGGGGATCCATATGCGCCTCAAAGCCAGATTTTAATTAACATATTGACAAAAGTAATATATGTAAGAAGTAAATATTTTATATTTTTTAATTCTTATTAATATAATGGTACAAGTTAGAAGTTTAAAATTTGGTTTATTCAATAGTTTTAATGATTTTGCCAAGAGGTTGGTGGTCATTTATCTAATTATCAAGTTAATCGTTTTAGCAAGTAGTAAGTGATTGTCTATTTCAATAGTTTAGATGGTTTTGCAAATTGGTTTGTGGTTTTAGGTTGATTCAATAGGTTTTATTAGGTTTGAGCAGATAGTTAGTAGTTTTTGGCTGATTTGATAGGTTTGTTTTCTTAAACTTTTTAATTGCCACTACCAAAAGATATAAACTAGTATAAATAATATTATCAGTTAATGGTTAGTTTACCTCAAATAAACAATATTATTTGTTAATTTATACCCACAAAAATAATGTGTAAAATGAGCTATTAATATGATAAAAATTATGGATAGCTAATAAATAGTAACATCTTTCTCAACGACTTAATAAATATGACCTCATAGCCTCATGCCATAAAAGGATGGATTATTAATTTTAATCTATGGACACAAGCAACACTAAATAAATTAACTAATATTTTAAGTCTATTGATATTAACTAATGGCTGAATTAATAAACACAGGTGAAGCCATGGATACCCGCTAGTAAGATATATGGAGAAGAACTAAAGGATTTTGAGACTTATACCAAAGGCCAGCAACCATCAACGCAGGAGGAGTGGTCATCCTTCCTTCCTCTCTCCCCTTGGGTTGCCCCAGAAAGACCCCAGGTGCCCCATTGCAGCCATTTGGTTTACTATGTAGCCTTTGTATGTTGCTAAACTTTTAATACCCTCACAGTAATCATAGGCTGTCCCTACTACAAGTAAGAAAATCTGCTATTCCACTGGGATTTTAGGCGTTACACTGGATTGTCACACGCCCAGACTGGAAGCCCAGTCTTACTTTGAATAGCAGAATTCATGACAAAATGAGATGAACAAAAACATTAGCTTTCCACCCTCCACCTTGGATCAGGTGAAGCAATTGCTTATTTAATTACAATAAGCTTACATTCCCTCTGAGACCTGGACTTCTTTTGTTGATCTCTTGTTTCACTCTACAAGGCGTGTTAATAACTTACAATATTGCAATAAAATGACCACCCAGCCCCAGTAATCCAAACCTCTCTTTTAATAGGCTTAGTTGTAGTAGGTATTTCCCAAGTAACTCTCAAGAAATACCAGAACATGTTCTTGATTCTCAGGCGGAACTTATATGCGCTTTGAAGCTAGACTCTTTTAATCTTACTACTCCTACTGATGCACAAAGAAGTTTGGCCCTTGTCACAAAATCGACCTTGGGCTCTGCTAGTGTGCCAGGCCAACCAATATGAAGAATGGCGGCCCTTTGCTCTTTCACCTTCATTGGCGTTGGGGCCAGCAGCGCCAGCTAACCCCTTAGTGCGATCACCCACGCCTATTGGGGATCCCTAACCTATTTACTCCTACTCTAGCTGCTCTAAGCCACTATCAAATAAAAGTAAGAATGGTGCAAGAGAGATATTTATTAGGAGGGAATGAATCAACTATTTAAACTACTTCCAGGGCTATTGCGCCCTAGTGCTCTTGGACAATCATCTTCCAGAAATCCCATTGGCCTCTTGATCCCAAAACTCCATCAGATCATAAACTATTCATTCATACTTCATAGCGATTCCCTCTTCAGATCTGCTCAACTGATCACTGAATTATTAATATTAGGTCAATCTATCCTCAGCATAAGTCACTGGTCGATCATATATAAATTCATAAATAAATAAGACTTCAAGCATCCTCAGCATGAGTTGCTGATGCTCCAAATTAGTTGAAATTTCCTAAACGATTGATAACAAATATGTTGACTTTTTGCTGGAAAATCCCACAATCATTTCTTATGGCAGTTGGCACAGGGATAAGATTTCGCCAACTCAAGCTATAATTAGTGAAATCCCTATTGGATGCTGGTAACTGAATACAGCAGCTTTCCACCAGAATTTCACTCAAACTATAGTTAGCGATTTCATTTTTAGATGCTGGTAACTGAATAGAGCAGTATTTCACCGGTAATTCCCACAATCATAATTTGATAGCAGCACCAAACTGGGAATCCGCTGACCCTAGAACAATTAGTTTTTTTATATCATTAAGAAGTATCAAACTAGGCGATTAGCTGGCAATTACTCCTGACTAACCAAAACCCCTAATTCAGATACTATTAGAAGGATTCATCTGGTTAAAATCCTGATATTGCCCTCCCCTTAACCAGATGATATCCTTCTTTGCGACCTACCCCGATGGTGGGTCAAGACCTCCCAGCGCCCTCACAAAGGAGCGCTGGTCTTAACCAGTGGCTTTCACCACTCTGTACCAAAGCCTCCAACTACTCAAGCAGCCCACCAGCGAAGCCCCCTGTAGTGAGCACCAATGTTGAATCTTGGCGATTTGGTAAGTACCCGCTATAAGGGTTTTTTATACAGGGTTTCCCCCATTGAGCAATTAGAATGGTTGATATGATGATCGCTGGTTCTTTGATACACCTTTAACCACTTAATTTTTATAATAAACATGGGAGCAATTTCCCAATCACTTCTTTACTAAAAGAATATCTCTTCAGCATATCCTTCCTTTGTCTGTGCTCTTCCTTTCTCTTCTTTCTTCACTTAATCCAAGACAAGACCTCCAGTCCCCTCATTTCACTGATATCACAGCAGCCTCTGCCAGTACTGACTCTTCCGCTTAGTTTATTCATGTCGCATTATTTATTGGTTTTGGCATATTATTTTTTAAATATCAATCACCTTGATTTGAAGCGATCCAAAACCCTTTCATCGAGTGTTGACATCGCCTCATTGCCCTATTTTGAATGCAACCTGATAAAAGTCCGTTATGACCCATTATCCCTATCCTAAATTGACCAATCACTTATAGCTCTGAATCATCCTCGGCGGATTCTGCTCATTGATCATTTGGAGAAATTCCTCTACTGATCCACATGGTCTTAATAGTGGCTTGTCATCCAGTCATATAAATTCTCAACAGCCCTCATGGATGCCCAAAAATGAGAGGCTAGCTGTTGGGTTAGAGAAGTATTACTTTTTAAAAAAAATGGGGAATCATACTACCTTATTTAATATAATATCTACTGCATTACAAGCAACTAAATCTGGTGTATCCCATCTCTTCCGCTTCTTCACCCTCTACCAGGTTGCCTCTGATCAGTCATATTTTTAAAACCTTCACGGTGTTAGTTCCTTCATTTGGTTTTACAAAGAAATTGCAGTGTAGGCCTTTAAACTGCCTGGACACGACTGCAGCCAGCAATTCCTCCTGGGATCCTCTTCCAGTATCCATAAAACAGCTTTATCCTTAGAATATCAAATTGGGGCAATACCCCTCCATAGACCCATCCCTCAGTTGCGCCATGTCATCTTCCCAATCATTAGGTCTCACCAGGAAATTTCTAGTTCAGCTGAAGACATTAACCCCTATCTCATCAAGGAATAAAGGTCATGGGAAACGTTCTTCTGGGATTGCGGTGGTATCTCCTTTCCCTCAGGGCTCTCTGAAGAGTAACAAGTCGTTAGTTGACATATTGTTCTTCCCCCAACAGAAAATGATATGGTTATAAATTTGGTTCTAGGAAGCTGAACTTTGAAGCCCATCCAATTGCCAAGGTGAAAAGCTCTCACAGGGCATGAGGAGGAAACTGGTCATGATAATAACTTAGGTCTATTACTACCTTGTCAATTCAATCCAGATTACAGAACCTGTAGTATCCTCTGATGTGTTAAACCCAGGGCCTTCATCACGAAAATGAGAAGGGTAATGTCATGGTTTTTAATTTTTTTACTTCACCATGGCTTTTGACCAAGAAAATCTCGTGGATAACTCTTGGATAATACTCAGTATAGCCTTGATATAATAGTCCACTCATTACTATGGGTCTGTCATTACCTTCTTCTGCCCTTTCGCTTTCTGTGACCAATTAAAAAAGAACAGGCTTATTTCATGTTTCCTATAGCCTTCAGAAAAGGGGCGCGCAAGGTTACAATACAAGCACTCCTAGACACATTAGCAGCAAACAACTTCATGGATCTAGGAGTTGCTCACACACTAGATCTGGACATTTTGTAAGCCCCTTCTAGACTGAGAGCATCCTCTTAACAGATGACCTGCCATACTGTCCTTCCCAGTGTAGTTCTTCAACCATGAATTCTGCTTTTGTGACCACTTTTCTGCAGTTCCAGATTTAGTGTACCATTTATCTTGGGGGTAGCTATACAGAATCGCCAATAAGTGAATATTATCCTGAATGTCTCCTTGTCATTTTCCAATAAGAAGTACAGTGGTGAATTTCCTCTGATTAAAAACTTTCACCTGGATGCCTCACTTGGATTAATCTCTCCCCTTGAGCCATCCCCTGTGGATCTCATCCAGGAATTTCACAACTTCCTGGCTCTATATAAGGACTTTTTGAATTAATTCTAGCTCTCTGACTCTCACCCCATTCTGAATATTGCCTATCCTTCCAGATAACAGTACATCTGCTGAAAGTTAACCATTCTATGTTTCACAAACTAATGAGGAAGACAAAGCGCTGGGAATATGGTTGGATGACATGCTATAAAAGGGATAAATTATCAAAAAGCCCTCTCCAATTGCCTTACCTTTAGTCTTCACCCAAAAGGCTGAGAGACTTTACAGCTTTTTGTTGTATATGGTCATGTAGATAAAGTGGCAGTTCCAATTCCTTTACCCTCTTCCACTGGAACAAACCATCTCCCAGGAAATATGTTATCTTGTGTTTATTCAAGCTTGAACTAGTAAACTCTAAACCAGGCGAGAGTTAAAGATGGCCAAAAATGGCTTACAGACATTCAGACAAGGCCTGGGATTTTAAAATAAAGGAGATGCCCTTTGAGTTAAAGAGTGACCTGCAACCTTCCACGCCTATTTGATAATGTTCTTAGCAATCTACGGTTTTATTTGTGCTGTTGCCTGCATCAATGACATATTGATCCACTTTATAACTCATGAACAGCATGCCAAGGATTTAAGGACTTGATAGCAGCCTTACACAAGGTGGGTCTCTTTGTATAGCCTTCCAATGTGAATTCTTTCGTGATGAAGTAATTTTCTTGGGGATCTTAGTCCTTAAGGATTGATATTCTGTTCCTCTATTTATGTTAGAGGCCATCCAGTCTTGGCCAACCTCACTACTAAAAAGCTGATCAAAAGACTACTTAATACTTTGACTTTTTTTAGAAGATCTCCACAGCTCTTGCTCAGTCGTCCACGCTCTACACTCATTGATGAAAAAGAATTTCCCTATAAATATTATGATGATTGTTAGCAAGCTTTTGAAGTAATCAAAAAGTTTTTTGTCAGTCGTAAATTTTGGATAATGCTGACTTATCAAAGCCATTCATCGTGGCTTATAATGCTTTTGCAGTCGCAGTATTAGCAGTGCTATTACAAGGACATGAAGGGACAAAACACCTTTTGGCGTACTTTTCTATAAAATTCAAATCCACTGAACAATCATGGGAGATTTATGATAAAGAGCTTGCTGTTAAATATTGGTCGCTTAATTACTGGAGATATCTCCTCAAGAGTGCAACATGAGATCACTGTGCGTACTGACCATAGATCTTTTTTGTTATATTGTAAACCACAAAAATTAGCCCAACGCCAGGAATATACCTATTAGGACCTTTGTAGTTCTTAATTCAAATATGAGTTTATAAAGGGTCCACTGAATGTTCTTCCCAGCATATAGAGTTGAAACCCGGCACTGGCTCCAGCCCATATGATGCCCTGTCTGAGATCACTACATTTGTGCCCTTTCCAAGATTATTTCCCTAGATCCAGTCATAATATATTATGTTGATCTGGCCCCAAGCACACCCATGCTTGAATGGGTCTTGGCAGCTCAATTATGTTGCCTTGAAGGAATAAAGTTGGTGGAAGACATAGAGACTTCTAATCACAAGAAACCTCTTTATACTTTAAAGGATGGGGTAATTTTTTGTGACAGGATAAGGTCCCACTTGTCCTGAGCATGCATGTTATTGAGAATCGCCACGTTCCACCTACGGCAGACCACCCAGGTTTCAAAGTGTGTGCTGAATTTGTTAAAAGGACATAAGATTATACTTGCTCCTCAAATTACATCTCAGTTTGGTTAGTTGGCTGTACCACCGAATCTCTCTCTAAATCTGATTAATCAGGGAAGAAGGGCCTTATCCACCCACTTTAACAAGCAGAAGGTCCCTGGACATAAATTTCAGTATATTTTGTTGTGGAACTTCCCCTGTCAAATGAGGTTTGAAGCTTTGATTGTAGTTGTGGATAAAACACTACATGGAACTGTTTTCCCATGCCAAACAACTATTACAGCGGCAGAAACAGCGACCTTATTAATTGTCCATGTGTTCTGCATGTTTGGCCTTCCAGAATTGTGAGTGAAATTGGCCCTCAATCTTTAGCAAGGTTTTATGAAGATCTACTGTGACTTCTCAGCATCAAAACTGCCATTCTATAACATACCACCTTAAATTAAATGGGCAAATAGATAGGGTCAATAAAGTCCTGGAACAATACTTATGTTGTTACTACTCAGCCATCCTGGGATAACTGTCACAATTATCCCTCTGTCACAAATTGGGTACAATAACGCGATACACTCTTCCACTGGGTTTTCCAATTTGAATTTAGTTTTGGGTACAACCCCTCTTTCCAAATTGGGCCACAATTGACCTACTTGGTTCCTGAAGTAGAAGACCATATTCCCCAGATCTGGGCACTAAAACCTTGTATAAGAACACTTGTCAAAAGCCATAAAATTACAAGAGGTTTGCTAATTTAAAACAGCTTTCAGAACACCTTATTTCAGAAGCCTAGCTTGTTATGCTAGATACCCAACACATGAATATGAAGGTCCCCTCATAAAAGTTAGCTAGTAAGCACTCAGATCCTTTTTAAGTGGAAAAAGATTTGGGTTTTGGGGCATACCACATAAAGTTTCCCACTCATTTTAAACAACATAATTTTTCCAAATTTCTTAATTAGCCCCTTTAAGGGGGAGCGACCCACTACTTCAGAACTCATCATTGTGGGGACTCTCAAAAGGCAGAAGTTGAACTGATACTAGCCTTAAGGAAATCCAGAAGGTGTGTAAAGTACATTATCGCATGGAAAGTCTACCTTAATTATGAAAATAGTTGGATAATCATGAAGACTGTAAAATTATAAGAAGTTACTGGCCAAGTTCCATGAGTCACGCTGTGTCCACTAACTTCCTAAGAAAATCTCTTCTATTTCTGAAATTTAAAACTCCTAACAAGACCCATAAACTACACCCTGGTTCAAGTACCAGTAGTAGGAATCTTTTTAGTTCAAAAAAAGAGTTTTAAAGTATGTTTGGAAACCCAAACTCTTAAGTTAGACTATGGGAAATTCCCTTATCAACGCAAGAGTGGACTCAAGCCACCTGTGGAGACTTTGGTGCAACAGGTTGACTTGTCCGTGCTGTATATGAGCGGTAGGTTAATTTTCTAGCCCCTAAAAATCCCCCTACTGTACCTCCCTTTCTTACTTAGACCCTAGTGGAAATAATCAAGGTGGTCAGTAGGGAGGTAATTCAGACTAGGGGCCACCATAAGGACCCCCAGACTCATCCTATCTCCAATCTGTCATCCCCCAACCCCTCTAGAACTAGGAAATTCAGCTTAAAACTTGGAGAGGCCTTACCAAGTCAGAAAAACCATTATGGTCACCAAATATGAGGTTACAGATTAGGGGTTACTGTGGGAATTTTATATGACCACATTATCCAGCTTGGGATTAATTAAGCTTCAATTTATTTAAATTAATGGCTCACATATAAAAATTAGCTTATTGATTAAGCTTTGGATGACAATTTAGTTATGTCATCTTGGTGGCATAAATAACCAACTAAACAATTAATTGTAATTCTCATTGGATCATATCTGATGATAATTACGGTTGCAATTTCATCAGGGGATTGTTGATGACAATTTGGAGATGAGTAAATTAACTTGAAATGGCAATTTCTCGTAGGAAATCATTGGGTTTAGTAGCTGACATGTGGTCTGATACAAATGGTGATTTAAATACGCTATTCCTTGTGAATATCAGCTGGAAATTCCAAAAATTGAACCAATATCTCTTTTTTATCAGCTAGGCGTGCTGAGACCATTGTAGCTACCACAATTTACCCTAAACACATGTCCTCTCATACTTCCACCTATAAATATTCCCTCATTTTAATATTAATAAACACCTTAGACCTATAGTTTATATTTATTATATCTTGTAGTTTATCTGCCTCTTGTGAAGAGACCTTTTCTAAGTGTCAACACCAGAGTGAGACCAAAGTCACTTAAATCAATATATTTTGCCAGAGTGAGGCTGAAGTCACTAGAATTCTTATATCTTGCCAGAGTGAGGATGAAGTCACTTATTATTATCTGCCAGAGTAGGGCCGAATCTACACATTTATCCAAACTTGACTAAGCTAATTGTCTTCATACAATTAGCAAGTTTGTCTTATTTCCAGAAACAGTAGTTAAGCAAACCTGTGCACCAGTGAGAACCCATCGGTTTTTACAGTTACTGATCTAAGATGAGAGTTCATCACCCAATAATTTTAAATACAAATCAAAAATGAACTTAAAATTTCTTAAGCAGATTATCCAAACACATGATAAAAAATTCCCTTGAGTTTGGATCAATTAAAGCACCTCCGCCACTGATCTGAGGGTACTAAAGTCAGAGCTTTTATGACCTCATACATAAACCATCTGACAACCCCTTAAACCCAAGATGCACTTCTCAACATGACCAAGTGGAACTAACAAAGAGAGTGCATAAGCTAGGCCAGATACAAGTCCTCCCAATTTTTCCTTCCCACTAAATAAAAGTTAATAGAGCCTCCTAGGGTCTGTTTTCAGTTCACTCTCTTATATCTGGTTCTATATAAAAATCATGTTTCTCCCAAATTGCTCTCCGTGGACTCTGCCAGATTGATACATTACCTTATTTTTCTCTTTGTATCCAGAAAGCCATGCTGCCTTCAGCATCCTACCCTAATTTTTTAATAAGCACCTGACCTATCAATCCAGAAGCTCACCATGCAATAGTGGAAGTCATAAGGAGCTATTCTCCCAAATTGTTTCCACAATCTGCCTTGTCAGAAACCCACCCCAATACATCAGATTTAATCCGCCGACCCCACCACTGTTTTGGCACAATCTGGCCAACCAAGAGCCTCTTAACCTATTGCTTGTGTAGGCCAAAGTCATTCGTTTACTTTCCCTGCTGACCCACCACTGGCTTGCATGATCTGGACAACATGAGGACTTTCAAACTGCCAATTTTGATATGCCATTAATAGGTGATGAATGCTTATCCTTGCAACTGGAGGAGAAGCTCAGTCGCAGATCATCTGGAGCAATGATCCTCAGGGAAATTTACCCCAATTTATATAGATAAATTGATCCGCCGCTTTATTACCTTTTCTGACTCTTCACAGAAGTTTGAATTATTTTTCAACCACGGAATGATCGTCAAGCTCACCTTGTATACAAATTAACCCAATTTGATTCAATTAGCAATCTCAATCACCATTATTGTGAATTAGAACCTCTTAGTGAGCCTAGTAACTATCAAATGTATGAAGAAAAACCAGAGAATTCTGGGACTAATATTTAATTCTAGAAACAGACAACCCAAAATGAGTGGTAGTCCTACATGCCTCTCCAACCCTTGGTATCCCCAGAAGGACCCGCGGTTGCCCCATTGCAGCCATTTGGTTTGCTATATGGCCTTTAGTAAGTTGATGAACTTTTACTACCCTCATAGGAATCCTAGGGCATCCCTTCAACAAGTCGTCAGGGATGCTATGCCACTGCCATTATGAGTGTTCCACTGGGTTGTCACACATCCATACTGGAAGCACAGACTTACTTTAATTAGCAGAATCCATAACAAACTCCACCGCATATGCCACTGCTTGGACTACCTTATAGGTTTAAATGCAAATGCGATTAACAAGCTCCATGAAGAACTGCGCCTCTTTGGACAGTCGCCCAGAATGGCTCCTGCTCAGGATTACCAAGATTTCCTAGACTCTATATATAGTGAAGCCACTAAGCATACAAAAATTAGAAACACAGCTATACTCTAAAAGACGTAAACCATAAACTATACTATGAAACCAATTTCATATATATATAAATGGATGTACATAGAGTCAAATCTGTTGCCTTGAAAATTGATTAAAGATTAATAGAAATACTGCTAAAGCACCTACCAGATGATTTGTGAAATATTAAAACAAATTGGTAAACTGAGAAAGCTGTGTAATGAGCACTTGGAGATAGAATCTTCAGTGGAGCCTTCTAAAAATTCAGTAAGCAAAGTAATTTAAATTAATAAATAACAACAGTTTGGGGTTAAGGAAAGATATTTCAAAGATCCATATACTCAATAAAATTTCTTAAATCCAGCAATGCATTCTCACCCAGAATAACCAGAACCAGATATTTAAAACCACTTTCACTAAAGCTGCGTAGCTCAGTAGGGGACAGGCCATTTTGTATTAGCCAACTTCCATTCAACTGGGACATATTTTATACATTGTTTTTTCAGATAGTTTAAGTTTTCCATATAAGGAACACTAGACCGGCACAGGTTGATTCTTTTAATGTCTTTTATTGACTCAAAAGTGCAGTTTAAGAAACTTGTATCTATAACATTATCTAGTTTATTACCAGGAAGGCAGACATATTATGCCAAAGCTTCTTAAGAAATTTAGAGGGAATGTCAAATACAAGACCAATAGCCTATCATCAGCTTCCAAAACATGATACCCTCCCTGAGATCACTGATTGTACTACCCAAGTAGCCTATGCTTTGATAGGGGCTTAAATCTTATCTAAAGCTGATGCAATCATAGGATGACCCAGCTATAAGGCTGGACCAAGAGCTCCACATCATGATGGTTCTTGTTTTACAAGGGAAAGTACCCATAAAAGAGACGTCCACTATCTGCGCAATCTTAGTTTAAATTCTGGACCATAAACTTGGGCCAAGTATAATGTTACTGGGAGCACTCTGAGCACCCCATTAAACCTAAACGTAACTCATTGAGATCTCCCAATCCTAGAAGTTCAGATGTCATTCAATATGTAAAATCTCCTGTGTTACTGCCACTACTGAAAAAAATTGGCCACTATGCGCAAGACTGTCTCAAGAAGTATAGAGTGTATATGACGTAACAAGCAATCAATGGAAATGAAAGGGATGGGTGGAGTAGAGGAGGGACTCTCTACTTCATTATAGCAATCACAATAATCCCACTGTCAGGATTTTCCCTGGGTTAGGTGTAAGCCTTGTCCAGGGGAAGGATTGATATCCTCATTTGAGGGGTCGAATCTATCATACCAGCAAATATAACAAATTTGGGTCTTCATATAAGTTACTCTGAACTTGAGGAAACGGTACATCCCATTTATTAAGACATGTGACCTGGGATATCATTTGACCTGGTCACGAGGGCAGCTAGATCCAAGTAAGGTTCAAGATAATGGGCAATCCAGAAGGCCTAGAGTGATCCTACTTGGATGGGGCCATGACGATCCTTGAGGCACATGTCCCCAAATACCCTATAAAAATCCCTAAATATCAATCTAATAAAACACTTTCGTTCATAGGAATTATTTTATTTTATATTTTTTTAAGTTAATTTATTCAAATAAATGGAGTCTCATCCATTGTCACATCTGGAGCTGCCCCTGTCCTCTCATCTTATGCTAGCCCCTTGCAGTCAGCCTACTTGTTGTGTTCCCCAGCGTTTCACCAGTGAGCGCATCTTGGGGAAACCTGACACCCACACCACCGTGAAAAAGCATTCCCTAATAGATTTCTTTCATGAATGTTTTAAAATGATAAATGGTTACCAATAACGCATATTCTGCGCCAACTCACTCAAAGATAAGAGAAGTAACCAAACTGGAGACTCACCATGGAATAGAAAAGCTGTATCTACCTCAACTTTCAGGACAATTCTTTTTGATTAGTGCTTTTCTTCCACTAATAGTGCATATCTGCTTCATAGAAATACTACAAAAAATTTTCACATTAAAATCCCTCCCAGATCATCTACTATATCATGTGCTCTCAGATGATTGACACAAACTAGAGACTAACATGTGGTTGGAGGAAGTCTCAACCCAGAAAACTGGTTGTGGAACAAGGTCATTAAAGCGAAACCCTTTGGACAAACTGAGTCCCTCCACCATTGCACCGCCCCTAAAAGAAACAAAGGCAGTCTTATACTCATGTTCACAAAGGACTACCTTAAAGGCGAGAACAACTTTGTATAAAACCCAGAGCTAAAAGGACTGGAGACATGCATGTAATAGAAGACCAGAAATCCTCTGGATATACTAATGCGATATTACTATGGCCAAGGTCAAGGTTTAGGTAATTATTGACACAGGGGCAACATTCAATATCATATCTATCATGATGACCGTCAGGTTGCTTTTGACACTGGATGTTAGACGCAAGGAATATTACAGCAATGCGTGCTACAATCAGTCTGTTTCTGAAGGAGTGAACAACCTTTAGCCCCTTAAATTTGGTTCTTTTGCCCCCTAAATTTGGTTCTTTTGCCATAATGGTGCCCAAAATAGTTTTATCCACCAAGCAGTATGACATATTGATTGAAGGAACATTATCATGATAATTTAAGGCCATTGTCAAAATGGTGAGAAAGATGTTCAAGATCCTGGAGCTAAAAAATTCCCAGTCTAATTTGAACATCCTAGAGTAATTAAGAAAAAGCAGCGCACTTCTCCTGAGAGCCTATATTATCAACAAAAGGCAAGTCCACCCAAAGCAGCTGCCAAACGCTGAAGGCATTCAGTCCAACCACCCATTACCCAGCACCCCATAAGATCAGATGGCCAAGATGTACACAAATTATCTATTTTCAGCCTGGTGAAGAGAAACACACAGCTTATAAAACAAGTTTAGCTACTAAGTTATTGCAAAAAACTGGACCCTTTAAAAAACATAGATAAAATGTTCATCAATGGGTATAAATTTGAGCACATGTTGAATGGGCGCTTCACCAAAGGACTCAATTAAGGTAATTTTTATAAGTATACAAGAAATGTTAAAAGATAAAAGATAAAAATTAATTAAACTCTTTTAATTTGATACATACTTTAATAACTATAATCATTTTGACTTTTTGGTATGACAGATAAGTCTATTAATTATTGTCTTCGCCCCCTGAGGCACATAAATTTACAATACGTTCCCTTTCCTGCCTAGAACATTTACCTAGACCTGAAGCATAGAATTCCATACTTCACCCTGCACTTGAATGACACTGTAATGGCTGAAGCCCTCTACATTGGCCTAAAGATGCTAGGACATGACTAATCTGATGATGAAAAATCCCAAGTTAGAGCAAGTAGTTTTTATTAAGGCTTAAAAGCAAAAAATATGGTAGAAAAAACCAATAGAATTTTAAAAATGGGGTCTCTCATAAATTTAAGGAAGACTTTTATATAAAGTTTAGGGAGATTGGATGCATTAGAATGAAAAAATGCTTAGGGTCAGCGGGAAATTCAGTCTTTGCTATCATATCAATAAACCTATTTAAATTATAAGCAGTCAGATATAGCTGAAAAGTCTGGTGGTACACATTGACTGAATTCTCTGAGTTTTTGGAAGGTGTTAATGATAAGCAAGTTACATTTTACTGTAAATGCCATTATTTGGAAATTATAATGTGACATCACACCCTCACAAGATAAGGCATTGGTGAGAAGTAGCGTATGCAAGAGGAGGGGGTACAGCCACCTGATTTGAATTAATTTTACTACCAACAGGCCCTTGGGACCAAGGAATATGCAGAGTGGAGGAGCCCAAAAACTTATCAACTGAAAAAGGTAAAAGTGAGGTTGGCTTTCAGGTTGACTTGTACAGAATGGCAAAAAATGGGAGGCATGGCATAGGAGCATGAGTTACAGAGCACTGGAGGAGGGACGGCGTTATGGGTGCATGTACCCTGGCTGAGGGAAAGACAGGAGGTAGAAGCGCAGTGGACACATGGTGTCATGCAGATTTTGGACTAGGTATATCAGTAGGGATGCAGAAAAAAGGTCTTAAGATAATGTAAGGGGCAAAGTCTACTGCATTGGCCTAAAGCCATTGGGGATTATCTAAACCAAAAACTAAAAACCCTGAGTTAGAATGAAATTTCCTATTAAGAGTAAATATAGACCGCGAAAAATGGAGAAAAATGAAAAATGAAATTCAAAAAGTGGTTTTTATTTGTAATCTTGTAAGCTTTTATACTGAGGGTTAGGAAAAATTGGATGCATGAGAAGGAAAATACAGTTAGAGTGGCGGAAATCTTGGAAGAGTTATCAAAAGAACTATTTATATGATAAACAGTTTGCAGTATCCAAGTAGGTCTAGTTTATGCACAAATGGGAGTTCCACTGAGCTCTATAGTGGGGTACTTAAAAGTGAGTCATTTTCTACCATAAATGCATTATTTTGGATTAAAAAGATTGTAAAAGACATTAAAAAAGACTCTTAGAGAAGCTGCACTGAAAAACTTACAAGAGACGCAACTGGAGGTAATTATTGTTCATTTTAAGGTGGAATATCAGCGTTTTGCCTGAGTAAAGTAGCCTGACCATGCAGGTTGGGTGTACTAATGCCCAGAAGATAGTTCTGAATGCTCAGGGCTCAGACGAACTATAGACTTGATAGTGGGGCGTTCTATAGGTTAAGTTGCAAACTGATCTGATTGCATACCAGAAAGCCTTTATTGCAAGCCATATGGCTGCAATGGGGAAACTGTGGGTCTTTCTGGGGCAACCCTAAAGGTGGGAGAGGCATGGAGGGCGGCCACTTCTCTTACGTTTGCAGTTGCTGACCTTTAGTACTGTTCCAATATATCCAAAATTGCCACCCAAATGTTTATAAGCTCCAAACTCGCTGATTGATAATGATCTTTGATTCAAATTAAATTCGCAAATTGAATAAATATTTTATTCTGTTAAAATAATAAGACAGCATGATAATCCTTATGTGGTAAAAGGATTACTTCAATCTAAAACATGGAATCGACCAAGGTATTGACTTGCAGATTGGTTTGTCAAATTTAATGGTGGTAGATTTCCTTAACAATGAGTGCATAAATGATCCAGAGTGGATGAACTTGTTTGAGTCAAGCGTTCAGATGTTCTTTGCTAATAAAATGGACTGAAAATGACAGCATTGAAATATTTATGTTGGCCAGATCATGCCAAATCAGTGATGAATCCTCAGGGAAAATCTGGCATCTGGGGACAGTAATTAAAAACAGCGGATTGGGAACCATCACGTTAGCCAGATCATGCTGAGCCAGAAGTTGATTGGTGGGACATGTATATGAATGGGGATGGCCTACATTAGCAGAGGATTAGTGAATTGATGCTGTATTGTAACCCTCAATGGCTTCTGCTGGGGTGCAGCGAGCTACTAGGTCAATGGATTGGGTATCCACTCAGTGAATATTGGAGTTTGATGTTAATGTCATCATGGTTTTCTGTATTATTAAAGAATTCGTTACAAATTAAAAAATCCAGGGTAGTCCACATATAATTAAAAGCACAGTGAATTATATTATAAAAAGCTTGAAAATGTAAAATGACTGACAATAGGTCCTAGGAGGGGATTTTGTCTTTATAGTGGGTGTTGTAATTTGGTGGAATCGTTGAGATACACCATAAGGGATTTTGCACAGGGTTTGGCCCACTGAGCAATAGGACCAACAATATGATGATCGTGGCCCTTGGTAACAACAGAATAAAATTAATCTAATTAATATGGGGCACTTGTTCCCACTAAACTATTTTATTTTAACATAATAAACACAGCGGATCCTCGCTGTTTTGCTCACTCTATTCTATTAACAACCTCCTTTCATAATTGCCCATCTCGCTTATATACAGCAGCTTTAGACAAAACTGCTCTCATAGCTTGGACTATTCTGTTCTACCGATTCTCCTCATTTCAGCTTGTTATCCTTTAGTTCTCAATCACCTAATTGTAGGCGATTTAAATTGTATTCTTCAAATGTCAACATTGCCTTATTGCCTTATTTAGAGGCGATCCAATAATAAACCCATCATATCCCAATATTGCCTCGTCTTAAGGCACTCAAATAATCATAACTGATATCATTTTGACATATTCTTCCCAATTCACCCTAACTGTCCCAAGATTATCATCCAGTCATATCAGAATTGTGACATTACCCCCTCATTGACTGGACAATAAGGCTCCTATTGCTTGTATGGTTGTAGGAACTTTGCATGTGCTCAGTTAATGATCTGACCACTTGCAGGGTCATTTATGGTATATGTGTCAACTCCAGTTTTCTCTATAACTTTGAATGGACCAATCCAAATACTGGGCAGCTGTGTTTCCGCCTGAACCCATGTTGTTCATGGAAGAGAACCATATTTCCTTCTTTGAACTGCGCCAACTTTCTATGACAGACCTGATTGGCAGCTTGATTCCTGATCTTCTTGGCTAAGCTGAAAGAATATGCTTCAGTTTGCAATTTGATCAGAGTGTTTGCAAGGTTAGTCAAATAGTGATGAGGTTCCATTCTACCAGTGTCTTCTACACATGAATAAAGTAACGCTGGAAGAGCCAGGAGTCAGCCATATAGTAGTTGGAAAGGACTATTCCCCATGGCGGAATGATAACTAATGATATAGGCAAAAATGGCAGTTGAAAGAAGAGAACTCTCTTCAGAAGGTCGATCCATTAAAAATTTTTGTAGTATGTTCACCAAAGTTACATTCACCTGTTCGACAATTATATTGGATTTAGGGTGGTATGGAGTCATCAGAAATCCGTGGATACCCATAAGCTAATTCAGTTTATGGAGGATGTGTATTGTAAAGTTGGTTCCGTTATCAGTGAGAATGAACTGAAGGCAGCTGTGGAGCTAAATAATGCATTCCATTAAGAACTTGGCCACTGTAACCACCCCCAAATCCTGTATTGCCCTCGCTTCAACCCACTGGGTCAAGTAGTCAATAGCCACCAGAATGTACTTATACCAGTTAGCTCCTGTTGGAAAGGGACCAATGACATCAAGGGAAACTGTATGCCAAGCAATTGTGGTTCCACTACCTGATACAAAGTCTTACAGTGGAATGGCTTCTCCACTTGGCACTGATGGCAACAGGAAATGGTTTTGAGCACATCAAAGTTCATGATTTTCCAATAGTGCTAATGGCGCAACGACTCCATTGTCTTGTGCACCCCACCATGTCCGACTGCTTTGTGGGCACTCATAATAATTCTCAGCCGTGCTGAGGGTCACGGAAAATTCACCATAGAATCGCCAATCTGCTTGTATAGTTCCTCATTCTGTTGGAAGGTATTTGTTCACATTTCATTTAACGCTTTAATTACTTGGGGCGGTTAATTGTCATTCTTTCCGCTGAGCATTTTGTTGAACATTATGTCACTTAAATCTGCTGTAACTGCAATTGTTGGCAATCTTGATAAATAATTGGCATTTTGGTGTTTTGCTCCTGGTCAGTGAAGAATTTTGAAGTCATAAGCTTACAGATTAAGAAGTCATCAGGCTAGCCACCCCTCAGGCTCCTTCAAACACTACAATTAGCGCAATGATGCATGATCTGTTACAACCTTAAACTTTACTCCATGCAAGTAGACTCAAAACTTCTTATACATATAGATCACTGCTAAGCACTCTCTCATGTTTATGGTGTAATTCTATTCATGGCAATTCAAGCTATGACTACAGTATGCCACGGGGTGCTCCTCTCCCTCATCATCCTTCTGAGACAGGACAGCCCCAAAAGCGGAAAGTGATGCATCTGTCTGCACTATAAATTCCTTATCAAAATTAGGGTAGTGCAACACGGGCGCACTAATTAGTGCCATTCAAAGTGTATCAAAGGCACATTGGTGCTGGTTTGTCAATTCGAACATGGCATCCTTCTTTAGTAGCTCAAACAGTGGACCTCCAATGCAACTGAAATTGGGTATGAAGCGTCTGTAATAACCCACTATTCCCAAAAACACCTTAGTGTCCTGCTTACTAACTGGCTTAGTCATTTTCTGGATAGCATCCACCTTGGGGGGTTGGGGTCTTAGCCTAGTCGCATCCACCACAAAATTGAGGTACTCCAGCTGATCCTTGAAGAAGTGGCATTTCTGGGGCTTGATTTTAATATTGGACTCAGCCAGTCGGTGAAATACCTCTTCCAAATGGGTAAGGTGTTCAGTGAATGTGCGAGAGAAGACGTTAATACCATTAAGGTACACAAGTACACATGACAGCTTCATATCGCCCAGAATGGTGTCCATTGCACGTTGGAACATAGCTGGGGCATTAAATAGCCCTTGCGGCATCTAAGTTGGTTGGAAAAGCCCCTTGGATGTTATTATGGCGCATTTTCTTGTTCCTCCACAGGCAACTCTATTTGCCAATAACTGGATATCAAATCCATTGCTGAGAAGTAGAGAGCTCAACCTAACAGAGCCAGCGCATCATTAATATGTGACAGAGGGTATGAGTCTTTTTTGGTGACACTATTGAGCTTCCAGTAGTTGATTACTACGCAGTTAGTACCATCCCTCTTTTTAATAATTAGGACAGGCAAAGCCCACGGACTCTTAGATGATTTAAGCATTCCCTGCTCTAGCAGCTTGTCAATCTCCTCAGTGACGAATTCTTCAGCTGCCCTTGATCAGCGGATTGGCTGAGACCTGATGGGGGGATGATCCCCAGTGTCCAGCTGACGAACAACCCCCCAAGCGCGCCCTAAATCATGATTGTTGACGTCAAAAATCTCTTTGTATTTTTGAAATAAAGCTTCTTCCTGATCCTATCTGGTCTTCTGATAGCCCCATTAAATTCTCCCATGATACAACCACCATTACACCGAGATGTGGTTTGATGGGCAGACCAAATTATCCAGAGACCCAAACTCATGAACCTGGTTGACCTCCCCAACCGAATTCAAATGTAAATACGCTATAATTTGATGCCAGCGGATTTGAATTGGTATTTTCTGAAGATTTGCTATCAATACCTTGATCTCCTCATGGCCTGGAAGTATGATGCCTGGAGCCCTGTGAGGCTCAAGCCACGATTGCTGATAAGGCTCAATGATCTCCCCATAGAGCCCATCTGGCACTTCCACCTCTAACTCAGTGTCTACTTATACTTGATGTCCAGAGGGAATGGATATAGCTCCAGCTGCTCTAAGCGGTAGCCCCTGATATTCATATATCTGATGGAGAAGGGCCCGAGTTTTCCCTTTTAATTGATGATAGTATACTGGAATCACCCCATCATTGTAGGCAAGGTTGATTTGTCCCATATGCACTGAGCCCTTCAGCACTCCGCTGGAGGTAAAATAAATTGGGATCTGCTGTCCCAAAATGGCTAGGATCTCTTCCATCATGTCAATGACAGCACCATAGTTCGCATAAAAGCAGTTTCAATCAACAGATCAGAGTTACTATTTGTTAATACTACTGCCAGAGCCACAACAACGATGGATCTAAACTCAAAGGGAGGCACGCTATACACTCCTTCAGATACTGTGGTTTCTGCTCCAGAAGTCCCATACACCATCTGGTGGTCTATATCAGGTTTTAAAGACAACTTTGCCACCAACTTAGTGTAGACAATGTTAACAGGAGCGCCCATATCATTTATAGCTTGTACTCAGGTTTTGGCTACCACAATATCACACTAAGTGCACTCCGAGTAAGATGAATGCTGGTTATTTACTACATGTACATTCAGTGATTCACATTTTTCCCAGGGAACTTATAATACCCGCGCCAACTGTAGGGTACTCTGTTATAATTGCGTCTACTGGAAGGGTGACCTCTACTCCTCTTAGAGACAACACATCTGCAAATGGTTCTAGCTGGTCAGATGAACTATGGTCAAGCATTTGACAAGCGTAAGGCTTTGGCTGCTCCAGAAACCTTGTGTCCACCATTTCTTTGACTTGTGCTTGAGTCAGCACATTTACTCCCCTAAATGGCTGTTGGTAGAGGAATGTATCATCATACTGGGAGGCTTCTGCTGCAATTAATACAGTAGATTCAGGTTTGACGTATGAATTTGAGATAGCGGAAGTAGAGAGTCCCATCTCTACTCCACTCTGACTTTTCTTTGATAACTTTGATCCTGTTGTACATAAGGGATCTGTCAATTGAGAACCATCATCCCATGTGCCCAGTGCAACTGCAATTAAATCAACTTACTCCATAGGGCCTACATCTGGGCTTTATATAAGTTGGCCCACTTGGAAGGTTATTCCAAAAATGATTGGTGTAACCAGACCCACATTAGTAGAACGCCTGCTGTCAATAAGCATATTTAGGGCTGAAGTGGTAGTTGGTCAGTTGTCGCTCAGCAGTTGTTGACAGATGTTGGACTGCAGTGAGTAACCTGGAGGAACCTGCACTGACTGGTTGATTCCCCCACATGATTAGGGTTGTCAGCGGTGACAATGTGAATCTGTTCATTATTGGGTGGAGGGAAAGTTACTGCTAAGAAACATACAAACTGAACAAGTTTAAGAAGAGGTACATTTTCCTCCAACAACGGGGCCAAGACATTGTATAGCTCAGTCTATGGCTTCACCGCAGAGGACAATACAATGCACACATCAACTTCAGATAAAAATTCTGCCCCAATCAAAGCATGGGCTTCCACCATAAATTTCTCAGTGAATGTGGTGAGGGTCTCATTTCTCTGAAACCTGATGGTCAAGAGCTCAGCTTTCCACTGCAACATCTTTGCAGTTTCGCCAAACAACTGCAGCACCATCTCCTTGACTTTTTTGGTATGTAACGGAACTATCTGGAAGGTAACAAACAACTTGATCAGCACTTCTGACAACCAAGGTTGAGATCAACGGGTTTGCTCTTCACCGGTCTGAGGTTCCTTCAGTCAAAACTCAAATTGTCAAATAAACCCATGAATATTTCCTTCGCAATCAAATGGTGGCAGCTTATCACTGCAAACTTCCTTAAAAAGCTCATCTTGTATTTTTAGCACAGTTTCCAATGCAAGTTTCAATTCTTCATATGCAACAGTCCCAGCATGTTGTGAAGATTCCTTATCAAAGCAACCTGAATGCACATAACAGTCATCTGAGCTTTTATTATTTTATAACTGATCAATGGGACCCCTGTAGTGAGCACCACTGTTGTAATTTGGCGGAATTGTTGAGATACGCCATAAGGGGATTTTGCACAGGGTTTTGCCCACTGAGCAATAGGATCAACAATATGATTATTGTGGCCCTCAGTAACAACTGAATAAACTTAAAATTAATAAATATGGGGCACTTGCTCCCATTAAACTATTTTTATACAATAAACAGCGGATCCTTGCTGTTTCACTCACTCTATCCTAATAACAACTCTCTTCCCTTAATCTCCCATCTCACTTATATACATCAGCTTCAGATGATACTGCTCTCATAGCTTGTACTATTCTGTTCCACTGATTCTCCTCATTTCAGCTTGTTATTCTTTAGTTCTTGATCTCCCTAATTGTAGGCGATTTAATTTGTATTTGTCAAATGTTGACATCACCCTATCGCATTATTTAGAGGCGATTTAACAATAAACACGTTATGTCCCAATATTGCCTCCTCTTGAGGCACTCAAATAATCATAACTGATATCATTTGATGGATTCTTCTCTATCCGCCCTAGCTGTCCCAAGATTATCATCCAGTCATATCAGAATTGCAACAGTTTGGGAAAGAAAGGTGATTGGAAGGTGGCTTGGAACTGCTCTGCCTTAGGTTTTTCCTAGTAGATTCATTTGGTCAATACAAGAAGAGCATCATGGGTGGGAGAGTTTTCTTGATGAGTTCATACAAGCTCATAAAAGCTCTGGCAGAAGTTATCACAAATAGATAATGAATTTATTATAATTGAACCAAACTTGAATAAATTCAACTGGATTGTTCATTTAACGCATTCTACTTTAGGATAAATTGATTACACGGTCCTATTTATATTTAGCAACACTGGAGTTGGACTATCAACTTGGATCAATAATCTGTGATACACAACTTTAATATCACGTGAGCCTTTCTAATTATCTGACTTTTTGAAGGTTTCCCAAGTTCTAAGGCCAATATCTAAGTTCCAGAGGGGTTGAGGGATTACTGACTAAGGATAAGATGAGCCTTGGAACCCTGCTGGTGGCCCCTGGTCTCCGCAGCCTCTACAAACCCCCTTAATTATTTTCATAGGACTAAAGTTGAAAAGGGAGTTACAATAGGGAGATCCCTAGGGGACGTGGCAGTGACCCACTACTCATCTAAACATGCGTCAGTTTGCTCAGTTGTTTAAAGGCTCTACTGGTTCTTTTAGTCCCCTTTTTTCGCCTGTAGGTAAATTTTTACGGTCTAAACATAGAAGGGTTTTCTCCATAATTATATTATTCTCTTTTTTACACTGGAAAGATCCCTCCTTCTGGTGCATGGACCAGGTTTAGTCTTTGTGTTTGGCCGAAAGTTTTATGGTTAGAACGGCGGCTGTTTTTTTGGAGGGAAGGGGTCCTCATGATGTATTTATGGAGAACAACCACCTACTCCTTTACAGTTTGTGCAGTCCTTTGCGCTCACCAAGCTATTATCATAGTTAGGGTAGCCCTTCCGTGATATCAAATACTGAGCAGATCAACAGTATTTCTTGAAGCAAAAAAATTCAACTTCTGCTTTTTGTGAGTTGCCAGCCATTATAAGTTCTGGGTGGTGGGTCGCTCGCCTTTAAAGAGGGATAGTTAGAGCTTGGGGAACATTTTATGTTGTCTCTAGTGCTCTGAGATTTATAAGGTATGCCCCATTCCCTTAAGCTTTTTTACACTTTAAAAAGCCCCAAGCGCTTAATTGCTAGCTTCTGTGAGGGAAAATTCAGATTCAGACTGCAGGTATCTAACTTATAATAAATTTTACTGAGATATCATGTCAGGGAGGCTTATGATTGGTAAACTTATTATAATCTTTGGCGTTCTTTGATAAATGTTTCTGGACAAGATTTGAGTCTTTAAGATGTGGGTAATGAATTCTTCTGCTGTGGGAACTTCTGAGGTTAAACGTGGACTATTTTGAAATGAGGGGTTATACACCAGGGTGACCTCAAATGGGAAACCCCAAGGAGGGTTGTACCAAGTTGTAGGCAAAATGTACTAGTGGAAGGTCTGTGGCCTATGTAATCTGGGAGGCAGATGATTAATAAGTTAGTTATTGCTCTAAGACATGATTGACCCTCTCAGTTTTCCCATCCAATTGTGTGTGATAGGCCATCAACTGACAGGGTTTGATGATAAGGAGACATAGTAATGAAAAAAACCTAGCTGTAAACTGATGGCCGTGGTACTCACAATTTCCTTTGGGAGGACAAAAATGGAATCACTTGGGTAATAATAGGTTTCTGTCTCTGATGCTGTTATGATCGTATGACATGGGATAAACAGCGAAAACTTAGTGAACCTATCTGTAATCACCATTTAAGCATCAAGCCCAATTGGATAGGGGAAAATACACAATGAAATTTACTGAGACAGATGTTAAGGGCCTTCTGCTTGTTTCAATGGGTGGAGGAGACCCTTCTTCCCTGATAGGTCATATTTGATGAAATAATAGGTGATACATCTTGCTAATAACTTGGGCTGACTTGGAAAGCCCAGCCAAATACAGGCTCTTTGACAAGTTCAGCGAACTTTTTTGAAACAATGTGAATAATGCGGGTGTGGCGTGGTGATCTCAAAAACCTGCATACGCAAGCAGGTGGTACCCAGATCCTATCATAAAAAATCTACCCCACCCTTTATAGGGATACAGGGGCCATTTGCATTGACTAGTGTTCAAATCTTACACCAACATTATTCTGTTGGGGCAACACAATTAAGCTGCCAAAACTCAATTACACATGGATTCCTTTGGGGCCAGATCAGCATAATATAATGTGCTGGAGTCAGAGTGAGGATTATGGAAGAGTGCACCACGGTAGTGAGCTCAGACAGGTCATCCTCTGGGACTGGAGTCATGGCAGGGTTAAAGCTTAATATGTCAAGCAACACATTTAGTGTCCCTTATATTTAATCATACATGAATTGGAAACTACAATGATCCCATTAGATACATGCTTGGCATTAGCCCAGTTTCTGTGGCTTGCTATAGTACATTGAATAAATGTGGTAACT
This sequence comes from Massospora cicadina, assembly GCA_022478985.1. Classification (NCBI taxonomy): domain Eukaryota; kingdom Fungi; phylum Entomophthoromycota; class Entomophthoromycetes; order Entomophthorales; family Entomophthoraceae; genus Massospora; species Massospora cicadina. Next base: position 48,870 of record JAKSZP010013256.1, read on the forward strand.
TCTCACAGTGATCTCATTTTGATTCCTCTGGAGAAGTTTTCCAGTGGGTAAGTGACCATGTGACTAACTCTAACTCTATATTAAAGATCGCCATGCCCGCTCCTGGAGGTGAATTACTGGGATAAATATGTTACAAGATGCTCTGTCTCCTTGTGCTTTTATAATAACAATGCTCCCACAGCAACTGTAGAGGCATCACAAGCCTCATTGAATGGCTTGGATGTGTCAGCATGACACAAACTGGTGCTGACAGTAAAATCTCTTTGGTTGCCTCAAAAACCTGTTGGCATTCATTTAACCATTTGGTAGTAACATCTTTCCCTGTTTTGAATGGAGGGGCGCGCTCAGCTGATTATGCGCTGGTGAGAACTTCTTAAAAGAAATCACAGTACTAAAAAAGCTTATAGCTGCTTTTGGGTGGCGGGGGTTTTTCAAGACAGAATGGCCTCCAACTTGCATGGATGGACAGCATATCCATCTTCAAGGACTATGTTTGTCAAAAAAAGTTACCCTCTTTAAAGAACTAACACCTGGAAAGCTTTACAAAAAGACCCATAATATGAAAGGCTGCCATCATGGCCTCCAAGTCTGTGAAATACTTGTCATGTGTTGGAGAATTGTTTTAATATGTCATCAGTAAGTGACACCACAAGTAAAGTTTAGATAGTTAAGGACATTGTCAATAAGACGATGAATAGTTTAGAAAATTTTTAGCCAACTAGCATCACTTTCTTTGAAAAATCTCACGCCTAAAAAAAGGTCTTTAATCCACTCTTGCCCAGCTTTAACCCTAACCTAATTGAAGGCATTGACTATGTCAAGTTTTTGAAAATACTTAAGATTTTGTGATGACCTTAGCTATGGATTAGTCCAGTTGAAGTGGTTATGAGTCAGGCGCAGTCACATTGTTTAAAAAATATTTGATGTGGGTTGACCTTGGGACAAATATACCACATTTAGAATGTTTCTAGCCAGTACAGATTTCAAACTCAAAACCCACACTAGGGTGGAAGCAGCTTTACCTGCCAGGCTAACTGCCCTAAAAATATTCAAGGTGGGTCGACCTTGGATTAAAAATATACCACATCAAGAATTTTTTAGCCAGTATAGGTTTCAAAACTCAAAACCTGCACTAGGGTAAAATCAGTTTTACCTGTCAGGCTAACCACCCTACAGTCACATTGTTTATATAAATATAATTAACATAGTGCCTCAGATTATTATCTGCTTTCTGGGTAATAAATCACAGGATAGGCAATTGTAAAGACTTTTTGATGAACCGCCCCTTTCTATAATGTCATATATCCATATTCTTAGAGCCTTGTCTCCTTCTATATTTAAGGATAATTAGGACAGCTAAATATTAAAGGTGAACTGTCATGTGAAATTATGGGTCATAGTCAGAATGAGAAGGAAGTTGTGTTGCTAGGCTCATATTAAAAACGTCAGATAAAGTGATAATAATTCAGGAAGACCTGAGGGATATCCATAGGGGATAGCTCAGGGGGAATATTGAACTTAGCAAAGCTTTCTTGAGGAATAGTGCTCGTCAAAGGGAACTCAACACTGTGCTTAGTATTGGAGAATGACAAGGAGGTATGGTTAGGCTAATAAATAACTGCTGGCGACGTCACCAGCCCATACCTAAGATTACAGAGTAAAATAAATCTGACACTGCCTAAATGATTGCAGAAGCATAAATCATGAATGAAGAACTACAGTGGACACTGGATATTATGACAGGACATTGTTTCTTAGGAAGCGCCTAATATAAGGGGATACATCTATGTACTGATCAAGTGTTTGGGCGCCTCTTTATCTATTATTTTATTCTGCTCCTGTGTCTAAAAGTACTTGTCTTATATTTTTTGTATCCTATTATGAATTCAATAAAAAAACAAGAAGTATATCTGATCTTATTTAATTTTCACAGAAAGCAAAAGAGCAGCAAAGGTCGGTGAAGGGCTTATGGCAAGGAGAAATCTCTTATTAGTCCATTAATTATGCTGTAATTCTTCCAAGAGCATCCACATATCTTGGTCAGAGACTTGAGAAGATGGATCAGAAACTACTTAGAAAGATAGTTCTATGAATGAGAATCAGGTTCATTGTGAATAAATCAGTAATTTCTTCGCCAGGTCCAATAAGGAAGGCAGCAAGAGTTGAAGTTATTGTTCAGTTCTTTATGTCAGAGATCCAAATGATTAAAGTAAAACTGACCATACAGGCTGGGTGTAGTAATGCTATAAAATAGTCCAGAATGCCCAGGTCTCAGATGATCTAAAATATTGATAGTTGGACGTTCTATAAGTTAAGTGAGTAGAAACTGATCTAATTGCATACCATAGGCCCCATAGAAAACCATATGGCTGCAATGGTGTCAACTGTGGGTTTTACTGAGTCAATCCCAAAGGGGAGAGAGCATGTAGGGCGACCACCCACCCTCTAATTGCAGTTTCTGGCCTTTGGTAACAGCCTTAATATAAAAATTGTCACACAAGTGTTATAATCTTCAAACTCGCTCAGTGATAAATATCTGCAATTCAAGTTAACAAAATCGCAAATAAAATTGCATTGTTTAGATTTTGATTATGGGGAAGTGTAATCCTTCTTTAGTATAAGGGCCAACTTGAGATACCGTGAAGAATCAGCAAAGGTATTGACATGACAGATTGGTTTGTTAGATGAAATGGGGTAGATTGCCTCAACATGAGTGCTCTGAATGATCTGAAACCTGTATACCTTCTATGGGGTTGAGTAGACAGGCGTACTGAAACTTAAAAACATCACGCTTTTATGGCAGGCTGGAAGTCTTATATTGGATGGATTGCGCCAAACCAGTGGTAAATTGGCATAGAAAAAATTTGTAATCTGTAGATTACAGCTATGCATGGAGGGTTTGGAACCACCACATCAGCCATATTGTGTTGAGACAGTGGTGGATTGGTGGGTCAAATCTCACAGATGGGATGGCCTTTATGAGAAGTGGATTGGAGAATTGATTTAGTATTGTAACTCTTAATGGCTCACATGGGGTGCAGCGAGCTACTAGGTCAATGGATTGGAGTATCCACTCAATGATCATTATAGTTTGATTTGGATGACAGCATGGTTTTCTATACTTAAAATGGTGGGAACAGATTTTGGTGAAGTCCAAGGAGAATGAATTTGGATTACATTGTTTTTTATTTTATAAAGGCTCAAAATGGAAAAATGAACTAACAGGCCCACTTAGGGTCTGTTGTGATTGTGGGAATTAGAGATAGGAATTGAAAGGTGTCTTGAAACTAGACCATATTGGGCCCTTTTCCAGCGGATTTTATTGAGTGATCCAAGAAGATCAGCATTGGTGTGTGGGGTTTCTTGATTAGTTGTACAAGCTCATAAAAGCTTTGGCAGCAAATATCTAAAATTGATAATGGAGTCACTTTAATTTAACCAAACTTGAAAAAATCCCAGATTGATTATATGCCATATTCCTCTTTATAAGATATTATTTCTGCTGGTCAGTTTATATTTAGTAAACCCAAAGTTTTACTATTAACTTTGAGCAAAGAATTACAATTTATAACTTTATATCATGTACCTGGTCCATTTTATCCGACTTTGTAAAGTTTCTCAAGCTTCAAGGCCAATTTTTATTGTTCCAGATGGGTTGTAGTTATGAATGAGGGTAAGATGAGTTTTGGAATCCTGCAGGTGGCCCTTGATCTGCGCAACCTTCCTACAGACCCTTACATCTTTCCGCAAGGACAGAATTTGAAAAGGGAAGTACACTAAGGGGATCCTTAGGGGCCAGAGAAGCGGCCCAACGATCATCTAAACCATGAGCTAAATCGCTCAGCTGTCCCAAAGGTTCTACTGGTGCCTTTAATACTCTTTTTCACCTATAGGATTTTTTCACAGTCTAAACTGAGAAGTGGAGTCTCTAGGCTTACTGGGAATGTAAAAAAATTGGTTGACTGAACAATATGCCCCCGCTGATAGCTAGTTACCCCCATATATTACTGCCGCCATAATGGTGTGATAGCTTAATTTTAAAACTGTAAATTTTTAAAAATTAACTATTAAGATGACAAGATGCAAATAATTTAGTGCCACGCCAGTGAAGAGTTATTACACTATTATTCTAATGTTTTAGATAAAAACCTTCATGAATATTTTATCTGGAAAGAAATGGCCAAGATTAGAGTTTATATCCTGTTGTCCACAATAACTCTGATCTGAAATTTAAGTTTTTATATGAAAGAATGCTGAGTCTGAAACAGTAGCATTAATCCACAACAAAAACAAATTGAGAACTTTTCATGAATAGCTTGTTCTAAGATGGTAATTGACTAGTTTATATATTACCCACTCAATGAAATAACTGCACTGAGCAACAATAATTAGCATCATTAATGGAAAGCCCATGAGAGTGATGTAATAATATAAGAAGTATCAGCAGTAAAGTTTATGGGAGTTAGAAGAGCCTAGACAAAAATCTTACAATTGTCCTGGGCAGTGTGATTCTTTCATTTAAAAAGCTTAACTTTACTACGTTTATTTTTCCCTTACTGAAGTTCCAATGAGCAATAATTCTCAAATTGCTATCCTATTAGATTAATGGAATAGAACCTTAAGTTCAAGTACGCCTAAATTTTTATAGTACAATTCTTAGAAAGATGCTGCAATTAATCCAATGCAATGTAACCATTATTTTTTGAGTGACTCTACTGGCACATCGAAAAACTTACAGCCAAGAGATCAAGGTATCGCCCTTCAAGACCATATATGGAAGTGAGCTGTAATTACTCATCAACATACAACTATTGTTAGAAATTACTGTCCCTGACAACGCAAAATTACCATGTGGGCATTGGTCAATATATTCTAGATGCATGAAATTGCAACAAAAGACATTGTTTTGACCCCTACTAGAGTCACCACACATTTTGACGCCTGATTCTTGAAACCTTTTAATTTCAAATTAAGAGATCTCTAAATGTTCTATCACCACCAGCATAACAGTTACTCAAACAAGTTATATAACTCTGGTTGGGTATGTCTCACTTTATATAATGGTAGGATTGGAGAATGCTAAAAATCAGCTTGTCAGCTCTATCTCTCTTATCTTGGAAAGCTGACATGCTGGGGAGGGGTTCTCTTCCACGCAGATAGGATTTGGCGACCTTCTGAAGGAACAAAATCATCCTCACTGTGTATACCTTCTTCTAATGCTACCCAATGTAGCATCACTTGCTCATTAAAATAGTTTATCGCTCTGCTAGAAGTAATCTGTTGACACTCTTAAGCATAACTTTGATACGTTAGCCTAACACAGACTCAATGGAAACCTCTACTAATTTCTTTCTTGGCGTTCTTAGCAACCCAAGGTGCTCTCATAGATTAGTGTCTTCTACTTTAAATCCCAGACTGGTTACTGGCGATCTCTTAACTTAAATTAAAAGTAAGTGGAAAACAGGGATAAACTTAAGATTCTTTGATAAAAAGTTTTTATTTAGAGAAAGCAAAGTAATTTGTATACATCTGGTAAAAATATAAGATAGAAAATGAGTGTATAATAGTAAATAATTGGTAGTGGGGTTTGGAGATATTGTAGGGCTTCAAAACCCAGTAAGTCTATTTTTGTTTCTCGCCTTGGTGGCGGCATCCATCATGCTCAATGCTTCAATACGCAAGCTGCATCTTGTGTGGACATCTTTAACCAGGATGTCATGTGGTCCCTTGCTCAATATCTGCTTCTGCTCTGGAGCGGTAGTACATCTTCTGATATTTACTTTGTAACCTGATTTAGTAATATGCTGATATGCTTGTGATTCTATTGATGGTGCTACTTTGATGCACCTAGCTTCAGGGTTTTGATCAACTCTCAAAATTGGCTGATTTTCTTTTTGGGTAATATTACAACAGAAGTTATTATTGCTTTGTAGGGGAAACCTGATTCATTCATTTCTTTAATATCAGTCAATTGAAAACTACTTTGGACCCCCAAAAGCATAAAAGTGGGAAGAATTTTATATTCTTCAGTGGTGGCGGCGTTTTTGCAATGATGATCTCTTCAGTAAGCTGATATCAGATTATTGAACATTACATCATTATTACCAACTGACAAATTTATTGGACCATTCTCATCTAAAAAAGGGATTTTTCCCATCTGTGACTCGATCTTGAATATATATATATTAAAGTATAGTTAAACTGGCGGGATTCCTTCCAGAGGGCGAGTAATTACTACCCAGTATGCTTGTGGTGGCTTCCGCAACATTATATTCAACATGCTGCAAAGCACAATGGCAACTGAGCGCATGTCATATTTCTTTATGCCTATATCACCCTATGTCAGGTTTTAGGGACATTGTTGGAGTCAAGATGACAAAAAATCATAATCTCAGACCAGAAGGAAGTACCCATAAATTTCTGTTGACTGACTCTCCTGTGATTGAACCACCATTGAAGGGAAGAAGTAGGTTCTGCTTAGGAATAGCATAAGAAATTAATTGTTTATGAAATTTCATTAATGAATTAACTTCATAAGCTTCATGTTCCAAACATTGAGATCTGTAAGCTCAAGTATATTATCTCACAAATTATGAGGTGTAGTTGAGTGAAGATAAACATTGTTTAGACTCAAGTCTGTAATTTAAAAAAATACCCAATTTTTGGAATTCCAAGGCATTCTTTCCAGAACCAAGTTCTCACATGCCCTATAATATTGCCCAGTTTTTGAATGGTAAAGGGTTTTAAATCATATTCACCTGTCATTTTGCATACTTTAGTTACGCTCTATTGTTATCTTAAGAAACAAAAATAACAAGTAAAAACCAAACTTCCTAGGCTATTAGATGAGGTGCTATATTAGGAATTTTTTAATTATGATAATCCCTTTGTTTGGCCCATGTGCAAATAAAGATGCGTGGAGGCTCCCCCTTTTGAGTTGGGCACCACTAGTGCTAAAAAAATCAAGTAACAACCAAACATGCATATGCTAAGCCCCTTATTATTACAAAGGTCCCTACGCATGTTTTTGGAGAAGCCATTTTACCAACTGCTATCTTAAGGGAAGCTAAGATTCCAGTTAAAACCTCTCCAAGACCCAAAAACATCCAATCCCCATGTCCTGGTTGAATGACATGATAGTGGGAACCAACTTTAAGGATAAGGCTGGGCGGCAGGAGGCCCAGAAGGTGAAACTTCAGGCCCTTCCTGACCTCAAGCTTACGTTAGACCAACGCTGGGTACAAGCCAAATATTCCCAGGTTGGTACTAGTGAGGTGCACAACGCCCAGCCCCTTACGTTAGCCCAGGCGGTAAAATGGACATTTTATTTAATTAATGTGGATGGGTCAATTTGGTTGGTTGAGGAACAGGGTTTCAAAACCCATTCCATCTATAAAATAATGCATTTGTCAGATACAACTTCAATCAATTACTTGAGTGAAGTTGGTGTTGGTATATTCTACCAATTTGGATAGGAGTGTTTTCCTATTGGTGAATCAGTGCTTGGGACCACTTTGGCAGACCCTGAATTATCCCAACAAAGTTTAAATTTGATTTTTTTTGTGAACAACGGTCCTTGTTGGTTGACTATAATACAATAAACCTTTCCCGTTTTTTTCCCATTTTTACTTATGTTATCTTGAATGATCCTGTGCATGGACCTCTTTGAGGAGGTCTTGCGCTACAGTAACCATTTCATTTTGAATATGATTAGGTTATCCCCTTGTGCACTGTTGGGTAGCCCCAGTTCTCTCCAACCTGGGACACTTACCCCTTTCTTCCCTGTGCACCGCATCACTTTTGATTGGTTATTTCTTATTACAATTGCTTTTCTCTACTTAAGTTATTATTGCTCTAGCACCCTCTGCTGAGCTCTAGCACCTTTTGTACTAATGGCTATTTCCCTGGAGTTGGACCTGTGCACTAAGCACTACCACGCTAGGAACAGGAGAGTTATAGACACTCTCCTTACACCCCAGCTCCATATTTGCACAAAGCCGCTAATAAGCTTGTGTAGGTTTCTAGAAAATAATCAATGTAAATTATTTTGGTACTTTTGCTTTTAGAGTGGCCTATATGTTTATAAAGAACTCTATCTTAATAATCATACACATTAGAAATCTGTTGATGGCAACCTTACTCATTCTAAATTTTAGTTTAGAAAGCACATAATGCTGACAAGCCTTCAATTTACACATATTGATTCAAGCCATGCTCAAACAATCTAATAATAACCATAACTTTTAGTGGCTTGGTATATAGAGATTCATCTCAAAGTTTACACCTACCCAGAAGTTTTTATTATTGTGCAAGGTTTTTCATCTAAAACCGTAAGATATAACTCTTATAATTTTTTGTCTTAAAAATGTTCAGCACAACAGCAAAATAATCTCTAGAACTTCATAAGAGTACATTATAACAATTTACAATTAAGTGTACATAAAAGTAGAATTTTATAGGAAAAGTTAGAAAATAAAACAAAAGTTGTACCATAATAATTTATATATAGATTAAACCAACATGCATGTTTGATTTTAGTTCTTTCAAGATATCTTCTGGTTTACAGAAGGATAAGTCATTAATAAAGAAATATGATTTATAAAGGGCTATTATATAATAATTTGCTATACTGGAAAGCTAACATTTGGATATTATAATATCTGGTGATTTATGAACTATGATTTTTTTACTCTTAAGTAGAAGGTTTTTTTATAGTATTTTCCATTAAAAAATTTTTCATAGCTTAGTTGGTATGTTTAAATGTTTTTTGTACTTTATATTATTTATAAAAACAGTTTATATTACATAATTTACTAACAATACATCATCGCCTTTTTAAAAGCTTTTTTATCCATGGTTTTCACCAAGATAAACTTATCATAAAAATAATCTAAGATGAGTAAGAAAATTCTAACTCTTGATTTACATGAAACATTTCTAGGCTTACTTTAACTCATATAAATCTTTAGTAAGAAAAAAATTATAACATTTTTTCATAGAGTAAAATATGAAGTAATAAGACTTAATTAAATTCTAGAACTTGTTAATCCTGTACCAAACAATGGTTCTCTTTTGGGACGTAGCTCTTTGTACCTAGAATAATTAATAAAAAAATTTAAATTTATTGTGAGGAAGGCCGACCATGGGACAGACACTTCCAAATTTGACCCAAAAGAGACAAAACTTAGTAACATGGAAGGCACCCCAGAGAACAGATGCTATGTCTTGTTGCCAGCGGGAACGCCACTTATGGGGAGGGGGAGGGAACGTATGAAGGGGCCGTAGCCACAATTGAACATGTGTGGAGGAAGGGGTCTGATTTGATGAACCAAACTGGGAACCAGGAGGAAACCAGCTGTCAGCAACACGGTGGGAGATATCCAAACATCCACGCCTGAAAGTGGTCCACCAAATGAGATTGGAATCTGTGGACAGCTTCTGGGAGGGTGGGGGTGGAGCCTGCGATGGCATCCAAGACAATCGTGTGGATAGTCCACATGGCGATTGCAACCACCAGAGCATGGAGGGAGGGTGGAAGGGGGGAAGCCATTGATAAAGCAAACATATCTCTTGACAGACTGAAATGATGTGTTTGATCCTGGCCCAGCAGACGTTGAACTTCGCGCCATATCACTTTAGAGGTAGGACACTTCTCCAGGCGGTGGAACAGCGTTCCATACTGGCCACACACGTCGCAGGATGAGTGTAAAGCGTTAGAGCGCTCAGCTGTATGGTACACCTGCCTCAGGCAGCGCCACACATTGGAACGGACTTGAGGCTGCAACAGAGGATGGTGTGTGTATTTCCAGATAGTTTTTTGGGTCTCAATGAAATTAAGGGATGTCCATCATGTCCAGATAGTCCACCCTGGATAGGACATGGGGCCGTGTGGGGATAACTCCATCTTGGATGGGTAGCCCCTGTACCTCTTGTGTGAACTGAGGGGAGGGGCGGCCTCTCTGGGCTGTATGTCCGCTAATACAAATTCTCCACTCAGTGCTCCACATGGAGAGGAGGATTCATTTGTAGTGGGTTTTAATCCCGTGAGGACCTGTGGCCGATGGGTGTAAACCAGGTATTTCATCAGGGAGTGGGGGTTCAATGGATTGTTGAGGCCCAAGGCGTGGGAGAAGTTGGAGTGGGCGACGCGGGACCAGTGTTGGGAGGGGAGCTTAGGGGCGGTGACAGCCACAATCCAGGTGCCCAGGATCTTGGCAGCATGGGCTTTGAAGTCAAGCAGGCCCATGCCTCCATGATGATGAGGGCCAAACATGACCTCTAGCCATACTGGTGGAGGGCGGCCTGACCAAAGCCATCCTTGCAGCAGGGCATACAAGGATTTGAAAAAGTCTGGTGAGAAGGGGATGGCGTGGGCTCCAAACCAGACTTTGGAGAGGAGCATAGAGTTGGCTAAAACAACCCTACCAGTAAGGGAAGTAGGGTGGGCTCTGAGGGAGGTGATGCGCTTTGTCACGTTGTCTAGAATATGACTCTCCATTACTGCTGATGCATACCCGCCTGCTTCCACCCACACGCCCAGATGGTGAACTGGCCCTATGGTAGGGCGTGGCATGAAGGGGAGCACCAGTGGGGCGGTGTGGGGTGAGCTGGGAGGGAGAGCACGTGTGCGAGCAGATGGGCTGAGCTGGGCATTGGTTGCTGGGCCTGGCAGTTTTGAGACCAAATAAGGAGGATAATTTTGGTTTTGGAAGCGTTCAGTGCAGTGTTACTTACCCGGGAGTACTCCTGGATGAGAACTTCAAGTGCCTGTGCATCTTTATTATTAGACACCCCAACCACACAGTCATCTGCAAACGCCATCATCTTGACTGGGGCTTGGCCTGGTACATGGACCCCAGTGAGGTGGGCATTCACGTTTTGAAGTAGTGAGTCAAGGCTGAAGTTGTATAAGATTGGGCTAAGGGGGTCCCCTTGTTGTAAGCCCCTTTGAGGGCGGACTACTTCTGTTAGGAATCCAGGACCACATACTGCCATTGTTGCAGATTCAGTGAGCAGCATCACCCAGTTGATGAAGCGAGGGGGTAAGCAGAATTGATGGAGGCAGGCCCTGAGGTATTCCCAGTTTACTCTATCATAGGCCTTCTGTTGGTCCAAGAATACAAGTGCCCCAGAGGCTGTGGGCTGGCATGCGTTAGCCACAGAGTGCACATTGTCCCAAATTGACCTTCTGGGTATGAAACCGAATTGTTCTGGGGAGATGGTGGAAGATGCTACAATCTCTAAACGGTTAGCCATGATTTTAGTTAAAATTTTTGTATCCATGTTAGTTAAAGGAATGGGGCGCCAGTTGGATAAGTCTAGCTTGTCCCCTTTATTGAAGAGTGTGATGGTGAAGGCCTCTTGTCCTCCTGGTAGGAGGCGCGTTTCCAGAAGGCTCCGGTTAATGGAGGCATGCAGCAGTGGGGATATATATTTGAAGTAATTTTTGTAGAATTCATATGGTATGCCACCTGGTCCTGGGCATTTCTGGTTTGGTGCACCGCGGATGGCTGTCCATAATTCATTCGAAGTAATAAAATTCATTATTTCCAGGTATCAGAAAATGGTGCAGATGTGGGCTCAGTCGAGAAATTCCGCCACTTTGGCTGGCTGAATTGGATCAGATTGGTATAACTCAGAGTAATAATTTTGTGTTTCAATTGCCACTTCAGCTGGTGTATCCACGATGGAATCATCTGATCTTTGCACCTGTGTGCAGGCCATGCTCTGGCGTGGTGCGAAAATTTCTTTAAAAAAATATGTGGTGCACTTGTCACCCTCTGTAATGCGTTTGGCCCTGTACTGAACACAAACCTGATGTTTGTGTTGCCTTTTGAGCGCGTTGAGGTGGGCGGTTGCCTCCGCCCACTTCTGGCCCCATGCAGGGCTGTATCCTGTAGCTGGGATGTTGGACTCCAGGTGTGCCAACTCTGCCAGAGCGCACAAAATGACAGCTGATGTGGCTTGTGAGCATCTGGAGGAGAGGTGGCGAGAGTGGCGGATGGTGTCCTCTTTGAAAGTTGCCCATGTGGAAATGGGGTCCGCGCAAAACGGTGCAACAAACAATTTTGCCAAAGTTACCTCTTCCACCCATGTGGAAAATCCTGGTGATGCGAGCTTGGGGGGGGCGGATTTTGCACCAATGTGGGGCCTTTGCAACTGTGATGGGTAAGTGGTAGGTTATTGAGACCAGTCAGTGGTCGGAGAATTCCATTTTCATTGTTTTGAAGTGGGAGATGTGGGGTTGGAATTTCGCTGGCGTTAGAATAAGGTTGATGCGGGTCATGGACCTTAATTGGCCGTTGTGGATGTGGGGACGCATCATATTTTTGAGCAGTGGGGCATGTCGCAGCAGCGCATTCATTAACCCAAGGGTGGCTTTTAGAACACATAGCTCTATGTGACCCTGTGGGGCGTGGGGTGAGGGAGGCCACCAGTCCATTGGTGAGGTTAGCCAGCAGTTCATGTCGCCAACTAGGAAAGAATCAGGGGGTAGCGGGAGGGATTTGACCAACAAGAAAAATTCCTGATGCTCGTGTGCACCATTTGGGGCATAGATGTTGATGATTGCGTGTGCAACGTCAGCCCACGAGAAGGTGATGATGAGCACTCAGCCATTTAGGAATGTTTCTGAGGATGTGAATTTGAAAAAATTATTTTTCTGAATTAGCACCCCACAGTGCTTTGACCAAGAGGATAGGGATGGGAGGAGCATTGTTTTCCAAGCTTCCTTGGAACCTTGTGGACAGTGGTACTCCTGGATGGCCAGGATATCCACGGGTAAATTGTGTTGTAAAAAACTCAGTTTCCTTGCCTGGGACGGGGAGGCCTTGAGTCTGGCAATATTCAACGTCCCTAGAGTGAAGGTTTCCCCCATCGCACCTTAGGTGCGAGGGGGTGGGCCCCCAGGCCCACCAGCCCCTTCAAGGTCCACATGGGCTTTCACAGCAGTGCAGGTGTTAGCAGCAACACTATTGGGGTTTTTGTTGATTTTTGTAAAAAGAGTTGCGTTGGCTTTGGCCTTCGCTTTTTGTTTTCTTGACGCCAGATGAATTTTTTGCAGTGCGGATGAATTTGGTGCACCATTGAGTGGGTCAAAAAAAATTTTTCAGTTGGGATAGGTCCCAAGTCAGTTTTGACCAGAGCTTGGGTGCAGCGATTGGGTGAGATCAAATCTCCCATCGGATCCTCAGATTGAGTGGCCCACTCAGCATGGGCTACCCAATCTGATTGGATGATGGATTCCCAAGTTTCTTCCACCGCGAAGGTCTCCATGTCCTCCTGGCGTTGTGAGTTCGGGATGGCGGTGGTGGCCTTGGCCGCTTCCTTGGCCGCAGCCCTATGGGCCTTCTTGGCCTTCTTCCACTCCTGCAGGGAGATGGGCTTTACCAATAGGTAGCAGCCTTGTGCTCCCCACGGGAAAGCCTCCTTGGTGCTTGCGGTTGGTTCATAGTGCGCCTCTCCACTGGCCAAGGCCGCTGAGGGGTGCTTTTGGAATGTGACGCCCTCCTTGATGGGGCATGCATGCACCTTATGGCTGAACGCATCACAGTGGGTGCAAATGGGGGTGCGCTGTTCATGGTTACCTGGAATGGGTGGGTGGTATGCCCTGCGATATCAATAAAAGTGGAGTGCGGGATCTGGGTTAGGTCCTTCACGATCTCCTCAGTTGGGGTCAGAACTGCGATGGCTTTGCCAGTGCACAGGTGTGGCATCAGCATGAAGCGTTGCATTTTGAAAGATTGTATTTTGCTGTATACGGTGAGACCATCTTTCAGGTGTTGCTCCAAAATGTCACGTTTTACCGTAGTAGGCAAAAAGTCAAACGTGAGGAAAATTTGGTTTGATTTTGTCCATCTGGCGCATTTGGTTTTAATGACCCATTGCCCTTCGGGGAGGTTGACCACTATGCACACTGCTGCAGCCTCGTCTGCTGCTATTTTTCTTTCAAAACCTAGGTCCAGCCAACTGCATGACATGGAGTGAGGTGCAACATACACCGCAGTCAGGAAAATTTTGTGTATATTTTCACAAAACTTTTCCCACAAGGCCATTTTTTGGATGTACAAATACACACGGACTCCAAATTCCACCGATGAAAGTGGCTGGGAGTGTGGCGTGTTGATGTACTGGTTGCATCGTGCTTGCCATGCAAGTATCTCCGGGGAAATTGTGACTGCCAGTTTTTTGAGAGTATTTTCTATTCCGCCGGATTCTCTGGGGCGTTTTTGAACGTTGGAGGCCGCAGGCCTTCCGCCTGCTCCTCTTACCTTGCTTGCCCAACTGCTCCCTGACATGGGCGCAGACTAATCTCCTCTGTGAGATTATCAAACTAGATTTAGTCTTGAATTGAATAGGTTGCAAAAGTGTTTGCAACGAGAAAGAAAAGTTTTTTGTCTTCTATATCTATAGCAACCCGTTATACCAACCTTTAGTCAACATTATATCTCTTTTTGGGTGGCACAGAACTTAAATCCACCAAACTTTAATAAAATGATAATTATTCTATCTAGTGCTAATATTTTGATTCTATCCTTATTAGGAATTAAAGTCCAAAGATACATCATGGTAAGCTTAAAAATTTGGAGGTTCATAACATAAAGTTAGGCTAAACAGTTAAAGTTCACTTAGAGCTCACACCTTTAAAAATTACTTTATAACTTGTATAGAGATAATATCCTAGGTATGGTTATCAAAAAATTGATAGAGTTTTTAAAGTCCAAATATATGGCCAAAAGATAGTTAAAGAAAAATAAAAATGTATCTGTAAAATCAAAGTTTGTGTTAAACATTGCAGAATTGTTATTGTGCGAAAGAAAATGCTATCCATCTGTTAACGTCTGCAATTATATATGCTTTTAGTATGCATAAACTTGTCATAATCTAAAAAGGCTCACTTTTGTTTTCCTTGATACTAAATGGGCAAACAAAGGGGGATTATCAATGTTTATTTGATTGCAGCTGAGCTCCTAAAAGCTTGAGGCGAGAGAAGGGGGAGGAGTAGGTGTATATAAAGGGGAGGAGGTTGTGTTTATCATAGACGTTCCTCAGTTTAAAAGGATCTGGGAAAAACTGATGACATAGTTCATATCTTCATGGCCATCTTGAGGTGGACCTAAAATTGAATGACCATATAAGTTTTGTCTAATCCTGTGATTCAAAGGGGGCACATAGGATGGAGTTGTGGATGGCAAAGATAGCAATGCATAGACCAAGATTAAAGGGAATAGTGACCATCCTAATAAAGAGTGTTCAAAAAACATATTTAGACTGGACAACCTATCTATGCTTGAGCCTGAAGAAGTACACAGACTCTGAGCCAGAATGAAGTGATACCTGAACAGGTGAAGAAGCGGTGAAGACAGGGGCTAGTGGGATTGGCCTAGCGAGGACAGTTTGTAAGTTGAAAGTTGGACCAGTTTGGTCCCCTTTCCTGTAGTAGCAGTGGAGATCTCGCCACAGAGTGTAGGACATATTTGCTTATAGGACTGGATGGGTGAAATTTTCCAAGAGCCTCTTAAGTTTTACTTACAGAGGGGGAGGATAGAGAGGAGTCCTGTGAGGATGGAAAAGTTTGTCCAATAATTTATCCAGGTCACAATGACTTGTCCAATATGAATTATTTTGTGTTGATGAAAGCTAAGGCCATGATCATCTCTTCTAAACAGGGAGGCGTGATGGATCTGTTCATCTACACGTTTCATAGACAGAAAAGCCTGGTTCCAGTAGATGTCTAAATGAGAGAATGAACTGTCTTGACATATTGTACTCACTCACCAAAAAGAGGTTGAAAATGCTTTAGGAATTCTAATATATGCTAACCACTCTTAGAGGAGGGCTGGTTCTATAAGACATTAGAAATATGTCCCAGAAATCAATCAGGAATAAGAAACTTGAGGTAGATGGAGTTAGAATAGGTCCATGTGTCTAGTATTCTTAGGCCCCCTTTGCAACGTGGTCAATCAATGGTAGTCAGTGCCATGGAAGGGTGGTTATTGCCTAAGATACATCAAATAAGCAAAACAATGAGACTTAAGTAGAAGGTGTCCATAAAGGGGAAGATGTGTGCAAGATACTAATCTTAGACAAAAAACACTTTGGCATCATGAGCTGAGCTGATAGTTATAGTATGGCAGTTCCATCCGGAAATCCTGTAATTCACAGCCTTTAGGATCTTGTCCTCATTGTCCTTTGTCACAAATCCTTAGTGAGTTATCAGGATGCCAAGTCGATGAATGAAGCCATGTGTGCTTAATTACAAGATGGCAAGGAAAAGGTGGGGTGCCATCATGGACTATTGTTGCCTTGGTGGCTTTATCTTTTAAGTTGATCACTTTATTGTACCTTCAAGAGTTATGGCAGTGAATATTATGTCCCCTGAAGAGCATAAAATAATAGATGTGTCATCAGCAAAGGCCCTGGTGCGGAGCAGGGGCTTCATAGGACCTGAATCCCATCAATATGGCCTGCAACACAGCCAGGTGAGTATTGAGGGTTATGTGAATAGTATAGGGTTAAGGAAATCCCCTTAACGGACCTTGCTTAACAGATGCTTCTGTGTGAAGCCAGTTGGAGCCCTATCTAGTGTGAAAATTATTGGATAGCGGTGAGATGCATTTTAAGACAATTGTGGAATTTGGAAGCAGTACAAGGAGGCGTTAATGTATGGCTAGGCCACCAAATCATAGGCCTTCTCCTTGTCCAGTAGAGCCATAAAGCCGTTTGACCTGTAAGTTTTAGTGGTAAAAGTTGCACGAAGTTACTCTTAGTTTTCTCTCAGCGACTTTCCCAAGAATATAGCCATGCTGTAAGGGTATAGGTAAGGTGAAACCCATTTGGGGTCTTTGTTGCCAAAGAGCTTTGTATAAAGCTTGTGGTCCAAGTTAATCAGCACTATGGGCTCAAGTTGTCTAAGTCCTTATGGTCTGAAATTTCTATGGGTTTGTGATTGAATTCCTAGAGTTAGTCAATACCTCCCCGTTAGCTATGATGGTTGCAAAGAGGTTCCAGAGGATGGGTGCTACAGCCACAGAAAAAGAGGTAAACCTTGAAGGGTATGCTTTCAGGAACTGGGCTTTCGGATGGAGAGACTGAAGAAGGATCTACATACCTTTTTTCATACCATCATAAATAATAGAGTTTTATTTGCCTGAGGGCTAGTAGGAGGTTCAGGTGCACGTTGGAGGAAGACCTAATAACCTAATAGATTACCACGTTACCCTGAAACAGACATGAGTATTAGTGATGGCATTTATGTGTGATCCCCTCATTGTCCATAGTAATAATTTTGCTAATCATGAGTAATGCATACTCCTAGTGTTTGATCAGAGTTTTTAATACATTAACGATGTAGTGTTCTCACTGCGCATAATAACTTGATGATGTGAAGTTTACAACCCATTCTTCTTGATTAGCAAGCTCCTGAAGAGCCCCTTGTGCAGCTTCTCAATCTTCTATCATAAAGGGAAGGTGTTAGCTTGAAACTCTGTTCAAGGTGCCTAATTCTGGCTTCCATCAATTTGATTCTGGTGCTAGACGCAATCATTGTACATTAGTACAGTTGCAAGCACTTTCAGATCTTCACTTTTTTCGTCAACAATGGTCTTGAGGGATTAGTAGGTGAGTTGGTAATGGGGATGCACGGGATTCAGCAATTGTTTATGGCCAACTTGCCCTTTGCAAATGGTTAATCAGGAGTGCTGAAGACTTTCTTGGCCAAAACCAGCATAAAAGTCTGAGCGCGTTGGTTAAGACTTTAGTGCTTTTCCTTTGACTAGTCAGGTTGCTATCATGAACAGTTGAATTTGAGAAGCGAATAATAAGCAATGGACAATAAGTGCCATATTAATGCACAAAGCTGATTAATATGTCCCTCTGACACACTGAATCCTACTTATAGAACCAAATCCCAAGTTGGAGTGAGACTGCACATCCACAAATTCAGTGTAGCGAAGAATTTTCTATAATTCTCAGGTTCCAGGGAGGTCCGTCATCTCAGTAAGCTATGTGTCATAGATGCGACCGATAATGGTACTAAGATCCTCTATGAGGACCATGTTATGTGAGTGATTAAGGTGGATAAGCTCTTATAGAAGCCAGTTTTGTTTATGCATCTGCATTTTGAAGGTAAATAAAGGCAACAAGAATTAGAAGTCAGAAGTGGTACTTTTGGCTAAGATAAAGCGGTCTTCTAGTTGTTCAAAAATGTGTCATGTTCTAAAGATTAGTAATAATGATGTCTGCATGGGCGGCCCATAAGTAGATGCCTTCAAACTGTTCATAGCATGATATATATTTGGGAGAAGGACATAAAGCTCCTGTACAGAAGAGTATTATTACGCGCCAATCTTAAGTTTCAGAGTAGGAGGTCTATCCACTTGTTTTCTTACAGCCTATATGCGTTGATGGAATGCAATGCTAGGATGCTCTATGGGAACTCATCGTTGTCATCTACTCATCCCTGGAGTTACTAGCTCTTAATCCTGCAGCTGTATAGCGTCTTGTATTAGATCTTTGCTTGACTTTTAGCAGGGTTTTTAGCAGAGCGCTAAGTGGTAGAGTATTTTTGGAGGTGGAGGCGGAGGATCCAGTGAATCAACCTAGGATGTTAACCTCACAATATGTTGTGTAGGAAGGTCCTGAGGGTGCACAATGACCTCCTCCGCAGTATTTCCAACAATTTGTTATAGTTCAATGTCAGCTACTATAACACCACATGACACCCTCATGTGATCTTCTTTGTGGGCTAGGGGGACGTTACATTGTTGTATCTTCCATTGGTCGTGGTTTTCCTGTCATAGTCGGTTTATAGATCTTTTTTGGAAGCTGAGGTCGTGTGCATCTAATGCTGGTGGAGGCCAGAGGTTGTGCAATGGGGCACAGGATGGGGGTGCCTAACGTGATGGCTCTAGAGAGAGATTTCTTGCGTTTTGCAGGTGCTGTGCCATAGATGAGATGATGGAAGGTGTCTCAATATGGAGAGGGGCCCTTGAGTGAACGTTTTTCATTTATGCATCTAGGCGTGCAGTCTCCTATGCTTGGTAAATGGCAGCTGAGGTTAGAACCTGTACCAGGAACAATTCATTAGTTGCAGTATTTCAATTGCAGATACTTGTGAGTTTTTTGGTCTGGTTTAGGAAGTGGGTGGTTATGTAGAGTAAATGCATATGAGCATTGAAGCCGGTGTAAAGGTGGTTGAGGGAGTTGCACCTCGAGAAATAGGGGAGCACTTGATCAGAGTTCACAAAGAAGTTCACATGGCATGTCCCATTGATCATCATGTAGTTAATAGCCTCAATATTGAAGAGCATAGTTTGGGAGAGGAATAATGATGCCTGCTCAGTAAGAGCCTTTTTTTATGCGCGGAGTAAGAGGAGATGCAAAAGTAAACTAGAAACACAGATAAAAACTCACATTAACCTGCAATGGAGAAGCACAATCTAAGATTTAGTTCAAAGTGGTCATAAAGTTGCAAAGGGTGACATTAAGATTTTATAAGGTTTGAGTGGGTTCAGGAGATGCACAGAGTGACTTGTGGATGTCATTTTTTGAAGGATGTGGCATAGTCGACCTTAGCAGAATCAGTAAAATTACAGCAATATAGTTATTTTTTAAAGCTTCATTTTTGTGGTGAAGATTGGTAAGGACTTTCCGATTGCCTTGAAGTATAAATATATATATAATAATATTTCTGGATAGTTGTCATGATAGAAGTAAATCATGTGAATGAGTGTTGTCATGGAAAATACCATGAGTATATTGGAGAATAATCACTTCTCCTTCAGAAGGAACCCTGCCAGTATACAATCACCTCAAGATCTACATATACAAGATCAAAACGCAGATAAGGGAGACTAAACCCCTTTTATATATGACTATGGACGAATAAACTTACCATCCAGTTGATATGACGTCAACTGAAATAAAATAAAACCTGCTGAACAAAACGATATATTATATTAAGATGCAACCTCTACCACCAGAGACTATAAAAATTGACCCCTTTTTACTTTTTTAGGGTTTGAGATAATTTATAATTGATAATGATGGGGTTAATCCATCTGAAAATAGCTACTGACAAAGAAATTTTCAAACAACAATCTGAACTTAGTTACCCTGATGGAAATGATCAGACCTTCTGTCTGAGTGTTAATAAAAAGTCAATTAAACATTATTAAGTCTTAGTTAAAATCTAAAGTGAGGTACGTCAGATCAGAGCCTTTATAAAAATCCTAATGCAATCGGCATTTTACCAAAACTGGGAGAAGAAGCAATAACCAGAAGCGGTATAGCAGCCTTAAATTCAGAAGCGGATATTGAGAAAGGGACCTTAAACATCCTGGTTCAGGGATGTTAATCGCAATATGGAGCTCACAGATTCAAGTATTAAGCCTAATGGATGCCGCCGTTAAGGCAGAGATCAAGAAGAGACTGACCTAAGGTTCATTAAAGCTTTACAATATCAATATACCCCAATCTCATTTATTTTCTTTAATTTTGTTTATATCTTGAAATTCATACATAGATTAAAAAAAATTATGATCAATTTTTATTTATTTATTTATTTATTTAACCAAGGTAAGCCTACCAGGGGATGGACAGTACCAAAAACGAAACTCTTAAACTAAACCAACCAAAAAAAGAAAACATAAACCATCCATCCTTATTAAGCAGCGAGACACAAAAGGAAATGAAAGAAATACCTACCAGTTGGCACAGCGGTGAGCCTCTTATCCCTCCATGGTGGAGGAGGGGTCAGGTGGATCATCATCAGGCTCAGCATTGTAGAGGTGGATCAATGCTAAGAGCAAGGGGATTGGGGCATCCACGGGATGAGGGCTGAGGTGCAGTAGATAGTTGTTGAGATCAACAATTTGGGGTGGATCAAAGCCTCTATGAGT
Organism: Massospora cicadina; assembly: GCA_022478985.1. NCBI lineage: Eukaryota > Fungi > Entomophthoromycota > Entomophthoromycetes > Entomophthorales > Entomophthoraceae > Massospora > Massospora cicadina. The sequence goes on from JAKSZP010013256.1 coordinate 69,770, forward strand.
TTGGCAACTTGGTTTTCAGCCTGAATGAGGGCATCAGGAAGATGTTCTATTTTCGCAATATTGGCTCTGGTGATATGTGTGTATGAGGAAAAATCTGCCAGTTCAGCAACACGTTTGACAGTGGTGTTGGCAGTTTCATATGGGCGTTGGATTTCCTCTTGTGCAGTAGGAGGAAAATCAAAGGGGAACAAGGGGGTGCAGCCCTTTTCTTAAATTCCGTAACAGATCTTGCCACATCTTTACAAAAATGGCGATTTTTGGGTGAGTCCATCGCAGCCTTAGCAAGCTGGTGGTCATTTTTGGAAAGGGGTAGCATAGGGTTTGGGGACATATTGTTACAGCGGGAGTGGAGCATCAAAGTCTGAATTCATAAAAGTTAGTAAATCAATTGATTTAGCAGGAGGTGGGACAATTTCACTTGATTTGTACACTTCATACAATAAGTCCCAGGTCTTTTAGTTGATTCAGTAATATCCTCCAATTGGTGTATGTTGTAGGGTAATTTTTTGAGGTGGGAGATTTTTTAGATTGAACATGGGTTCAAACCTGCTCCTGATTGGTTGACATGGGTATAGATTTTCTGGCTTGGATTTGGCAGCTTGGATTTTGGTTGCTCTATTTTGTTGCTGATTCATTGAGCGCTCAACCTGGGGGTGGGGGCATCCAAGATCCCCACTCATATGCCGTTGGTGTGGCCTTGTGGGTGGAGTTGGTCATGTTTGCCGGGTTTAAATTGTATTAAAATGCCTTTTTGGTATGGTACAATTCATGGAAGAGGGGTAAAACTGTACAGCTGTTGTTAGTGCGGGCCCAAAAGAAATGGTTGGGTGTGGATGGGATATAGGCATGCAGTGGATGTGCTGGGCCATATTCAGCTGGTGAGGGGGTAATGGTGGCCATTGCCCAAGGTGCCGCAAGGCGCTCAGCACCTCTTGGGACAATGAATTAGAGGATGGGGTTTTTGCCATAAGTGGACAGTCCCAAAATCAAATTCTTATAAAGTGTTTGAGGAGGAAGGTGTGAAGGGAGATTCGCAAAGGTCACCATAAGAGTAGTATCATCTGGGAGATGTGTTTGGGTGATGGTAATGGGGGTGTTTTTGTATATTAAAGGCGTATCTGCTGCAGTGGCCGCGTCCTCTTTGGTGGGGAATCCAATATCAAAGTAGCCCTTATAAGGGCGGAAGTTGATAATACCTGCTGGCACAAAGGTGGTTGTTGCCAGTTCAATTATTGCTTTGTTGGCATATGGGAATAGACGTCCATACTCAATGTAGAGGCAAAAGTGAATATTGGATTGGGGTAGGTCTAGGGGGTGGGGTGGGTTGGGTGGGCTTATGCAAGGTGGAGTGCTAAGTCCCTTGGAGGGACATAGCGGCTGGATGTATTTGGCGGACTGGATGAGCCAGTTCACATGCATTTGCCTGCTGGGCAGTAAACGCTAGTGGGTGGACACCGCTGCCTCATACTGGGGCTGCAGGTGGCGGTTTTGAGGACATAAATTAGGAGAATAATGTGGTATAGTGGTGGTGGAAAATCAACTTGTTTCTATAAAATTGCTCAAAATTGATGTTGTGCAATTCTATGATCAATCTAATAAAAAAAACTTTTATCAAAAATTCCAGTTTTATCCTTTTTTCCAATTTTATTAAGTTTAAGTGAAGAGCTCTCCATTAACCAGCATGGGATCTAATGAAGAAGACACTCTTGAGAAGGATAGCTTGGCTGCTGATAACACCAAGGGAGAGATTGGTTAAGGTTTTCTTTAAGTCTTGTGCCAAAGGCCATCATATTGAAAATATGTCCAAGAGTGTAGATGATAATAACAACAACAGGGCGCTGAAAAGTTCCGATCAGTCATTAATGCTACATTTGGTAGCATCAGAAGGTTTACTCAGTGAGATTTTTATGCACCCTCAGAAGGTTTCATGGTGTATAATCTGTGTATAACAGTAGCCCTCCACATCATGTTGGCCACCCAAGTTAAGCGAGCAAGTGCCAAATAGATGCCTATGGTGCTCATTAAATGGGTTGACACCAAAATGCTAAGTTGAAGAGCGTTAGATTCTTCAATAAAAAATTGACTTTAAGATATAAAGGCATATCACAGTGAAGATTCCATCGAGCTTCTGTTGAGTGGAAACCCATCTATCTAAGACTCTGAACATTTGAACTAGTGTTACGGATTTAAAAACCAACTTGAGCGTGTCAAGAAAACTGATAGAAGAGCCCGCACTGCCTCCATACCAATTATGAGCGCGCCTTCAGATTTAAAAAAGGTCAAAAACACCATTAAAGAGATTGAATACAGACTGTTATTTCTTGAAAACGAAAATGGAACAAACATTCCAACCTTGAATAATTTTGGAGAACATTTAGTAAGCACAATTCCATGCTTTAAACCTTTGACAAATAGTTTGGATGAGTTGAAAGCTCAAAGACTGGTTTTCTATACCTTACCCTACCTCATATTGAGCTGCTACCCAGTGATAGAGACAAATCTTGGCTACTTAATTGACTGCTGCGCCAACGCACATGGTGCGCGCCAAACCTATTTTAAGTGTTCCCAAACTTTAAGCCCTACTTTAAGACCATGTATACACCTGGCGAGGGAGCCATAGCCATTTTCTTACAAATGTATGAAAAAGGTATAGATGGTGTGAGTGATCACTAGAAGGCTCGCCACATATAAGGCTTCATGAGTCGTAAGGACCAAAAGATTCTCAGTGCAAATTTATGACCTGTGTTAACTTGTAGAGAAGTAAGAAACAGTCTCAAGTATATGTTTGGAAGTGATCAAGACGTCCAGAATATATAGCAATACTTCCTGCTAGTGAAGATGGGAAAAAGGAGTCATTCACTAACTATGCCGACTGTTACTACCCAAAGGCTTATCAACTATAAACAATAGGATCTTTGGACCTACTAACTGCAAAAATGGTGCTAACGATTTTTTAAATTTGATTTATTCCGCTTTATAGATGCACATGACCTTAGCCATCAAAGCCACAATGTTGTTGAAGGCCATCAAGGAGGCCTTACTTGATGTCTAACAAACATATAAAATGGATAAGGGTCATCAGGACAACCCCAGGAAGAACTAACAATACTGTGTATGTTACTCATGACAGGAGTGAGAAACCACGGGATAAGACCCCAAATTAGTAAAATACCAACTTGAAAAGAACTTACCTGCAACAAGTGTCATAAACTGGGACACTTTTGGCTTTTTTCTGATGAACTCCCCTGAGAAGAAGAATTCTTCTTCTACTAAGGATTTCCTCAATAAAGTGTACTGGGTGGATCTACACTAAAGGGCAAGATGATCATGAAGATGAAAATGTAACCAGTGAAGATACCACGTGCTAAGAGCACCAAGTGCAGTGACTGTGCCTGATTGATTATGAGTGAATGGGATTGACGGAATTGGGTTTGAATGATATCTACTTGCCACAGACACCTAATCTACTAAGATCATCAACACCTTTAAAGAGGGAGAGCAGTTTGTGATGTCTATTTTTAAGAGCATAGAATCTGATACTGAGGACACCACTAAGGCCACAATAAAGTGAGAAGCTCTGAAGCATCTTAAAGAGTCAGCTACTGGAGTTTAATGACAGATCCCATTTGTAAAAGAGAGTCATAAAGGTCAATTTGACGATACAGAGAGTTTGTGTCTTGTCTTTACTGGATATTGGGTGCCTGTCAATATATATAGTTTATTGAAAAATAAAGCTTATGCCATACATTGACTACAATGTCAAGAATAAGACAGATGGACTAGATTTCACACGCTTCTTGGGAGAATACTACGCGTTTCTGCTAAATTTTGGGCGCATAATTTCTGACAGCTTTAGTAGTGTTTATAGGCAACTACTACATTTTTTTTGGCACCAGGTTCTACTCGATTTTGGTGCTAAGATTGACTATACCACCAGTACTTTGAGCATAAACAGCTACCAACTAACACTGGTTTTCAAGAATGAAGATGCCAAGTCATGCAAACAGCGGACATGCTTGGTGGAAATTGATAAGTCACTATACCCAATCCACTTTACCCTTAAGGAAAAGGGCGTTGAATGTATACCTGCCACGGTTAGTGCATAGGAAGGTCTAACACTGAGCGCTAGTGAGTCCATGAAGATCAGACCTGGTGAACAATGATGAATGTTACTCTCTCTTCAGTAAGAATATACCTCTGAACTCAATACTCAAAGTTTACAGCCGCAATAGGATCAGAGAGCAGGATCCAAGAGTTCTGTTTAGGATCTTTACTAAAAATTACAATGTAGAATTGACTATCATATTTTTGGGAACATCACTACCCATCCTATCCATGTAGAGAGGGGACACGTCGCTAAGACAGATTAAAAAGTTGTGACGCCATCAAGTCAGTTCACGCTGTTGAAGATTTTTAAGAGCTTGGATATGGGTATGTGGCTGACAAGGAACAGAAGGAAATGGAAAAGCTCCTGGATGAGTTCAAGGACATCTCAGCACTGGACCAAACGACTATTAATTGTGCAAAGGAGAGGTCATAGATAGGACACCAGATCTGATATCCCTTTCAGGTCCAAACTTTACTACCATTTGGAAGATGAAGAAAAAGTTATCACCAAAGAGTTAAAATTAAAATATTGGAGCCAGATTAACCATACCTTCAAAGAGCCTATGAGCTTCGCCACTGCTACTGCTATGAAAGAAGGATGGAACACACTTTGTGGTTATAGAGCACCTCAAGTTAAAGTTACCAGGAACGATTCATAACCTCTCCCTAGGTAGATGACACTTTGAAGCGCTTGATAGGATCAAAGTACTTCTCAGCGATGGGTCTGGACAGTGGGTACTGGCAGTTGGAGCTCTCGCCTGAGGATTAAGAGAAATCGTCTTGATCAGCAGTCAAGGATTGTTTGAACCTATGAGTATGCCACAAGAGCTGTGCAACACCCCTACAACCTTTCAAAGAGCAATGGACTGAATGATTGGCGGATCTCAAGTTATCATTTGTATTAATCTATCTATAAAATATAACAGTTTTTAGTTACACTCTCCAAGAGCACTTCCACCACTTAAAATAAATGTTTACCCAGCTATGAGAATCTAACCAGAAGTTGACGTGAAACAAGTGTACCTTCCTGAAAAGACAGCTGATGTTCCTAGGAAATGAGTTCATCCCTAAAGGAATCAAGCCTCATGAAGGGAGGAAAAAACCATAGTAGCCGTGGAACAGCCTCAAAGAATGTGAGAGATTCAATTTCCTTGGGATGGTGGGATACTTTTGGCAATTTACCACCAACTTATGGACTTTCCTTAGCTTATCAGCTATCTGTTAACCAATGAAACCAAATTTGAGTGTGGCTTGGAGCAATAGCAGTCCTTTAAAGAGTGAAATGATAGACTAGTAGAAGCTTTAAAATGATCCTAACTAGCTTCAGCAAGACGTTTTAGTATTTATACTGATTCTAGTGACATTGGTCTTAAAGAAATACTTGTCCAATTGTATGAAGAAGGGATAGACCAACACATTGAGTACTACTCCAGTGTTTTTACTAGATCTGAAAAGAACTAAACCGCGACAGAAAGAGAGTTCCTGGAAGTGATATGAACAGTGAAGCACTTTTGACCCTACTTGTATGATGCACACTTTATAGTCATGACGGATCACACATCACTAGACCAGCTGTGCAGCATTAAGGATCCAGATGGACGCCTTGCCAATTGACACTATAATTTCGAGGGTATGATTTTGAGATCATACACAAATAAGGCAGCAAGCATATCAACGCCAATGGACTATCTCAAGTGCATGTATTCCACATCCAAGCACATGAGAGCAATCGCCTGTCTGACCTTATCAGATTACCAGAGGAGGAGTGGCAAGATGAGACTAACGAAGTGAAGACTTGCCTAAGACTATGTTACAAATATACTTGGCGTATGATGGGAAACTTCAAAAATAGATTAAGGGCAAGTGGTACGCATACAGCTGACCTAGTGATCAAATGGAACTTGTGATGGAATTTCACAAGCATGTTGGCCATGGGTAATTCTAGAAGAAATCGGAATACCTAAGAGACTTATTCTATATGGAGTTAATGTCAGATGAACTATATTAAGCCCTATAACTCTGTGTATCCTGTATGAGCTTCAGACCCCTAGAGAAGCACTTTGAGTTCCAGTAATTCCGCCAACAGCCCCATTTCACAACATATCCAATGACTTGAAGGTACTGTTACCTACCACTTCAAGTTGATCCAAGTTAATCATCATGGCTATTGACCATATCACCAATTGGGTCAAAACATCAGCAGTCAAGACATACATTCAGTATCAACTTTCAGGATTCCTGTAAATATAAGTGATAGTGAGGTTTAGATGCGCTCAGGTTCTGCTATCAGATAATGACGAGAACTTTATTATCAGTGTCATGAGAGAGCTTATGGATTTAGTTTAATTGAGACAATAGTTTACCGCTCCATACATCTATCCTCCAATGGAAGCATAGAATGCGTGAACTAACTTTAGGAGAAATATTGAAGAAGATGGCCCTCAATTACAATTTAAGGAGGGATTGACTGCTGCCATCTGCACTGCTGGCATACTGACTTATCCAACAGCAGTTGATTTTCATGTCCCTTCATGGCCCTGTACAGGTGAGAAGCAGTGCAACCCCACATTGTTGGCACCAGTATCCTCCACAGATTAAAGAACCTACCACCTGAGAGTAATAGTATGAGTTAGATGATGAGTTGATTAAGAATTGATTAAAAGCATCCAAGAACATTGAAACCACTATTCCTAAGAGTCATCTTGAGAGTCAGAGATGGACTAGACAACCAGAATTAAGTTTAAGAAATAAGATTATATACTATCATTTTTTTGAAGCCATCCAGAAAAATTGCAAGCCATCTGGACTGGCCCTGCAACCATATGGGCCAAGAGAAGAGTCAAGTATTTTATAAGAGATACTGACACTAATATAGTTTTTAACAGAGTACATGCCTGGTAACTTAGGTCCTTCCACAAGTCTCATCTTGGGAGGGAGAGTTTTGTGGATAATGCCATAGTATACTAAAGAATAATAACTCACCCTCTGGAAGGAACCCACCAGTATACAACCACATCAAAATCTACATATGCAAGATCAAAACGTGGATAAGGGAGACGAACCCCTTTTATAGATGAAGATGGCCTAAAGTTGCCAGCCAGTTGTGATGACGTTGCCCAAAAAAGTTTTATACTTACTTAACGAAGCAATTTAGTACATAAAGATGACGCCGCCACCGCCAGAGACTATAAAATTTGACCACCTTTACTACCTTTAGGGTATGATATAAAACTATAAACGACCAATGATGGAGTAATCCATCAGAAATGGTCAATGACAATGAAATGACCAAAAAACTATCAAATAAGTTTCCCTTATGAAAGCAATCTTACCTTTCATCTTAATATTAACTAAAAAACAATCAACCAATATTGAAGGTCAGTTGAAAACATGAAGGGAGGTGCACCAAATCAGCGCCATTTTAGAGTCTCTGCATGATCAGCATATTAATGAATTAGGAAGAGAAGAAATAAATAGAAGCGGTATTGCAGCCCCAGACCTTAAAGTGGGTATTGAATAAGGGGCATTTAAACATCCTGATTCAGGGATGCCCACCATGAGATGGAGCTCTCTGATTCAAGCAAAAATCCAAATGGTTTCCGCCAATAAGGTGGAGAAAAAAAAGAGATTGACCTTGGTTTCATGAAGCCTTTATAATATCACCATACTCCAATCCCATTTCTTATTGATTTATATTTAGTTTATATCCTGAATTATACAAAAATTATAAAAACAGACTGTTATTCTAATAAAAAAGCTATGACCATAGAATCATAAGTTTATCCCTTGTTTTCACTTCTCTTGTGTTTAAGTGAAGAGATTTCCAGTAAACAGTTTTAGATATAAAGAAAACACTCATAAGAAGATACTTGAATCTAATAACACTAAGTGAGAGGGTTGGCCAAGGTTCTTGTTAAGTCTTGTGACAGAGGCCAACTTATTAAAGATTTGTCTAAGAGTATCAGTAAAGATACCGCCAACAGGGCGCTGAACAGTTCCAATCAGCCATCAATGCTACTTTTGGGTAGCATCAGAAGATTTATTCAGTGAGGATTATCATGCACACTCATAAGGTCGCTTGGTGTCTAATCTGTGTGAAACAAGAAACCCTCCACAGCAAGTCAGCCACCCAAGTTAAACAAGCAAGGGCTGATGATCTGACTAGGGTCAAATAGGTTAAGAACTTTTGCTCCCCTGGTTTTTGCCCATTTCTTCTATCATTAATGATAATTACAGCTTCATTACGTCAGCTTAGTAGGGGAGGGCGCTAGCAGTTTTTCTATAACTAGTGACACCCTTAGCACTTTGTGATTTTTAGCAGTAGATTCAGACATGTCTTGGTGGCGTCTTAGTTGAGTTTTAGGTGTTTCCCATATGCTGGCATGCTCTGCAAGTTCTGGTGCTGCCTGGTTATATTAAATTGTTAGTGGTCTGTTGTGATTTTAACCAATTTATTCTTTTTCTAATATTTTTTAAAGCTAGTGGCTTTTAGTTAAGAAAAGTTGCCAATTAAATTTGCTGATCTTTTTCTTTTAGACATCCAAATAAGAAGTTCCAATTTAGCTCTTATTGCAATCAATCAATTAATCTTAGCTATTTCAGATGAGTTATCTTCCTTGGACTCTTGGGTTTAATCTCTGATAACTTTGAAAAATTAAAGCATGACATTTTCAAGTTAAGAGCATACCAAATGCTATCATTTGACGCTAGTTTTATTGTGATTTTCTGGAAACTAGTATTTATACTGATTGATAGGTTACCATTCAATTGCCATTCATCGCCTAATATTCTCAATTTTTTTCTTAGAACTACATTTGTTTTTGTACTGAGGTTTTTAGTAATTTATTGTAATATAGGCAACGTTTACCTAAATATCTTGAATAAGGTCTTAAGATTTTACTAAATAAACCATTTTTTAGCTCAGGTCACTCTAACTGTCTTCAAACAGTTATTTTTTTATCTGTTTTAACCCCCAAGAACCTATGCTTCATCGCTTTACAACAAGTGGTTCTCACTACAGGGGCTTTCTGAGCTGAGTTATCATGTGGCTTAGTCCACATAATGGATGGTGAGTCAATTAGGGTGAGAGCAACGCTCACTTTGAGACATGGGTGCATAAAGAAATTTTTAAGATGCAAAAACATATCATGAAACAAGTAGAACTTTCATGGAAAAAAAGTAATGAAATTTATCAACAGACCAAAGCATTAAAAGAGACACAACATGAAAACATGAAGTTGGAAGCTTGAAAGTTAAACGTAAGAAAATGGGGAGAAAATTTCAGCCAAGTATCCAGATGGGAAAAAGTACAAGACCCTACTGAGAAAAGATGATAGATCTGAACTATCTGCCAGTTCCTTGTTTGCAAATATAGATATTAAATTGTGGCATGAAGGCATAGCTATGAGCCTCAAAATGTGATGGATCAGGCTCATCCTGACCTGCACATTGACCTCATTGATGGAATTTTGAATTTGGCCATGAATCCAAAGGTCAAGCTTGAGGATCTGGGGCTGAAGGAAAAATGAATTGAGACTGGAATCATGGGTAAGGATTTTAGATTTGGGAATGAGGGCTGATCTGGCATATCACAAGCCCAGTTTCTTGAATCCTCCAAATTGTGATTCATTATGATGCAGGGCTTTTGCATTCAATGATTTGGATGTCACTCAAAAGCCTAAGTAAAGAAGTTTTATTAATTAAGCTATTGCAAATGCTATAAAAGGATAGTTATAACTGAGAATGCACTTTTGTTTTCTCAGAAATGTACAAATAAAATTATCACCATTATTGTTTGCCTAAAATTCATTTAAAAAGTTTATTTTAAGAAAAATATTAATTCAAATTAGCCAGAAAGATTGATCTTGACCAGCAAGCTGAGCCAGGCGTTGGCCTCATTCTCATCCCTATCATGGAGCCAGATGTTGCTGCTTGCATGCAGTATTTCTGGTACCATGGAACAGTAATATGTCACAAATTCTGGTAATTTAGTGCGTGTTAAGGTGTGGTTTTCTCCAGGTTGTCAGTCATTTGGTCAGTGACATGGCTTGTGCTTCCCAACTCCTTTGTCATGTATAGGCGCAAACCCACACATTACATAAGGTATTAATTGTGATTCCACAATTATGAAATCAGTTTGCAATAATTCCCTTGAATCTGATGAATTTATACCAAATCCAAACCAACTGAATACCAAAAAATTAATATTTCTGCATTTATTAAACTTTTGAATTGATAATAGTGGGCTGCAGTGATCATCAGAAGGCCATCATCATAATCAATTATCTAGATACAGAAAGTCAAAATTTGACTCTTACCCAGATTGACAGCAGTTGAATGGACATAAAGTGAGGCATAGGACGCCGTCATAAGTGAGATGGCAGCTCAGAGCGCCTTGCAAACTAAAAACAGGAACTTAGGAGTATACAGATTAAGTGTTATGAATTCACAGATGCCTTTGCTGATTGTTTCTAATAAGAACCTTGAATTCTCACTGGAACAGGGATTTTATCTGACTTTATGCATGCATTGCAATAAAGTCAGCGCTCCATCCATATATAGAACTAGTTTGGTTTATGATTGCCACCTAAACTCTTAAAAGGCGACTTCCCAGATGGTTGGATTTTTACAAATCTGTAGAACAACCTTTATTACACCCAACCCAAGATCTAACTATGAAAATCACATAGGGATTTTTTAGAATTACAAAATAAATTTACCTGACATTAATATGGCAGGGGGAAGCTTTTCTTTCCAATTACTATCACTTTTAGTAATACAATTCAATTTAAACAGCGTAATTTGATAATCAACACCAGGAGAGATAAGTATGAATAATAAGGTAGAGAGCTTAGTGAACGTGGTAAAGGGCAGCGGACCCAGACCTGCACCGCCCAAAGGTACCAAGCGCACAGGTACAAATGAAAATCTCAGCAAAAATAAAATAAACCTGAGGTGGCGCCTTCCGCAGGTTTTGTCAATTTTTGGTAAAATACTGCAGCTATTTGGAAGTATCCCAATTGCAACCATTGTCATTGGTGGAACAGAGGATATGAGTTTTCCTGGGCGTAATAACACCGACAATGTGGTAAAAGTTTGGTGAAGCCCAACAAAAATTTTTCCCACATGCGGTGTACTTAACAACCTATACTATCCGCAGAGGTTGGGTAAATCTTGGGTTCAAAATTGTGGAAGAAGCAAACAAAGCAGTGAATGTCAAAGTGGTACTTGACCTTCCCAATGGACAGCAATTGGTCCTGACCAAACGCAACTGTTAGACTGAATCCAAAGACATTTTCATAAATTTTGACTATCTTTTGACCACACTGGCGCGCACAGTAGTCAAAAGACATCTCTGAGAAGGCTTGGAAGCCTATGGAGAAATTAAACAATTTGAAATGCAATGATTCCAGCTGATGCCAACCCTTAGCACAGTGAAGGCAATAGCAATAATTTCACTAAACCAGGATGTAGTAGAGGATATTACAAAAATTCCCCACATAACATCCTTCACAATTGATGGAAAAAAATCTCAGCTGTTCTGAGCAACAGTGGAAAGTGCACCCCTCATTTGCAACCACTGCCAGGATTTTGGGCAAAAGATTCACACTTGCCCCATAAAAGAAGGCCTGAGAGAAATGGAATTCTGTGAGGAGGAAATGGGTGAAGATGACTCAGAGTACGCCAAAATCAAGGACACTACACAAGCCTTCAACTGGGGAAAACACGGGCAATATAAAATAATTGACCCTATTTCCCCAAAAGAACAAAAAATGGCCAAACAAGCTCACAAGCTGGCCGCGGCTAAGGCAAAGGCCTCAGTGGAATCAACCATATTGCCAGAGCAGATCCAGGAAGACATGTAGATATTTGAGTCCATGAACCAATCAGATCCCTTGGAAAACCATACACCCAATCTGACTAGTTTGAATTTGGTGGAACCCAATTCAGAAATGAATGCGGCAAAATTGGGGTCCAGTGCACCCCCAGAAATTGCAAAATTTAACCCAATTGGGAAGGAAAATCAACAATGGAATGCAAAAGAAAATAGTGTAGCCAATAAAAACCCACAAGTGCACTGCAATAACATATTGAACCAAGAAAAGCCAAGAGAGGAGTGAAAACTGCGCTGATGAAAGGGTCAGAATACACCCCAAATCCTACTCATGGTTATGCTCTCCGCAGCAGAGGTGCAGTGGAGAGCAATGTGAGCGAGGGAGTAGGGCTGGAAGGCCCTGCTAACCGCTCCTGAGGCGCATTGGGCGTCTCAGTAGAGATAGGGATGCTGAACATAGTGGGACTCAAGGCCTTAATGTCCTGGGCCAAGAAGTTGAGTCTCCTATGAAACCACCTGTGGATATCCTGGTAGTTCAGGAAACCCACTGTTACAGGGAGAGGAGGAGGCATGGGAAAAAATGCTCCTCCCAACAATATTGTTTTGGTCACTCCACTGTGGGGTGATAGTTTGTGCGAACCAAAACTTTAAATTTATTAATAAAAATTTGTTCCTGGATGGCTGCATACTCGCTGTAACCTTCTCATGGCACACCAAAGTGCACACAATAGCCAGTGTGTATGCCCCAAACGGTGCACATGACAGAAGAGAATTTCTCACAGCCTAACACAACTAAATCCACCAGCAAATACTTTTATAATGGGAGACATGAACTGCTGGATTAACCCAGAGATGGACCGATGGTCATACATAATGGAGATACCACAAGGGCAAGTGGAACTCCAAGTACTAAAGGCCACCCTGGGACTATATGACCCACTGCCAAAAAGGCAATCCCTGCTACAAAACATGACACATACACATGTACACAATGGTACACTTATCTCTATGTTGAGGATAGACCCAATACTCGCACCAATAATTTTCTGTCACTAAATTCAAAAAAACTGCAAAAATCAAATTCTCTGACCATCATCTTGTTTTGGTGTCTTACAAACTGGCGGAACCAAGTACCCAAGCACCCAGATGGTGCATAATACGCCCAGAAAGTTTAGCCAACTCAGAATTTCAATCCTGGATGGAGGAAATATCCTCAACCCAGGATTTTCAAAAACCTTTTTTCTCAGACCCACTAACCACCTGGGAAAACTTCAAAAAATCAACAACCCAACAAATTAAACATACATCATCTTGAAGACACAAGGCAGTATTAGCCATTATCAAGCACACATTGGCATAAATTGACCATCTAGAAAACAACATACCAAGAATGGGATACAGCCATGGATGGGGTCGCAAATGGGTGGAGGTTTCTGCTCAACTAAACACCCTGATCTGCGAACACCAACACCAAGTTAAAGTCCAATATAAAGGCAAAAACATAAGAGATGGAGAAACTAGCTCAAGCTATTTTTTCGCCAATTCCACACTAGGAAAAATATGATAGCTTGTACACAGGTCCATCGACCAGACAAATCCATAGCAGAAACACCTGAAGAAGTCTTGACCAAAGTGCACAGGTTTTATATGAAATTGTATAAATCTGAGCCAGTTGAACCAGAAAAAAATGAAAAATTCCTTAGAAGTGCACATATCGACACCACAGTTCAAAATAACAATTTAATTAACATAATATCATGCGAAGAATTATGGGAAGTAGTACGCGGTGCACCAAGAGAGAAATGCCCTGGACCTGATGGGATTCCCTATGAATTTTATATAAAATATTTTACTAACATCCCTAAAATTCTTCTAGCTTTAATGAACAAGTGTATTATGGAAACATGCCTCCTACCTGGAAGCAAAGAAGCCTACACGGTCGCTTTATTCAAGAAAGGAGACAGATTAGACCTATCCAACTGGCGCCCAATTTCCCTAACCAAAGCAGATACAAAAGTTTTCACAAAAATTATGGCTAAACGACTAGGAGAATTTGCAACAGATGCGATATCCCCATCACATTATGGATTTATTCCAAGAAGATACATATGGGATAACATCCACACAGTTGCAAATGTCTGCCATTCCAAAACCTCTGGAGCACTTGTCTTTTTAGACCAACAAAAGGCATATGACAGGGTGAACTGGACCTATCTTAGGGCCTTCCTTCAAAAATTCAAGCTTACAAATAGATTTATAAACTGGGTAATGTTGTTTACAGAGTCTGCTACCATGGCTGTGCGGGGAGCAGGCTTCTTAATCAACCCAGTTATCCCACAGAGAGGACTAAAACAAGGAGACCCCTTAATCCCTCTACAACTTTAGTCTAGACCCCCTAGTCCGAAATACAAACAAATTTCTCAAGGGAATCAACGTCAAGGGCCAACCACCAGTCAAAATGATGGCCTTCGCTGATGATTGTGTGGTGGGAATATCCAACAATCAGGACGTTTGCAGAATTGAGAAGATAATACAAGACTATTCAGCCATAAGTAACGCATCACTTAACACTGAGAAAACGGAAATTATACTCCTGGGGAAATATTAGACCCAGTGGATGCCATCTAACCAGGGCCAACAAGCAAGTACATCAAGACTCCTGACCAGACATAGGAGGCAAAAATCAGCAATGACCTCACTGAAACTTCCATTCATCACCAAGCTAACAGCTGGCCCTGTTCGTCACTTGGGAGTATGGTTGGAAGCAGGAGGTTACGCTAACTCCATGATGGAAAATCAATTATTGGACAAAACAACAAAACGCATTGCCTCCTTACATGGACACCAAACAGGTCTAACAGGAAGGGTCACGATAGCAACTCTATGATTCTATCAATCATATGGTTCACGGCCCATGCAATCGCTTTCTCACCATCCTTCTTCAACACAATTCACACCCTATTACAAGGAAGGCTATGGTCCAACTACAACCCCCCTGTACTCCTCAAAACCATATTTGGCTCTAGAAGGAATGGAGGTATGGGGCTTACAAATTACGTAGAGCAAGCAACCCATATACTGGGATCTTGGATAGATCAGGTGACTAGCCCAGATCTTCCAAATACACACTAGGCCAGAACAGCAAGATATAACTTCACACGTGCACTCCAATTAAGAAACCCAGATCACCCAAACACATTGATCAAGTATCTGGCATCCCATCCCACAGCTGCAGGACCACACGGCACTCCTGCACATTTCAAACGAATACTCCTAGCCATGAGAAGAGCGACATGGAAGATTCACATAAATGACCAAACCAGTCACCGAGGACGCCTAAGGCTAACTCACAGACAGGAGATCAATGATCAGATAGTCACAGACAATATAATAAGCAAAAGCACAAATACCATAGCCAGGATAGACTACCTGGACCATATGGACATACCCTACAACCTGGAGACTCAAAGAAGAGTATGGAGATACACACATCACCCTCTACTCCAACCCAGGATAAGAGCACATGTATGGAGGTGCATGAGGAGAGTATATCAAACAGCTGAACGGTCAAATGCCAATCACACCTCATGTGCAAAATGTGGTCAGTATGGAAGCCTAGCTCACCGTTTAGAACAATGCCCAACATCAGTGGCGATATGGAAAGAGGCCATGCGCCTTTTTCGCCAAGAAAATGGACATCCATTCAGCCTAGCAAGGAACGTGTTCGCTATAAACATGGACTCTCCTATCCACCCATCTCTCAGGGCTTTAATAGTAGCAATAGCACTATGGACGATACATACAATGGTACTGGAATCGTTCACAGGAGCAGCGCCAACAATCCAAGAAGCCATCCATCGCTTCCACAGCCATATATTGGAACATTTCCAAGCATGGCTGTTTGAATATATGACCCCCATAACAGAAGGACAATCAACACATGGTTCCCCATATGGTTCCTAAAAGTTGATCCTTTCCTTCACACATGCTGCATCCAAGAATAAGCCAGCATAACTCCCCTTCCCTACCATCTTAATCTTGGTGATCCCGGAGATAACAAGAGGGGCCTTGAACCCTCTGAGGTGTCTTTAATTGTTGAATTTCATTAGTTTTCTCACTATATCGGAAGTTATTGTCCCCTGGTCGACCTTCCCCAAATAAATAATTAATATGGCAGGGATGGCCACATTGTAAGGTTCTGAAGATCAAAGAAATTAAAGGGAAACCCTAACCTAGTTATCCCTATGGCCAAGGTGAATTAAGTAAATTATCAGGGGGAAACCCCAGGCGGAATAGACAAGGAACAGTTTTATTCCGCTTGTTCTCAAATTAAATCAGTTTTAATCAAGGCAATTGATCCCATAATTGAAGAAGTAAAGTGGCCTTCTGGGGAGCGGCTCTGGAGCAAGCTGATGAACATGGTGAAAGACCTTAACACTTTTGGGAATATCCTATGCAAGGTGGAAGCATTGTCCTGTGGAGAAGATCGATCTACTCCACTATGAGGGATTTCATCTTCAAGATGCTTAAATGGTCACATAAGTCCTAAATTAAGGTTTGGTTCTATATCATCAATTAAGGTTTTTAATTTAGGTTATTACTTGAATTACTCCAAACTCAGTTTAAAGATTCTTATTATAATTGCAATATATTTATCTAACTCTGAGACCACGTTTACATGACTCCATCATCAGTGGCCCAAAGATCCCAGTATTTCATCAGCTGTTCATTCTGGAAGCTAACAATATGGACCTATATACAAGGGCTATTGGTAGAGCTCCTGTTTGAGGTTAACACCAATTCAACTTATGCTGCAAAACTATTATTAAAAGATCAAGAAGCTCAGCTGACCTTCCAGGTGGGACGTAATAAATGGATAAACTGATTGGAAATCAAGAATGACCAATGAATCAATCTTGGAATTTCCCAGTAAATCAAGATTTCTTTTTACTTTCAACAGTAATATATATAGTACTGTCTTGTTTTAATGATGTACTTTTTCAGCGAATAGCTTATATTATTTATTATTTATTATCTAGTTTGTGTCTATTCTAATGAACAAAGTCTCATCCATTGATGTGTCTTATGAAGCCCCTGTCCTCTTGGTTGACCGTGATGCACTAATCCACCTGCAATCAAACACTATGCCAGGCTCCTCAATTCTAGCACCTGCAAGTGCATCTGGAGTAAGTGCGACAATCACATTGGACCCAGTTAATAGGTTATTTCCATTGACTACTATTACAAAAAAATTCCATGATGTCTCTGCACAACTAAAGAAAGCACTTAATTTGGCAACTAGTGCCACAATTCTACAAGTAAACAGCATTTTGCATAATTCCATTTTTACTTATGCAAATAATTTGGTCAATCAAGTAAAGAAGTGAGCAATTATCAATAATGGTGTTCCAACTAAAATTTGTATCTGTAAAGTTGGTGAAAGATTAAGACTTGCACCTTATCTGGACCATAATAGGGGTTACAGAGTTATGGGCCTACAAAACTCTCTCTTTCTGCTCAGCGTAACTTTATGAGAAAATTGCACAAATTAATAAGAAAGTAAATTTCAATCACCCATTGTAGTTACACTCTGATGTCCTCAGATTGTCTGCCAGCTGCTCCAGTGTGGGGCAGCGGCAAAACTCCCCCGCCATTTTCTGTCTGGCAGGAAAATGTGCTCAGACTGGCTCGCCCAGTCATTCCAAACCCATGGGACAATTTGTTCCTCCCAAGAATCTTGACGCCCACCTCGCTCATACCCAAGTGGTACCTCGCTGCCCCCTGGTGCTCCCCCAGAGCAACATGCACTATTGCCTAAGGGTCAAATATGGGAAACTCTTTCCATATCATGACCAAGCCATTATCAAAATGGCACAGGTGGTGATGATACCCGCCAGATTAATAGATTTCCGCCCCTTTAAGGGGTATTTTGACCTCAGCTTCACCTATGAAGCCAACACCGCCACTGTAGCAACTGTGCCACTGGTATTCCAGGGTACACCTCTTCCCACAACTTGGACCCAGCTCCCAGTGAGCACCACTTTGGTGGTCCAATTTACTGGCTTGCCCACCCACCTCCCCCCTGCAGTGCTCCACCAGAAGCTGATGGACAGTTTGGCAGCCTATGGCTCCAACCCGCATCTTACAATTTGTGGTCCCAAATGGGGCCACACAACTCGCTGGGCCTTGGGTGTATGCCACAATCAGCCCTGAATTCAATAAAATAGCCGTGACAATTCCCCCACATGCCGTTATTCCTTAAGCCCTTGACCATCCATTTTGGGCCCGCGTCAAGGGTTGGAAGATGATTTGTACATCCTGTTTCAAGTTGGACCACTCAAAAGGCAAGTGCCCCTCCTTAGCCACTTCTGACAGATCAGATTTCTCGTCTGCCAATCTCCAATCTGCTGCCCACCCCGCACAAGTTCTGGCATGGGGTACAATCCTACCTCCTCCTCCCCCAAAAGCTGAGGCTGCAGCTGCACCTGAAGCCACCAATCAGCCTCCTCTTTGCCCCAGTGCCACACATGAATCCTCCAATTAAGCATTGGCTTGGACCTCAGTCCAATCCCATGCTTCCCCCAACGAATTAACCAAACCTCAATTGTACGCCAATTCTTCTATTCAATTCAGCCAGAACCCATGGGAGTTTTGGCTGAAAATGATGAATCAGGTAAGCTCATTGAAGAACCATCTCTGTAAATCAAGCGGTTTGTTAATGCAGAATGGGATACAAAATTCCCCCCTCGTCTATATACCCCACAGCCAAATGCCAAATCATTTTGCAGTGACCACCAGCTTGCAGTCAAAGCAGCTGCAACATCAGATTGTCATCCCCTCCGCAAAGCTGTTGTCAAATCAGTGGCGATGCTCACAGGAGGTATTACCCCTCCTGTGATCCTCTCAAACCTCACTCCCAAAAAGTAAAACCTCAATGAATCAGTTACACAAAAATGTAGACAAAGCTATCCAGAATGTGGTAACAGTAGCATGGAATCCTAAAGCTAAGATTACCCAAACCAATATCTCCACATTCATTAAACTCCCAGATTCCCTTATTAAAGCTGAAATAGCTTTAGTTAAATATATCAGTGCAATTTCCTAGCTGGCAATTTCCATGAAATACCAATAATTAGCGATATTGAACCACATGCTGCCAATTCCCAACGCCCTTACTGTCTGCCTTAACACATACCCTAATTTTGGAGGAGGAAGCTGCTGCTGAATATGAGCCCCCTCCCGTCCCCCTCCCATTCCACCATGAGGGATAAGCGGTTTTCGCTGCCCACCTGGTTGGTTGTGTTTGTTCAAAGCATTTCATTTAATCCAGTCATTTGGGCATTTTTATCTGAACCAATTAGTTATGATTAATATTTAGTTTTAAGTTTTAGTTTCAGTAATGTCCGTCCCCTGGTCAGCTTACCTCAGATAAAGAGCTATGGGCCTACAAACCACTACTTCTAAGTGATCCTACAGTGCTCTGCCTTTACAGTTTGAATCACTTATTGTTATAGCACCAAATTAGTTTGTCAAATCAGAACTATGAGATATTAAATGACACTAACTATATGCAACAGTATGAGATTGGTGTGATTTTTAACAAAAAAAACTCTCAACCCTTAGTTAAACTTTGCCGCTGTTCTACAACTTAAAAGGGGATCCGCCACTAAAGAAAAATCAATTATATTAGTCTGGTATATGTGGATGGAATTATCCCCATAAAATATCATCATAGTGGTCACCGTTCCAAAAAACCTGCCCAATCATGTTGAAGTGTGTAAGGTGATTCCCTTAAGGGCATGTATGCTGATGATGTTAATTCCAAAAGCAGTTTATCATGGAAACTGACCTTACATCAGACCTTCTCAATTATTTGTATGCTAATATCCATGCGCCATGGCAAGAAGGTAAATCTGAACCACATGTTGTGCTAAGGATTTTAGTCCATGGTTATAAAGAATTCAGGCACTGGTTGTTAACTTTTAAATACTCTCAATTCAGATAAAAAAGAATAAGGTAGTAGCATTTGCTCACATAATTCCAGCAAAGAAAATGTTTTCATTCCATGACTTTAGGAAATTAAGGGATATGGGCTTACCAAAAGACCCAGTTCTGATAAAATTTTTGCTTATTTTAATTGAGACAAACCTACCAGAATTTTGGATGAAAAGAAGGATAATGTCCTTCAATTATTTGACAATCATTCCAAGATGTTCACAAATGATGATTATGACCTTAGATGTGTCAAAGGAATCATTAAAAGTCAATGTTAGGGATCAGATGCTGATTTAAATGCAATTAATTAGATGCTTGTGGGAATATGAGCCCATAGTTGCTAAAAAAATGTCAAACTACTCCAACATGGGTTATTGGTTATGTCTTTGTCATGGATGAGGCCGTGAGAACACCAGAAGATTATTTCTTGACCGCCAGAATGAACATAGTTAACTTAGAACCATTGGTGAAGTGTGAAACTTACCCATCATGGATGGAATTAAACAACCTCCTTTTATAGATTCAGCTGGCCCAGAAATTTATCAAGAACTCAGAATAAAGTGAAAAAATGATACCTGACGCTCAGTGAGATTTTATATAATGAAGACAACAAAGCTGTTAAAATTAACTATGGTTTTAATACCCCTTTTATACCTTTAGGGGGGCGAAATAATTTGCAATTTGCCAGTGATAAAGAGATGGCACAACCAAATTTCCTTGGCAAGAATGAGCAAACCTCATAATTGAATATTACCAAAAAAGCAATCAGCCATTGTTGACAGTCACTTGAAATCCTGATGCAAGGTACATCAAAGGCGCGACATTACATGAGCCTGAAAATAATAAGCATATTGCCAAATTGGGTATTTAATCAATGACCTGAGCCAAATCTACAGCTTACAACCCAGAAGCGGGGACTGAAGAAAGGGCCCCTGGACATCCATGTTCAGGGGGCAATCCCCACAATAAGGAGCTCACAGATACAAGAAATAAAACAAATGTATGAAGCAACCAAAGAGGCAATCATATGACATCTTACTAATGGGTCCTGAAACCCCCAATATTGCTACCCTAAATCCCAATAAATTTTACAATTTTATTTATTTATATCCTGATTTATATAAAGTACTATAAAATATCTTAACTTTATTTCAATTTAAAACCTTTTCACAGAATCACAGTCAATCATTTTTGTTTCTTTTATGTCAGTTTAGGTGATCTAGTTGCCAGTAAGCAATATGGGATTAGTGATTGACCATAATACATTAACCAGTCCGACATCTGCTATGTTTGAACAGGACACTCTTTTAAACAGATACCTTGGAGCTGAGCTGCCAATGGAGAGTTAAATAGGATTCCATTGTGTCCTGAGGTTCAACATAAAGTGAACATGTCAGAGAGTGTCAGAATTAGTTTTTTCATGGGCTCAAGAAGTTTAACTAAGAGATGATTCTACATTGGGTAGCATCAGTATAGAATTTTTTCAATATAGATAATCATGCACTTCTTAATGGTTCTCTAGTGCTTATCTTTGTGGAACATATCACCCAAGCAGCAAGTCAGCCTCACAAGCTAAGTGAGCCAAGGTCAGGAGCTGATGTCTTAAGCCCTTAGTTCAATCCAACCTTGATTTTGAAAATAAAGATGGATCCAAACTAGGTGTTATAGTTTACCATCAGCTGAATAAAACAACAAAAAAACACTCATACCCACAAATGCATATAGGTTATGCTCTTGATTGCCTAGGAGGGCTCAACTCTTATCAGCAATGGATTTTATATCTGGGTGCTGGAAAATTGATCAACCAAAGGAGGATCAAGAAAAATGTGCTAACATTACCGGCTGAGGATTATAACAACCAAAGCAAGTGTTTCAAGGTATCTATAATGCGCCAGCTACATTTCAACAGGACATGGATGCCATATTAGGCAACCTGAATTTATCATGCGTTTTTGTTTACCTAGGCAATCACAATGTTTTTTGTTTCACTTTCACATATCACCTAGTGAATTTGGAAGAACTTCTAGGAAAGTATCAGCCATAAAACTTGAAGAATAAAACCTTAATGTCGCCTTTAAAAAATACTGATTACTTGGTTTTTATTATAGACGCCAATGGGCTACGCCCTCAAAAGCAAAAAGTTGAGCGTTTTTTCCATTTAAAAGCCTAAAATGCTTAAAGTGTTAAGTATTTTTGGGAATAATTGACTACTATTACGTTTTCATTAAAAACTTCATGTTCATAGTGGAGCCACTAATTCAGCTATTAAAGATCAAAAGAGAGGCTTTGAGTGTAACAATAAAGCACATAGCTCAAGTGATGCCCTGAAAATGTATTTAATGATGAAGCAAATATTGTGATATCGTAATTTTGACATTACATCAATTATACAAACAGATGTATCTTTAATGGCAATTGGCGCCATATTAGGCAGGTATGTGGGATCCGCCAATAGATGCCACAAATTATATTAAAATATATGAAACTTACTTTTGAGATAAAAGTAAAAATAAACGCTTTTTTAAAGCTATTTGTCTTTTTTATTGTTTATGCGGGGCAAGCCAAAAGCTCCTCTATTTAATACTAGTATTTCATATTTAAACTAGTTTGATTCTTGGGGCCATGGGAATTTGGGGCTATAATATTAAAAAGCTGAGTCAACCAAATTAGGAAATATAGGCTTTTGGCCTATAAGAATGAGGGTAAATATTTTGTGGCAAAACCAACCTGTGTGGTAATAATTTGATAAATTGTACCCAATCACTGGCGGGTAAAAGCTTCTCACCTCAGGGGAGAACAGACCCATGTGGTAATGATTTGTTAAATTGCATCCAATCACTGGCAGGTAAAATCTTCTCACCTCAGGGGAGAACAGACCCATGTGGTAATGAACACCTTAAATTTGGCTGAGATCAAAGCAATAATACTATCAGTTCTTACCTTATTAGCTGATTTTTTTATAAAACATATTTTCCTGATGGGTAGGGTTCCACCGAGAATCCACCAAGGTCTTTTCACTATTGGTACTCATATCCTCATTAACCATAATATTGTTCAAAGATTGGACATGTAATTGGCCAATTGTAGTAGCAGATTTGGGGGCATTCTTACCTCCAACATTCTTTTTTGAAAGTTGAGAAGGAGAATGTCTGACATTGCCCCCCTCAAGAATGTTGGGGGGAGTGTAGGGCCGTAGGAAGCAGCCATGTACCCAGTTTATGGTAATTCCTGTAGCCAAAGACTTTATAGAATACTCATTTCCTCTCATACATGATGGATAAATGGTCCTTCCCAGATTGATCCAAGTTTGCTACTTTGAGGGGTTATGCAATTGTGGTAATATAAAACCATATCCAACTCTTGGAATGAAGGTAGGGGAGCCCGAAGCTCATTAACAGATTAGCTATCTTTAGTGACCGTTTTGGCTAGGTTGGTCATAGCCTCTGATTGAAGCTGAATGATGCAGTTAGCTAACCTTCGCATGGCTTTCTCAGGCTCCTCTCCTCTAGAGAAGACCTTAGCTAGAAGAGCAGGTATGCCTGGTTCCCTGCCATACAAAACTCGGAAAGGGGACATTTTCAAAATCTGGTGATAGCTAATTCAATAAGCCATAAGAGAGCTAGGGATATAATGATTCCAATGAAGGGGATCAGACAAGACCATTTTTTTGTAAGATAGAAACCAAAGTACCATTTGCTCGCTCCATGGTACCATTGGTTGATGGATTATATGGAGCTGAGAATAGTTGGTGGGCTCCCATGGAGGTAGCCAAGATTTTAACTACTCTGGAGGTAAAGTTTTTTCCGTTGTCACAGAGTAGTACTTGAGGGCACCCATGTCATTTGAAAATATTTTGATGGAGAAAGGTGGCAGTGGCCTTAGTAGTTTGGGCCGGCAGCGCCACAGCTTCAACCCACTTCGTGAAGTGGTCAATACCTACCAAGATATATCTGTTTCCACCTGTGGTCTGAAGAAGCGGCCCTACTACATCCAAGCTTATGGTATGAAACAGCTGTTGCAGGGTAGTTAACTGATATTGATATCTAGTCTTGAGCCAAGACTGCTTCTTACACGTAAGGCAAGCATCCAAGACTTCAATGATGGCTTCCATGATTCCCTCCCAAAATACTGATCCTTAATCCACTCATAGGTTTTCTTTACTCCTCCATGGCCTAAAGTTGAATGAGCTTCCAGGATAACAGGTACACGTTCTGAGGGCCATAGGTAAGGCAATCACTTCGCCCCTACTTGTTTATACAACTTCCCATTTTCTACTTTAGTGTTATGGGAGTGCCGGGCCAACATCCTCTGTACAGGCTCATCCTCATCTTCCCAGTCATTTGGGGTCATTAAAAGATCATACAGCTGCTCCACTTCACTGTTATCTAGGTGGAGGATGGGCAGCTGAGTTAACCCATCAACATTTATGTGGCAGGTTCCAGCGCGGTGTTTGATCTTCATGTTGTAATGCTGGAGCTTTAGAGCCCAGCGAGCTAACCGCCTCATAGAGTCTTTCATGTTTTATAAACATTTTAAAGATGCGTGGTCCATAATCACAGTGAAAGAGGTCCCATACAAGAAAGGGTGGTAGTGCTTTACTGCTAGTAGAATGGCAAGACACTCCTTCTTGGTAACACTATAATTGCGTTCTGCCTTTGATAGCATCTTACTAAAATATGAGACAGGATGATCTATCCCTTTTTCATCCAGTTGGGCTAGGATGGCCCCGACGGCATAGTCTGAGGCGTCTGTAAACAAAATAAACGGTTTTCCATAAATGGGATGCCTTAGGATAGGCCGTTTTTGTAGCAGCAGCTTCATTGTTTCAAAAGCAGCCTTCTATTCAGTGTTCCCATTGAAAAGGGATATTCCTTTTCAGTAAACGAACAAGGGGCTTGCTGAGTTGGGAAAACTTAGGGATGAACTGATGGCAATACCTCATCATCCCTAGAAATACCTGTATATTTCGTATATTTTTGGGGGAAGCATTCTGGAAATCGCTTTAACCTTATCTTGTATGGGTTGGATACCCTCTCGAGAAATGGTATGTCTGAGGAAGTCTAATTTCTTTTGGAAAAAAGTACACTTCAAAGGTTTTAACTTGATATCTGAGCATCGTAAGCGTTGAAATACCTCCTTCAAATGATTAAGGTGTTCGTTAAAAACTTTGAGAATATGGTAATGTCATCAAGATAGACGATGACGCAGGTTAACTTAAGATCCTATAAAATGTGGTCCATCGCATGCTGGAAAGAGGCAGGTGCGTTGCACAACCCTTGGGGTAATCGCATGGGATGGAAAAGACCTTCACTGCATATCAAAGCGCATTCCTCCTGGTCTTGGGGAGATAGATCCATTTTCCAATAACCACTGGCCAAGTCCATGGCAGAGAAAAAGTTTGATCCTGAAAACTGGGCCAGGGCGTCATCAATGCGTGGGATAGGATAGCTATCCTTTTTCATAAGATTGCTTAACCTGCAATAGTCCATAACTATCTGATGACCTCCGTTTTTCTTTTTAATTAGCAAAAGGGGGAGGATCAAGGGCTTTGCAAAGGAACTAATAACCCTGCGTTTAATAACTGCGTGAGTTCCGTCCTCATTTGTTGCTCCTCCACCTTTGACTTGCAATAAGGTTTTGACCTAATGGGATGGGCATCACCCACATCGATGGAGTGGCACCAACCCTTCATGTGGCCATAATCATTGTCTGACTTTGATAAAATATCACTATACTCATCCAGGAGAGTATGCACTTTTCTCCAACTCATCTGAGGTCAGCTCATCCGAGATATGGATATTCGGTAAGGTACATACCAGGTTATCTGTGGGCAGGCCTAAATCTGCCATCAATCCAATGGAGTGGATTTGGTCAACTTCCTCCACAGGGAGTAAAAACCCTCGGCCTACCTCTTGATGCTTTCTTACAATTATGTCCTTTTCAGTGAGGTTTCCCAACAGTAGAGTAATAGGCCTCTGATAGGCTGGGTCTAAAACGCCAGGCAATACCCGAGGCACAAAAGGGCTAACTCCATCAATGCTTAAGAGGTGTAATAAGCAGTGGCGAGGGATTTTGAGAGTGATTTTTGCGTCTACCACCCATTTTTCACCAGGCTTAATCACCACCTCATCAACCGCATAAAATGGAATACCTTTGATAGCATCCACTGAATCAGGCAATTTCTTTGTATTTCGCCCAGAGGTGATATAATGTATAGGTAAAGCGGAAAGTGAATACCAACCATGCAAGAGTATTCCTCTTGCTGGGTTCTTTATTGGCTATAACTAAGGGGACTTCATAGTTAAGCAATGACAGGAACCCCTGCTTCATATTGATAATACCTTCATATTCAATTATAAACTGAGTACCTATGAGCATATCATAGGCGTTGTTATCCAAAGCCACTGCGGGGGCCAATAGAATAATCTTTCCAATACAAATGGGAAGGAATGAGTAAGCGCCAAGTGCGCGGGTGTTTTTGGGACCCGCAGTTCCAAAGTCTTGGTTGTACTCCAAGTCATGTGAAAGTTTGATCTTTTTCATCAACTTGGAGGAGATTACGTTCACCGGGGAGCCTGTATCTAGGATAGCCATCACCTGAACTTTTTGGATAACCACTTAGACCTTTGTAAGTATCCCCCCAAAAAAGTGGGCATTAGCGCTAAGACCTCCTTAAGATGGAAAGTGGAGGTTAATTTGCACGCGGTCTCGGGGTAATTTTCCAGGATGGACTGCAGGGTATGGCCAGGATGGAGAGGGCGAATAAGGTTGGACAAGACCTCATCCGCATCACTGGTAGTGTCAATAATGGCCGGTTCCCTAGTTCTTGATGAAGATATGTCTCTTCAGTTATGGTGGCCTCATCTACTCCTCCAGCATTCAAGCGATTGGGGACTTCCACTTCAGCAGGTACTCCTACAACGAAATAGCTAACCTCATCTTTACCCCCTCAGAATCATCCCCAGGGATATTGGTAACACGAGGTATTGGCATAGGTTGTTTAAATGAGCCAGGCACATGAGATTTGTTGGCAATAGGTGTGCCTTTCCCTACACTGACATTACTTTTCCCTGCTCCTGTTCCTCTTCGTCAGCTTTCTTTTTCCAGCACACAGCCTCATTGTGTCTGAACTTGTAGCAGTATTCGCACCAAGGGCGTTCAGGACGTTTTGCTTTGGTTTTCTGCTCCTCAGTGCCCATTATCTGAAGGGGCTCCTTCTTGTCTTCAATAGCTAGGGCCCAAGGCTTAAGCTTTGATCCTCAATGGTTAAAACGCGAGGACAGGATACTGCTCCACGAGAAACTTTGGGCTTATTCAAGTCAGCGACATCTATTAACACCTCCTTGATATCTTTTTTTAGTACTAGATGGTCCCACCTCCTTGATATCTTAAATGTTACAGAAATAGCGTTTAACTGAGGTGATGTGCATCGCTAGAGGAAGGTGAGATGCCACTCCAGTCAAAACGGCGGCTACAGCATCATCCAAAGTCAACATCTTTGAAGTTAACAATGTCTGGGCTTCCATATAGAATCGTTCTGCAAAAGCGACCACTGACTCCCCTTTTCAGATACTCATACGCATAAAGGCTTGCTTTTTCATGCTTAAAGCCTGTTTTGAGCTGAACGTGTTTATGAGGGCCTCTTTAACCTTGGACCAGGTGCTAAGAGCATTCATATGTGGGACCATCACCTCCTGTGCCATGCGGCCCAAATAGGAAAGAATATGTTTGGCCTTCTGACGATTGGTCGCCCCTTCCATAGACGCTTTGTAAACGTATAAAAATGAAGCAATGCTGCCCTCGCCAGGGATAAACTTGTTTTTGAACGTCGGTTTAAATGAACTAAAGTCACCCCTGGTAAGGGTATGAATAGCTGGAGCTTCTGTTTCCAGGGTTTTAGAGTGATAGTTTAACTGGTCAAAGGTGCGCAAAAGGCGATTGAACTGGTCTTGCATGGCTTCAAGCCAGGTTTTCATTTTGGAGAGGGCTTCTTGAGGCCCAGATTCACATAGTCTCAGTCAAGCTTTGATCCCTAATTTGTGAGTTTCAAGATCTTCCACTCGGCTCTTCTTTGCATTGACTTGGAAATGGAGTTGTGACACCAGCGAGCTTAGGTTTAATTGAGCATTTTCCACGGCTTCCACGCGTTTCTTCAGCTCTTCTTTCATTTTGTTTACACCCTTCATCGTCACAAGGGTGTGAGCTTGGGCTTTGTACACCATCCTTGATCTGCTCATACTTCTGCTTGACCTGAGTTAATTGACTAAATACTTTCTTCAACAGCACAGGGCTTTCCAGCGAAGCTTTTATCACTTTTGCTTCAGTTTCACATTCATTCAGGCGACGCGCCACATATTTAGTATTTTCAAATGAAGCTTTGAGAGCTAGCTCCTTTTCTAGCTGAACAATCTTGGCCACAAGAGTGGAGGTGGCGCTAGATGGTTCAAGCAACAGACAACGTTTATGCTCATCAACATGTGAAAAGGCCTGAGTTAACTGTCACTCCACCACAGCCACACGCTGTTCATATTCCTCTTGAGGGACGGAGTCAGGGGCTATAAGGTCCCAATGCGTTTTCTCATTGTGCTTTTCAAGTTCTTTAACAAACTCCTCCAACAACAAGCGGGTACTAGCGGTGGAAGCGTTCAGTTCATCCCTAAAGATCTTCATGGCCTCCTTGACATACTTTACAATCCCAGTGTCCATGATAGTAAGTTGATCATGCAGCTGAATGATGAAGTTGCAATTATCTTCCACACCAGATCTGACTGCTCCAAGATGTTTGGAGGTCAGTTGGTACAACTTATCATAGGCTAAATTCAGAGCTGCATGGGTATCTAGGTGTCAATGTAGCTCTTTGTGATGTCCGGCTAAGAGATACATCATGTGGAACAAGGCGGGGTGAGCAAACTTGCGTATGTAGGTGGTCAAATTTGTAAGCTGACTATAGGTCTCTGGGAGGACACTAGTCTTATAGAGAAACAAGTGGCATTCCTCTACCAACGATGCTTGTTTGTGGGATGCAATGTCGTCAGGGTTAAGGATGCCATGAGTAAGGTCTCTCACAGTTTCAGTGAAAGGCCAGGTGATTTGGCGAGACTCAGGTATTAATATGCGCTCAAATCGTTCTTCTACAAACATCAAAGCGGTAGGGCTGTGACCATCTAGTACTAAAAAAAAGCGGTAGGTCTGTCCATTTGATCATTGTCTTCAGTCCCTTCCCCATTTTGCACCCAATGGTTGACACTCTCCATCGCTTTAATACTTTATTGAAGTATCCAGGGTAATTCCCTGTAGTGAGCACCAGTTTGTGGGATCCGCTGATAGATGCCACAAAATTATTCTTAAAATATATGAAGCTTAATTTTGAGATAAAAGTAACAATAAACGCTTTTTTAAAGTTTCTTGTCTTTTTTATTGTTTATGCGGGGCAAGCCAAAAAGCTCCTCTATTTGATACTAGTATTTCATATTTAAATTAGTTCGAATCTTGGGGCCATGGTAATTTGGGGCTATAGTATTAAAAAGCTGAGTCATCCAAATTAGGAAATATAGGCTTTTGGCCTATCATAATGAGGGTAAATATTTTGTGGCAAAACCAACCCATGTGGTAATGATTTGTTAAATTGTACCCAATCACTGGTGAATAAAATCTTCTCACCTCAGGGGAGAACAGACTCATGTGGTAATGATTGTTAAATTGCACCCAATCACCGGTGGGTAAAATCTTCTCACCTCGGGGGAGAACAGACCCATGTGGTAATGAACACCTCAAATTTTGCTGAGGAGTCAGAGCAATCATACTATCAGTTCTTACCTTATTAAGCTGATTTTGATTATAAAACATATTTTCCCAATGGGTAGGGTTCCACTGAGAATCTGCCAAGGTCTTTTCACCGTTGGTACTCATATCCTCATTAACCATAATATTGTTCAAAGATTGGACATGTAGTTGGCCGATTGTAGTAGCAGATTTGGGGGCATTCTTACCTCCAACATTCTTTTTGAAAGTTGAGAAGGAGAATGTCTGACAAGGTATATGAAATCAGTAATGGACACCCTGTAGTATATGTGAGCTGAACTCTGAGCAAGAATGAGCAAAACTACAATTTGACAGAGCATAAATGCCTTTTAGTAAGATACACTTATAAGTAGTTGTGAGTATAAATTCATGACGTACATTTTTAAGATGGTGACAGGCCATTATTAACTATAGTGGCTACAAGATTTAAAAGATTTTTCAGGGAAATTGACCCATAAGGACTTAAAAAATACAAGTGTACACTTTTGAGCTTGTACATTGCACTGGAACAGTTCATTAAAATTTAAAATGCCTTTCAAAACTTATTTAAAAAGCTACTTCTTTAAAGTGAAGCAGATGAGTTGTACAGTAACATAATCACAGATAATATTAAAGACTAACTACAAGAGATATAGCAAGCATAAAACAAGTCAATGGAAGATACCAAGAATTAAGGTTCAGTTATCTAAGTTGTTGTAGAAACCTACTGTTTCCAAAGCCTTCTAAACTGATTATTAATGCAGCTCATAAGTTAACTGGGCATGGAGTTCTATAAACCCATAAAGCATGATTGTTAGCGGTGCTATTTGGTGATTGCTTAACTATGATGTCATTGAAAATATTACTTGTGTGCAATGTGTCAGGCCCACAAGCCCTTAAACACTTTCCAGCTAGTGAAGTCTGGGTTTGCTTAACACACAATATCCCAATGATTTGATAGGGCCATTGGACATTTGCACTGAATGAAGTTGGTATATTATTGTTGCAAATTTTGCAATCCACATCATTGGGTGCTCTGCAAGTGTGCTATGCCAATGGTATGACACCATTGACCCTTGATCTTTTACCATCATCAGCGACCTTTTGCTACTAGTTTGCAGCAGCAACTCCCAAACCAGCATACCAACAACTTCATCAGGATGAGCAATGACATAAGTAGATTGGCCCCTAAACCCTATCCCAGGGTGGACCAGCCCCTACCCTTATGATCCTCCACCTGGGGATACTCAGACCTTCTGTCCCTTGTTGTTCAGTATCATTCAGCTGTGTTTCTGCACGGGGTTTTCAGGTAGCTCCAGGTGGGGGTAGACAGTGCTGATCACTCCCTAAGTGCACTCACCCATCATCTATCTTTGAGGATTTTCAGATCCTATCTCTAAACTATCCAGAGTACAAACATCTTCAATAATAAAAAAGATAGGACAATGAAAGATACTTTATTTCAAAGGAATTTAGGTATTTAAATTAAATCGTCAACTGATAAACCTATGCTTGCTCTTGATATTCACCAGCAAAGCCCACTGTAACTTAAATACCACCCTATCAAAAATCTCTGACATTGACCGCCCTAAATCATATTTGACATTTTTGCTTCATTTACAGGTTAATCCAAAATTGAAACCTATTATAAAATTTATTTTCAGCATCATCACCAGTAAATCTACAAATTTTTACATCCTAAATTATTAATTTTATCCTTGTCATTTATTTGTGATAAATTAGACAATAATAAAGATATTTACAAATAGACAATGCTTGGAAAACCGCAGACATTAAAAGGCTAATTTGAGGGATTTAGTAAACCATATTAAGAGTTACTAAATGCCTTTGAAAAGCTAAGTTGACTGATTTATTTCATATTGTAAAATACTAAAAAAATCTTTGAAAAGCTAATGTAATTGAATAGGCTACATATCAGACATAACGCTAAAAGCTAAAACAGGTTTTAATCTGTCAGCAATGGTGCCCAAAGTAAGTCAACCCAATCACTGGAATATATTGTATACAAGTGGGTTACAAAATGCAACAATTATTACAGCTATTAATCACTTGACTCATTAGGTTGAGGTGCTCATTTTGACTAAAGTGAATGCCATAATTTAAATTTATTGTGAGGAAGGCCGACCATGGGATGGACACTTCCGAATTTGATCCAAAAGAAACAAAACTTAGTACCAGGGAAGGCACCCCAGAGAAGCGATGCTATCTCTTGTTGCCAGCGGGAATGCCACTATGGGGAGGGGGAGGGAACGTGTGAAGGGGCTGTAGCCACAATTGAACACGTGTGGAGGAAAGGGTCTGATTTGATGAACCAAACTGGGAACCAGGAGGAGATCAGCTGTTGGCGACGTGGTGGGAGGTATCCAAAAATCCATGCCTGAAAGTGGTCCACCAAATGAGACCGGAATCTGTGGACAGCTTCTGGGATGGTGGGGGTGGAGCCTGCGATGGCATCCAATACAATCGTGTGGATAGTCCACATGGCGATTGCAACCACCAGAGCATGGAGGGAGGGTGGAAGGGGGGATGCCATTGATAAAGCAAACATATCTCTTGACAGACTGAAGGGATGTGTTTGATCCTGGCCAAGCATACGTTGAACTTCGCGCCATATCACTTTAGAGGTAGGACACTTCTCCATGCGGTGGAACAGCATTCCATACTGGCCACACATGACGCAGGATGAGTGTAAAGCATTAGAGCGCTCAGCTGTACAGTACACCCGCCTCAGGCAGCGCCACACATGGGAACGGATTTGAGGCTGCAACAGAGGATGGTGTGCGTATTTCCAAATAGTCTTCTGAGTCACAATGGAGTATGGGATGTCCATCATGTCCAGGTAGTCCACCCTGGATAGGACATGGGGCCATGTGGGGATCACGCCATCTTTGATTGGTAACCCCTGTACCTTTTGTGTGAACTGAGGAGAGGGGCGGCCTCTCTGGGCTGTGGTCCACTAATATGAATTCTCCACTCAGCGCTCCGCATGGAGAGGAGGATCCTTTTGTAGTGGGTTTTAGTACCATGAGGACCTGTGGCTGATGGGTGAGAAGCCAGGTATTTCATCAAGGATTAAGGGTTCAATGGATTGTTAAGGCCCAAGGCGCGGGAGAAGTTGGAGTGGGCCACGCGGGACCAGTGTTGGGGGAGGAGCGTAGGGGCGGTGACAGCCACAATCCAGGTGCCCAGGATCTTGGCAGCATGGGCTTTGAAGTCAAGCAGGCCCATGCCACCATGATGATGAGGGCCAAACATGACCTCTAGCCGTACTGGTGGTGAGCGGCCTGACCAAAGCCATCCTTGCAGAAGAACATACAAAGATTTGAAAAAGCCTGGGGAGAAGGGGATGGCGTGGGCTCCAAACCAGACTTTGGAGAGGACGTAGAGTTGGCTAAAGCAACCCTTCCAGTAAGGAAAGTAGGGTGGGCTCTGAGGGAGGCGATGCACTTCGTCACGTTGTCTAGAATACGACTCTCCATTACTGCTGATGCATACCTACCTGCTTCCACCCACACGCCCAGATGGTGGACTGGCCTTATGGTAGGGCGTGGCATGAAGGGGAGCACCAGTGGGGCGGTGTGGGGTGAGCAGGGAGGGCGAGCACGTGTGTGAGCAGATGGGCTGGGCTGGGCATTGGTCGCTGGGGCCCAGCAGGTTTGATACCAGCCAAGGAGGATGATTTCAGTTTTGGAAGCATTCAGTGCAGCATTACTTACCCGGAAATACTCCTGGATGAGAGCTTCAAGCGCGCGTGCATCTTTATTATTAGACACCCCAACCACACAGTCATCTGCAAACGCCATCATCTTGAATGAGGCTTGGCCTGGTACATGGACCCCAGTGAGGTGGGCATTCACGTTTTGAAGTAGTGAGTCAAGGCTGAAGTTGTATAATATTGGGCTAAGGGGGTCCCCTTGTTGTAAGCCCCTTTGAGGGCGGACTACTTCCATTAGGAAGCCAGGGCCACGCACTGCCATTGTTGCAGATTCCGTGAGCAGCATTACCAGTTGATGAAGCGAGGGGGTAAGCAGAATTGATGGAGGCAGGCCCTGAGGTATTCCCAGTTTACTCTATCATAGGCCTTCTGTTGGTCCAAGAATACAAGTGCCCCAGAGGCTGTGGACTGGCATGCGTTAGCTACAGAGTGCACGTTGTCCCAAATTGACCTTCTGGGTATGAAACCAAATTGTTCTGGGGAGATGGTGGAAGATGCTACAATCTCTAAACGGTTAGCCATGATTTTAGTTAAAATTTTTGTATCCATGTTAGTTAAAGAAATGGGGCGCCAGTTGCCTAAGTCTAGCTTGTCCCCTTTCTTGAAGAGTGTGATGGTGAAGGCCTCTTGTTCTCCTGGTAGGAGTCATGTTTCCAGAAGGCTCTGGTTAATGGAGGCATGCAGCAGTGGGGATATATATTTGAAGTACTTTTTGTAGAATTCATATGGTATGCCACCTGGGCCTGGGCATTTCTGATTTGGTGCACCGCGGATGGCTGTCCAGAGTTCATTTGGAGTAATCAAATTCATTATTTCCAGGTATAGGGAAATGGTGCAGATGTGGGTTAAGTTAAAAAATTTCGCCACTTTGGCTGGCTGAATTGGATCGGATCAGTATAACTTGGAGTAATACTTTTATATTTTGATTGCCACTTTGGCTGGCATATCCATGACAGAATCATCCAATCTCCGCACCTGTGTGCAGGCCATGCTCTGGCGTGGTGTGAAGAATTTTTTAAAAAAATATGTGGTGCACTTGTCACCCTCTGTAATGCGTTTGGCCCTGTACTGAACACAAATATGATGTTTGTGTTGCCTTTTGAGCGCGTTGAGGTGGGCAGCTGCCTCTGCCCACTTCCAGCCCTATTCAGGGCTGTAGCCTGTGGCTGGGATGTTGGACTCCGGGTGTTCCAACTCTGCCAGAGTGTGCAAAATGATGTCTGATGTGGCTCATGAGCGTTGGGAGGAGAGGTGGTGAGAGTGGCAGATGGTATCCTTTTTGAAGGCTGACCATGTGGAAATTGGGTTCACACAAAATGGTGTAACAAACTCTTTGCCAAAGTTGCTGATTCCACCCAAGTGGAAAAACTCTGGCGATGCAAGTTTGGGAGGGCAGAGTTTGCACCAATGTGGGGCCTTAGCCACTGTGACAGGTAAGTGGTAGGTTATTGAGACAGCCGGTGGTTGGAGAATTCAATTTTTGTTGTTTGGAAGTGGGAAATGTGAGATTGAAATTTTGCCATCATGAGGATAAGGTTGATGCAGGTCATGGACCTTAATTGGCCATTGTGGACGTGGGGGCGTGTCATGTTTTTGAGCAGTGGGGCTTGCCACGGCAGTGCATCTATTAACCCAAGGGTGGCCTTTAGAACGCGAAGTTCTACGTGACCCTGGGGGGCATGGGAGGAGAAAGGCCAACGGTTTGTGGGTGTGTTTAGCCAACAGTTCATGTCGCTGACTACAAAAGGGTCTGGGGGTAACTGAAGGGATTTGACCAATGAGAAAAATTTCTGACGCTCTCATGCACAGGTTGGGGCATAGATGTTGATGATAGCATGCACCACATTGGCCCACGAGAAAGTGACAATGAGGACTCAGCCATTGAGGAAGGATTCCAATGATATAAACTTAAAAAAATTGTTTTCCTGAACTATCACCCCACAGTGCTCTGACAAAAAGGATAAGGAAGGGAGGAGCATGGTTTTCCAAGCATCCTCAGAACCTTGCAGACAGTGGGACTCCTGGATGGCCAGGATATCCATGGTAAATTTTTTTGTAAAAAACTCAGTTTCCTAGCCCGGGATGGTGAGGCCTTGAGTCCAGCAATATTCAGCGTCCCTAAAGTGAAGGTTTCCCCCATCACACCTTAGGTGCGAGGGGGTGGGCACCTGAGCCCACTAGCCTCCTCTAGATCTCCACGGGCCTTCACAGCTGCATGGGTGTTTGCAGCAACACTATCAGTGGTTTTGTTAATTTTAGCAGAAGGGTTCACATTGGCTTGTGCCTTTGCTTTTTGTTTCCCCAATGTTGAGCAAATTTTTTGTGATGCGGATGAGTTTAGTGCACCAATGTTCAGGTCAAAAAAAATTTCAGGTAGGTTGTAAACCAAGTTGGTTTCAACTGGAGCTTAATTGCAAAGGTCAGGTGAGATTGAGTCACCCATCAGATCCTCAGATTGGTTGGCCCAATTGGCATGGGCTTCCCAATCTGGTTGGTTGATGGATTCCCAATTTGCTTCCACTGCGAAGGTTTCAAATTCTCCTGGCGTTGGGAGTGTGGGATAGCGGAGGTGACTTTGGCCGCTTCCTTGGCCGCGGCCCTGTGGGCCTGTTTGGCCTTCTATCGCTCTTGAGGGGAGATAGGTTTTACCAGTAGGTAGCAGCCTTGTGCTCCCCACGGGAAAGCCTCTTTGGTGCTTGTGGTTGGTTCATAGTGCGCCTCTCCGCTGGCCATGGCCACCAAGGGGTGCTCTTGGAATGTGATGCCCTCCTTGGTGGGGCATGCATGTGCCTTATGGCTGAACGCATCACAATGGGTGCAGGTGGGGGGTGCGCTGTCCACGGTTACCCGGAAAGGGTGGGTGGTATGCCCTTCAATATTGATATATGTGGAGTGTGGGACCTGGGTTAGGTCCTTCACAATCTCCTCGGTTGGGGTCAGAACTGCGATGGCTTTGCCAGTGCACAGGTGTAGCATCAGCATAAAGTGTTGCATTTCGAAAGATTGTAATTCGCCATATATGGTGAGACCATCTTTCAGGTGCTGCTCCAAAATGGCACGTTTAACTGTAGTAGGCAAAAAGTCAAATGTAAGGAAAATTTGGTTGGATTTTGTCCATCTGGTGCATTTGGTTTTGACAACCCATTGCCCTTTGGGGAGGTTGATCACTATGTGTACTGCAGCAGCTTTATCTGCTGCCTCCTTGTTTTCGAAACTGAGGTCCAGCCAACCTCATGAAATGGAGTGAGGTGCGATGTACACTGCAGTCAGGAAAAAAATGTGCACATCTCCACAAAATTTTTCCCATAAAGCTGTTTGTTGGATGTCCAGAAACACACAGCCTCCATATTCCACCGATGAGAGTGGTTATAAGTGTGGCGTGTTAATGTACTGGTTGCATTGCACTTGCCAAGCAAGGATTTCTGGGGAAATAGTGACCGCCAGTTTTTTATTTTTTTTTCTATTCTGCCAGTTTTTCCGGGGCGTTTTTGAACATTTGAGGTTGCAGGCCTACCACCTGCTCCTCTTACCATACTTGCCCAACTGCTCCCTGACATGGGCGTAGACTAATCTCCTTTGTGAGATTATCAAACTAGAATCAGACTTGAATTGAATAAGTTGCAAAAGTGATTGCAACAAGAGAGAAAAGTTCTAAAGTTAATGCCATAAGTACTACCAAGTTTGTAATGGAACAGTATCTATTGGGATGGTTGCGCTCAAGTTATTTTACCAGATAGCAGAGGCAACTTCAGTATGCACATCATACTAAAACTTAATATGTTTATGGGAATATAAGAGTATTGTTGACGTTTTACTATCAAGAAACAAAAGTGATGGTCAAATTGGTAAATAGTACTCATGAGACTCCCTTAAAGAAGCTTGTAGCTGGTAATTCTTACAGCTGGGCAACTTTTATATTGTCAGAAACATTTTTATATAATCTGTTACCTTTAGTCAATGGTTAAATGATTTTTAAAATTACTTCATGGGCATTGGGCTTTTTTGCCCCAATTTTATATTCCTTTCTTTGCCTGAGTTCAGAAAGATGACCTTACAGTATTTGGAGAGCAATGATAATTTACTATAGAATTACATTCCTCCACATATGCTTATACTATCAATGGAAGATTAAGAACAAGCTTTATAAATTAAGACATCATACTCTTCCAACCATTTAAAATTTTGATAATGTTAGCTAAAGTGACACCACAGCTTTGAACAATGGACTAGTTGGTAAAGCTCTGATTTAAACCATTTGAGGTCATCAATAAGCCAGCATTGGATGACTATACTATTAAAAATCTCTCAGACGGAATAATTTTGAATAGAGTGCATGCTAAGTTTTTTTGAGCGTGTAGATAACTATCAAAATGGGAAAAATATTTTCTATTTTTCATATAATTTATTGTATTAATACCATAATATCTATTAATTTTAAGTTTAGCTTAGTGCCAACTATTCTTTTTGAATGAATGATGACCATTTACTTTACATCTCTGCCATAAATTTTTTTAGTTAAAAATACTAACAATCTGTTTTAGCGCTATGACATTAATTTCTTGATTTTAGTTAATACAGATTTTTTTAGACAGCTCTTAAAGGAGGGAGTTCACAAAGGACATCTCTGCTATATTATCAATGATGGACTAAACCAGGAATCCCTGCAAACCTTATCTTGTGGTGCAGTAGATATTTTGTAAGAAAAACTTTGGTTAAGCCAGGGAACGTTGGGCTTTTATCCAGATTATGCTTTTTCTGATATATTACAAATCTAATGATTCAATTAGTCAGGCATGGTTGTGAAGTAATTTAGCTGGTTTCAATATTTTTAGTATTTCAAATATTAAGTTCTGATTAAGCTCTTACTTCATATGATTGATCAATCTTAGCTATTTTGATAACTAGACTTCCATAAAGTATTGGGTGTAATTACAATATCTTCTGAACATAGTGCAAAGAGTCCTAATAACTTAGTGTAATGAATGCCATGAGTCAAAGCTTATTTATTGTTTTTTTAACAACAAATATCAATACTAATTTAAAAGCAGGGCATTCTGTTGCCAGTCATAGTCTATATATTCCTCAATTTCCTCTATAAACTGCCTTGGTTTCATGTCCTAGAATTCAATAGCAGTTTATTTTATTTTATTTTATTTTATTATAGGCAATGGTTGCCTAAGAATGTATCTTTCTTTTGAGTATCAGAATCACTTATTGAAATAAAAAAGTGACTCAGTAAAGGTTTTAGCAGAAGCAATTTTTTTAGTTTGCGCTTACTGCCCTTATTTAAGCAATACTTAGACTTTCTGTCACTCCAGTTACAAATGGTAATACCACCCATCAAAGCTATGCTCATGGAGCTGACACCCCACGGTAACTAGATTTTGTTATATAAATAGTTTAAACCGTCATATGGTTAATTCAACTGATGGGGATGTGTCCATTGACCCTTTTTATAAAACGTTCTATCAATGAGTACTTAGTGCACCATATTGACTTGACCACCAACCCTGCAATTGAAATGATTCAACCTTTTTCAAAAAGTAAATTTGAGCACACAAACCCCTCTAATGGCTTCTCAGCCACAATAGGGAGTGGTGACTACCATTCCAGAATTGTTTGAATTCCTTAATAAATATAAGGTCTTCAGCAAAGCCAAGGGTCAAATGGGCAATGACCCCCCAAAAAATCTTTCTCAGTCCAGTCCCTTAGTATTGAGCATCCGCTCCCCTCAGGTATGGCAGAAACCCCATCTATCTGGGGATTGATCCCCATTAATTTTCTCCCTATATATGGATTCAAATGCCCTATGCTAATAAAGATAGTTGGGTTTGTTTAAAAATTCTTAGCTCTCATGAAAATCCTTTTGCAAAAATCCCCTTTTAAATTGATCCACTTATTTAATTGAACCCTCATTGGGCCATAATCCTGATGTTGTTACAGTAATTTCAGGATTTAATTGGATTCATCCAAACACCAAAATCCAATGCTAAAAAATCAGAGTATTAGTGAATGTCCACCAAATTTGTGAAAAACTAGGATGCAAGCAACACCATACCATTAATACCTCGTGAAGTATACACCAACTCAGAAGAAAATACTTGCTTAAAAAGGCATCCTCACCCATGAGGCAACATAATAAGAAACTCTGTAGTTCCCATATACTATGGCGAAATAAGGGTTCACAAAAAGCTATGACCTTATGAATGCTGCCAAATGGCATCAGAGCAAGTTCTCCTCCAGTGCAGAAAAGTGGGGGCTTGACATAAAAATATCAAATAAGTTGGCAAAATTCTTTAAATTGGCAACATCTGCACTAAGGAAGCCCTCAAGTGGATGAAGCTACCAGTGGACCACCAAATGTTGGAGGCAGCTTTCCATGAGGACCTTAAGCCTAGCAATTACAAAGCATGGCTAGATGCAGGAATTGACCCCATGATGTCATGGAGTTTATTGAAGCAGCAATTCCCCCATAATGGCGCACTCCATTAAGAGACTTGTTTTTTGCCAACAAAACTTGATTATATGTATAAAGTTCATAATGCAGTAATAGCACTTGACTATGTGCACCACACTCTTTCCACCAAAATTGCTCTTGTATAGTATAACACCATTTTTTCTTCTTACAAGGAACTACTATGGATTATGGCCAGTTTTATGGTTACCAAAGCCTTACAAAAGTCATACATATGAATCCATCCCACTATGGCATCTGACTTGGTACAAGCTGGTTGGACAAAGGAAAAATCCATTGAATGGTGGCCAATCTGGGAGTGGTCACTGGAAGTTGCTATTAGCTAGAGCACTAATGGATTTACCCCCGCTGAGATGAAGTACTGGCTCCACGCGGTGACAAATATGGACCAATTCCAGGATTGGGCTAGTTAGGATTAATGAAAACATTCACAAAACCTTTTGCAGCCACTCTTTCTTTTTGACTAAATGGAAGCTCTAACACGACCATGCCCCCTGGACGCAGCAGCTAAGTGGGATGCAGCAGGGTTCACCCCAATACTGCTCACGCATGGATTAAGCATGAGATCCTGCCTCATGGAGAAGCAGCAATTTGAGGGGTTATGACCCCAGAACTTGGCCAATGTGGCTCAAAACGGGCATCTGGGTTGATTATATTTGGGATTGGAAACAGTCAATTCCTAAGCCCTCTCTTTCCAACCCCTACACTCCAGAAAGTTTTACTACCAATGAAGCTTTCCAATGGAGTGAAACAAACGTACCAGTGTATGAAGCACACCTGTTTATCACTGTCAGGTGAAACAGTGTCACCATGCATGACTGGTGTCAGTGGAGTTCCATTATGCTTTTTGTGTTTCTCCAATATTTAAACTTGTAATGCGGCCCTGAGGCCTTGTTAAGTTGGTATTGGGTTGTCTTCTACCCTTATGATACAGTAGGATGTCAATCCCTTGAGATTGGTGTGGCTATAGCCTGCATCATTTGCGAATGGGGCATTTATAAGCACCAAGTGCAGGCTTCCTTGTCCTGCAGATTCAGCCTTGATGAATCAATCATCTGTATCTTAAAGGAAACCCCTGTGGACGCCCTAACACCCTGTACTAATAAAAAATATACTGTTCTGTGACCACCTTCATAAGGTGAAATCATGGCATGGTGCTGGCAGTCATATTGATGCTAATTTAATTGTTTATAATTGCCAGGTTTTATGACCACCAGGCGCCCAAATCATATTTTAAGGTTGCAATACACATCCACCACCAACTAGATGGGAGGAGTGGTCAGATCTGATAGTCGCAATTTTCCAGAAGCTCAACAGCATACTATCCAGTGGCAATTTTGACCATCACTGGGTACTGGAATGAGAGTATATCAATATTTTGGCTCACAGCAAACTTGATCTAAATTACCTGATGGAGATATGAATAAGGTATAAGGATTACTTTTTGTGCATAGACATACCCACTATAGTAAAATAGACAGCAAATGAGTGACCTTCTATAACTTGTGATGGACCATACCCACAAATGGGTTCACAAGGTGATTTTCACCGGCCTATTGTACTATGGTGAAGTCTGCAAATTTTAGCAATTTGGTATTATTTATATTGCCAAGTGTCTTCACCCTTACTGTGGAAGCCTTGTATAGCCTGATCCCTGGATTAAAAAATAAAATTGTTCTTTCCATGTTTATCTGTATTCCAGGCTTCCATTGGGTGATTTGTTTTGAACAAGAGGACGCCAAACAGGTCTGTCACCTTTGATACCAAACGTGACACACATAATGTCACAGTGCCATAACAAGAAAGTAAAATACCTTCACAACTACAAGTATGATCCTGTCAGTTAGATTGCTAAAGTTGGGTCTAAAATTTTTCTTGACCACAAAGCCAAATGTTAGCTTCCATGTAACTTATTGGAGGTTACAGATATGAAGTGCTAGCAGCAGGATCTGGATGCTGCCCATAAAGAGGTATGGGCATGTGAGATGCCAAAAATTTTCAGAGGCTGATGATGAGCCTTTTATGAATCCTAACCCTAAATCAAATAGGGTGGATAAGGAGCTGATCACTGCATCAGGCAAAACCATCACACCCAGGCGGAGTGGGCTGAGAAGGAAGAGGTATGTTGGCAAAAAGTGGGGTCAAAAAAACCCAATGAGCCACAAAGAAAATGGCGCCAAGAAATTGGTTCCCCTTGATGAACAACTCCCATTAATAAGTCAAATCAGTTGGTTGGCTGTAAAAAAGCAGATCATCCCATCCTGCTCATTCCAAGTTCAATTATAAGGGTCAGTCTACACCCGCTGCCAATCCCAAAAGTCGGTTGATGACTGCTTCCAGTTTTGCCACTCACTCAACATCTCCAAAACAGCCCCACTTTGTGCTGAAGCCATCGCCCCTCTTGATGAATTATTATTCTGGGGTAGTGATGATGTATCTAGTGCACACCATGCCCTACATTAAGATCCTAGTTCTGATGAACTTCACGTGCCATATGACTCCAGCCCATTTCCCCTCTTCAGCAACTTCCACCATTAAAAAACCAACTTCTAAATTGTAACTCAATGCATAATTCTGATAAACCACATACCTGTAGGTCAGGCGACCACAAATGATCATCAAGGCCGCTAATACTAGAGGGATGGCTATCATATAAACTTGGATGAGGAAAATACATTATTTTAAAAGGAATAATCATATTGACTAAATTCTTCTTTCTAAGACTCAGACCAATATCCAGTGGCAAATAATCCCAAGTTCAAAATAAGACCCCAAACAATACCCGTGGTCCCTTCAGATTAAGTGCCAAGCACTTTGTTCAGGCCATGTGACAATCGTCACATTGGACAAAAATCAATTTGGAATTCATGAAGTCACCCCTGGCAGCATTATTGTGGCCATGGCCCATGATAAGCATACTGGTAAAAGTCTCTATGTGATTGCAGTATATGCGTCACCCAATCCACATGAAAACTGATAAATCTAGAAATTCCTATTGTAAGTGCAAACTGATGCCATTACAGTAATAGCATGAGATCTGAACTGTTGGCAAACGTGAGAAGGGATACATTTCCAACCCGTGGGCGTCCATCTAGTACAGCTGATGATATGCTAGCATATCTTGTGACATCAGGGATATGTCTTACAATAAATAAAAGATCAATGACCCCACAAACCTTATGCGGTAAAATTATAATTTAGATGAGCCGTTGAGTGGTTCCAGTTGGAATATGTCCTAGTCTCATCTGAGCTCAAAAAAGTACTGAAAACTGTAAAATATCAATTAGTGTAAAAATTATCACTATTGATCTTTCAGCTGGATATCAAAATGGGTGACACCCTTCACCTCAGGAGTGGCAGATATCAATCTTACATTGTGGGATCCAAACTAGCACCTTACTGCAACGAGTGGGTTTGATTATGTTGTAGTGAACCTGGATCACCAGGCGTTGATCCCTTGACCACTAAATAAAGTTTAAAAGCTTATGTGTTATAGTGCTAAGTACAAAAAGCAAAAATTTATAAGCAAATGCCACTGCTAAGCAGCTGAAGGATGCCCTGGCTCCCTAAAGCGTGTATTTCAGGACATAAAAGACTGATGTCACAAGATTAGGTAGATGAACAACCAGTATCAAGCTCTCCTTAGAAAAAAGGATACAGAATGCTGGCACAATTCATTCACCCACCACCAAAGCCTGCTGGTGATAATGACCAAGGAAAACTTAGCTAGTCTCAAAAAAATCAAACCCAAGCTAAGATCTGCCAGGTAGAAACACCTGAAGATGTTATATACAATGGCCCTAGCATAATAAGATGTGAAGTTGATCAGTTTTATAGAGATCTCTTCCGCTCTTGTATATTAACATTGTAGTGACTGAAAACCCACTTTCCTGGCTAATCTGGTGCTTCAGGGGTGCTCGCCTGTTGACAAGAACAAATTTACCGCCAAGGTTACAGTTGCAGAGGTAAAATGACCTTAAGGAAGTGCCAAAAGGTAATCCCCCAGCCCCAACAACATGCACATGGAAATGCTAAGTACAATATGCAACTGGTTGGTGCTGGAACTTGCCCATATTTTAACCACTGCTTGCAAAACAAGTGTCAAGTCTCAGAGGGCCATGAGATAGGTATTATGCTTTTAAACAAAAAAGAGTCTCAATGGAACATATTGAACTGGCATCTGATTGCACTTTTAAACGCTGATTATAAACTTCTAATGATGATCCTCTTAAATTGCCTAATGTGCACCGCGCCACAAACCATCCATATATCCCAAAATGTGTTTGTCAAGTGACAGACTATCTAGAAAAGTACCCGTTTGGTCCAAAATGTTCTTCAGGACATGCATGGATCTGATAATGGCCAACTCATGTTTTTGGACATGGAGAAGGCCTACAATCAGGTACCGTGGCCATTTCTATGGGTGTCAATGGGTGCCATCAGTATCCCTGCCACTTTTATTGCCCAGATCCATACACTTTACTCTGGCGTTACTACTAAAATTATAGTAGATAATGGGTTAACAGACTCAATTATAATTAGAGCCTCCGCCAAGGTGCTCCCATGTCCCCAAATTTTTATTTAATTTTGCAGCATATATCATTTTACAGAAGTGGAAGCAAAGATATGGGGCATCATCCACCCCAATCAAAACCCAGTCAGGATGTAAGCATTTGCAGATGATACCATGGCGGGGATCAGTTCAGAGAGCGACCTTCAAGGAGTCAAAGAACTACTCAGCCCTTACTAACAGGAATCAAATGCAAAAATATTATTGATAAAACAGTAGTTTTAGGATTGGGAAACCACTGTT
Source organism: Massospora cicadina (assembly GCA_022478985.1). NCBI lineage: Eukaryota > Fungi > Entomophthoromycota > Entomophthoromycetes > Entomophthorales > Entomophthoraceae > Massospora > Massospora cicadina. Next base: position 114,510 of record JAKSZP010013256.1, read on the forward strand.
TCCCCCGCCCTCTGGTCTCACTCCCTTGGCGCCCACACAAATGGTCTGGTTCTTGGTAATTTTATTTACTGAATCTGGCCTAGTGGCCAAGGCGTTAGATTGAGAAAAACTTTCCAGTATATCAGCTTGAATTTCCTGCTGTAGTTGTGCTTGCTTGAACCTCAAAGAAAGGTACAAGCGCTCAACGTTCCTATACTTTCAAAACTCTGGTATGTGGCCCACGTTCTGCCATTAAGCCCATTCTTGGAAGGTAAGATCAAATCGCTCATCTGCATATTTCCTGTGGTTTAAGGCCAATGTAGCGCCTACCAAGTTGAACATTCTGTATAAAATAAAAAGTAAAGGAGGTATGCGACTGCTTAATTTTAAAGCACATGCCTGCTGAATATGGGCCAAACTGTTTCTCCAGAAGCTGCAGTCACACATGCACTTCTCAGTGCTCATATGGGGAATTAACTGAGCCTAGGTCCAATAGGTCCTCAAACCTATCATGTTATGCTCCCTAATGGAGTGGATGCTGCTTAATCCCCAATTGCCTACTTGGCATCACCACCCCCACTATTGGAGACTATGTAAATGGCTGTGAGGTTAAGCAGATGCCAGTTGCACATGAGCTATAGGGTAAAGATCAGATGTAGTGGGATTCCAAAGCCTAATTTTCACCAATGGCCACCTCAATGATATGGGATGAATGAAGTTGGATTGATAATTAATTTACTGACTGTTAGGATTCCAGCGTTAAAATAAATGACCTGGCTTTCTGTGTGGGTATGCCAAGGCTCACAAGGACAGCCAAGGTCCACAAGTCACCGCTGGCTTCAAGGGATTATGGGTGGGCGCGTTAGGGAAGGTGTTGGAAAGGCTTTAACCCAAGTAATTGTTGCACGTATATCACCATTTATTAAAATTAATAACAGGAAAGTTTTTAATACTATGATCTATTTAAACTAAAGGAATACTTAATGAAAAATAGTAACCCAACACCCTACCAGCAGGATGCTGGGTTTCATGTTAGCATGGGGGAGATCTTCTATGATGGACTATGGTAGTAGGGTTTATTTTTATTTAATTTGAGGTGGGCCAACCTGAGGACAATACCGCACCAATTAATGGGAAAGGAGGATAAAATCCAGAAAATCTCCATGCGCAGCATATGATAGGCCAGGAACTCCATGGACCGCCTTTGCTATTTTCTATCTCAGTTTGGGGCATTGGTGCGCAACGCCAACATAGTCATAATTGTCCCCTACCCAAAGTTCCTGTACCATAATTGAACTTGGGGAAGCAGCGGTAGAGGTCCCTATTCTACCACTGGGGTATTCTCCCCTCCTCCCCAGTAGTTTTATTTTCCCAATTTAAAATCCAAAGATTACAGTTTAAGACATCAATTTTACCTAAACATTATCAGTTGACTTTCAAGCTAATCTTGAGTCATTTTCATCAAATTTAAATTTTCTGAATTAACCTTTTTGATTTTGGAAGGGAGCTTCAAGTTTGGTCCCTGTTTTTGCCCAATTTTTATCACCTTTTTCCCATAATGGCTTATTAGGTGCATTTTGTTATGCAGGTTGGCTTCTGGGTGAAACAACCATTGGGGACAGGAGATGGGGCTGTGGTGTGGGATTTCATGATTTTTATGAAGCCTTCAAAAATTTGATATGTTTTCTTAAATCAAACCCTACTGATTTTAAGGCTTGGTTAATATGTGCTGGGGATAGATGGGGAAAAGGTGGGGGCAAGCGGGGAGGGGCAGCAGCTACCCATCTCACATTGAGGGTAATCCCTAGGTCAGAGATCTTGGTGAGAGAAAAGGTCTTGGAATTTGCCCTTTTTGGTTAAGGGGTGCACATGTCATGGTAAAATGACGTGATAGTGAGTACATATTGCAAAAATAAAGCATAGCATTAAGAGGCTAAGAGGAACAGGCTAATGAACCTTCCTGATCTGAAGCAAACCCTGGATCAACGCTGGGTAAGAAAAATATGCCCAAGTTGGTTACAGGGGTAAACGTGATGGACATGGGGGTGTTATATCTTTGGCCTTGAGGTGCACCAGCTATTTATTGAATAAGGGTGGTGCATTACATTTGCTAAGAAATGGAGCTTTAAACCTGTTCACTTTACCATATTGCCAATCTAAAAAAATTAATTCATGTCAATCACCCAAGTGCAAGCGTACTTGAGCTATATTACACTAAAAGATGCTTTATGCTTTTTGGGTTAGATTGGGTGCAGTGCATTGTCAATGGAAAATGACCCCCCTGATCCTTTTTAATTATTGTTTTGTGACCAACCTTCTTTATTAGTTGATTGGTTTAATAGAAACTACTTTTTGTTTTAATTTTTAGATGGTCCCTTGTTAAACCTCTTTCAGACCTCCTCAAGGCTTTCTAATAATATAGATCATTATATTTTGTCTAAGATAACGTTAAACTCTGGTGTACACCTGGAAAAGCCTGGTCTATTCAAGATTGAGGCACCCAACCTCCCTGGCACCAACTTACACCAGGTAATGGACTCTTCCTTGGGGTCTGACCAAGTTATGGTGCCTTTAGGATACTTAATTGCTTATACAAACTTACAACCCTGTCCTTGGGTCCCCTGTACACAGGCACCTTGTAAGGTTCCCTATTACCTTTGCTTCTAGCAACTAGTTCCCTGTGTAACAATTGACAATCATTACATGAATCTCATAAGGTGTGGATTATGAGACCTGTATGCATCAATGTATGCAATTCCGTTATTCTGAGTAATATTTTTCTATTTGGGTCAATAATGGAATAAAATTAAATAAATTATTTATTTGATTGGTTGTTTGTTCTGAGGTTCCCCTCCAATTCTCTGTTGAGTTGCCTGGATGCCATCGATTCTGGAGGCTTTTGCACCCCTCATTACCTACAATTTATTTAGCCTTTTTAGTAAGTATTTCAAAGTGAGGTCAGCCCCGTTGGACCTCACTTTGGAATTCTATTCTGATTCCAGGTTCACTTCCTAATAAAAGCTGCTATTCACTGGACTTGTTTATCTAATTTAATTTGTTATTTTATTTAAGCAAGGTTGGGGGTGCAGATAGCAGCGTGATAAGGAGGAGGGGAAAGGGGGTGGATGCGCCAGGATCCTATTGAGAGTGGCCTTGCCCTGGTGAGAGGGGAGGATCCAGAGTGGCATGAGGTGACAGAGGCTGGTTGGCTGCACCTTGTCCCAGTGACCCTGAGGTGACAGAGGCTGTAGGAGATGCACCTCAGCCCAGAGGCCCAAGGTGGCAAAGGCTGGTGCACCGCACCTCAGCCTGGTGTGCCTAGCAAGGCCGTCCATTGGGACAGGACCATCTGGAGTTGTTACAGCCATATATGGGGGTGGATGTTTAGGGCTAGTGGCGGTCTGGGCCTTGGAAGCCCTGTCCATTACACCCTGGTTGTGTGGCTGTGCATTCTGCACCACTTTTATGAAGACAAGAGAGTTACAGACAATCTCCTGACAGCACATCCCTATCCAGCTTGATGGCTGGCACCTGAGGCCTTACACTGACAGGGAAATTCAAATCTTTTATGATAATTTGCCAATTATGGTTGTGGTATAATCCCTGAAAACACCACCAACCCCATTTTCTTAACCTCAAATCTCACCAACTGGGAAGAGGTGGGCTATGGGCCTAACTACAATCTCAAAGAGTTGGTCAACGGTCTCAATTACAAAATTGGTTACCTCCAACCAGCATTCAACCACCTAGCAGATTTTGCACCATGCGGTAATAATGGGCAAACATTATGACCTGTGGTACTCTTATAAGGGATGCTAATGTTCACTGCATCTGAGGCTGATATTACCCCCTGCTACTTTAAGTGCAGTATATTTAAAAAATAATGGTTGCTGATGAGGCTATTGTTATTAAGCATGCCATTACCATTGAATTAACACCCCTCTCAAGACCTTTTACTTGCAAAGCAGCTTAAAAACTAATGGATCCAGCTCTAAGCCTTCCTTGACTATTATTGCATATAAGCTGTAATTTCAGCAACTGTTTTAAGCAATTGAGGTATGAGAGCCTTTACTATAAAGAAATGGTGAGGAACACAATTTGAAATTTCTCTGATCAGCTTATATGGATCTCCAAGTTCTCATACCTTATCCCCAGATGTTTTAAAGCTTCATGTCAGCTTTCATCCCCAGATCACTTGCCAAATGTGATGAGGCAACATCTCATTTAAAGATTATATGGTGTGCAAGCCCACCAGCACTTGAACTGTGGCTAGCAATGCAATCACTGATCAGGAATGGTTGTTAGTGCTATACAATGGTGTGACACCCAATCCCAGTTTTTTTACCCGCCAAAATCTCCATCTCTACCAATCCCTATTGCCCTTAATTTGTTTTTTATATATAATAAAGGTATGGTTTTTAAAAAAGGTTGTCAAAGATATTATGACAAGGTTAAGCGTTTATCCACCTGAACCATTTTCCAGCTCCAAGCATGCTTTCTGTTATTAACCAGGAAATCTTGTTACTCAAGGTTAGAAACCCCCTCAGATCTGTTATCCATCACTTACAAGATAAGCTTTAGGTCTATAAAAGCTTTTATATCCTTAGTTGCTAAGGTAAAAATTAAATTATAAAGCTTAACAATTATCTTTTAGCTTATAGCAGACCTTTAACCCCTACAGCTTTATATTATGATAAAATCATGTTGGTTATATCTATGGATAATGATAGCTATACAACTGGTTAAAGCTACAAGCAAGTTTTTATAAAGTTTATGATATATATAATTAGGTCAGAAGCCATAATCTATAACTTTCAAAAGATTAGAATTGAAGCTTACAATCTTAATAAGCTGGAAGCTGCACCAGATAATTAGAGCGTATGATTCAACCTTACTAAATAGTAATATAGTATTAAACTGCAAGGATATAATTAAGCCAACTGTAGATCTTTGGAGCTGTGTACTCAATTACCCTTGGTGATTGGCACCAGATATAAGCTTTAAACTGGGTGGCTCACCTTGTCTCCCAAGTCTACTGCACAGATTCTTATATATGCATTGATATAAATTATGGATATAGTTGAATAGTTTGGTAATTATCACCCTAGTTGAGCTTCTCAAGATCAAGTTAAGTATTGTGTCCAATGCTAGACAGGTGGTATACTATTTCTTTCTTCATGCAGGAGCTGGTGGAGTAACTTACCAGCACTTGGACAAGGGAGTTTTTCCCTTCAACCCTTTCCTCAAGAGTTGGTAACCGATAAATAGATTTCGAGATTCCTCTTTGTTTCCACCCTATCCTAAGAGTATACAATGGTAATTGTAAAGCTATCTAAATGCCAATTCCAAGTGACATACTAAATCATTCTACTGATTTTATTACTTAAATTACTTTTTTGTTACTGCTTTATTTATATAAAATCAAGTAATTTATAGGGGTTCTGGCAACCAACTCTTCCATTGTCACCCCACTGGGAAACAGCAGCGGTTGATAATAGATTAGCTTTATAAGATCACACCTACAAGGATATGCCTCATCTGCCTAGTCAGATTTCACCGCTGACCAGAAATACAACCTATTCTGGTTAATTGATGAGTGTCCCCACAATCTCAATCAACCTCAGTGGGGTACCCAATTTAGGCTAGTGACCTGCTTAGGTGATGTGACCTTTACCTATCATAACAGGCTGCGTTACCTAAAAGGTTAAACTGTGAGTTACTGCTAGAAGTATTATAATGCGTTTGTAACTAAACATAAATTTCTGGGTCAAAATTGGTGATAAACCCCAATTGACTAACATGATTAAATTACCAACTATTTTATTGATAAATATATTGTAAATACATTGTCAGGGATCGTCCTCTACAAAACTTAATTATTTTTGGTGGGATAAAATCCTGGAGGATTAGCTAATATCTGTCAAGGGGGTTTCCCCAAACAATATTATCATCTAAGATGATAACTCATACATAACTGGAGGATCTATTCCCCTAGTGGACAAGCAGCTATATTGTAATCGAATCAGCTGGGTAATATGGGCATACTGAAATCCCAACACCATTCTTGCCTTTCATATGGTTTGACATCCCTTGCATTTATTAGTATAGAGATTTTATAAACTATCTATAGTTTATGAAGGTGATAAAGCTAATGTGCATATCATGAAGGTTACTTTGGATATCAAAATATAAATTTAACCATTCAGGTTGGTTTCATATTATATATATTATTTTCTAAAAAAAGCGTCTGCAGTAAGGTAGTATATACCGCAATCTGCAGCTCAGATCAAATATGATACCATCGGTGGTATAATTTTAAGAGGTGAGATGGAGTTTGAACTTATAGGTACAATATATGGTATATTTATAATTTAGCCTATTAGATAAATATAGTTTAAAAGTTGATTGCTATATGAGGATAAAGATCGATAGGCTGGACCCCGCTTGTATCTTTAGGTTTAAACTATAACCACAAACTTTGGTTCTTTAAGCTTATGATAATGCAGCTCACAGTAAAACTTTCTACAATAGGGTATCGGTAACCACCTTAAACCTAATTATAACTAAAGGTTAATCAACTAGTGTACGATTTGATAGTTTGCATCGGTGGGATCTGAGAAATGACCTAATAAGCTCAGTCTCTTAAGATATGCAGGTGATAGGCAGAGATCTGCGCTATAAACTTTTATGGGTGAAGTGCTACTCTCAAGTTTCTTACTAAGCTAAGTTAGTAAACTGAGAGCCGTAAAGTATCGGGTATATAATCTACCCATATTTAATAACTGCGCGGTAGATTTTAGTTATCTCGATTTGAAACATCCATAGAAGATAATAAAGCCCCGTTTAGGCTTCCTTTTCAGCCCAATGCTAACAATTTTGATGCGTATCATATCCATGACCTATTATACGATGGGTTAAATATCTAGGGACAGTAGGTCTGGAAGATTAAAAGATATTTGAATTTACAAAGATGTGTACATTAAACTATCGGTAACCTTGCACCTATAAATATCGGCGTTCGGACGGTTATCATTTAATAGAACCGAGGCTACCTTAAAAGGCTAAAGCGTTCTTAGAAGGCGTATGGATCTTCAATCAAACCAAGCTGCACAATCCGAAAGTTTAAAATTATGGCATGTCACCCATCATCCTTACCCTTCTCTGTTGCCGAGTTCTTAGCCTTTACAACCGTCTTTCCTAGATGAAAGATCACTATGGTATGTTCAAGGTACGAGTCGTTACTTAGCTTTAAAGCGAAGGTGTAAAAATAAGGGTTATAGCCTAACATTCCAAAGTTACCACTTCACCTCTGGGCTATTGGGTATGGCGCACCATTCCGAAAATCAACCCAAAGATACAAGCCCCATAAGCTACGTTTAGATGGTTGATACTGAACTTACTACTAACCTGATGACATTCTCAAGATTAGGCAAAGATCTATAGGCAAGAACATTTAAAAGAGCTGGCCGTCATATGTGTTTAATGTTGGTTACACCAAGCGGCAACTATAACGCGATGCGACTTTAGATTTAAAATAACAAGGCTAGCAACCAAGTTTACTGTAGCCAGCTACGAGGTTTATAAACCGTCGAATACCTCAACTCTAAGAAAGGGTACACCGTCACATGACCAAATTGATTAAAAAAACCTTTGCGGTGGGTGAATCCAACCATACCGTTCGATCTGAGTTCACCTCAACGTTGATCTTTTTATTCAACCGTGACGTTTTTTACCCTACGCGAAATTTGATAAGGTTACGCTTAACCGGCCTAACGGGTTTAGCTTCATCTTTCAAGTGCCCATAAACTGGTTCCAGCTCCCCGTTGAGATTGACTGTAACCGCACCCGGTAAATTTTAAATTTGCGCTTTCCAAGATAGTTCACCGTAAGCGCATCCATCTTAAGTCATAAAGTACTTGAAAGGGGTTAGCGGAAGTTAACTTTTAGCGCCACTCAAGTGATTTTAGGCGGGTATATGAATACCTTTTACACCTACGTAAAGTCACGAAGGCTTAATTAAAGGTGCGTGGCGTAGCTTCACGTTTTCAACTTGGACCCTTTAGAAGAAGGTTGAACTGAAGTTGAGGTAGGGTGAGATTTGCTCGCGGGTAGGGTAAACGGGATTGTAAAGATTAAGCGGCTTAACCCCGGGTATTTGGGGTATTTTCTACGCCAAGTTGACCCATCATTTCCATAAAATATTCGGAGAGAGCGGAAATAAAAACGGAGCAACTTAGAGAGGACCAAAGCTCAGGATCTAGGGGAGGTTATAGAACCGATTTTATTTCGGAAGGCCGCGAGTCTAAAGGGCCGGGGTGGTCTTGGTAATACCGGCGCTCTCGAAGGCGTCGTGGAAGACGGGGATCAGCTGCTGCGCCACCGTGAAGGAGAAGATGAGCTTGGGCCCGACCACCAGGAGCTTGGGGGTGAGCCCCTTGAAGAAGCTGCGGAGCCCCTCCTTGCGGACCATGCTGCGGACGATGGAGAGGCCGGACTCGGGCGCGTCGAAGGGGCGGTTCTGGATCCGGGTCTTGACCACGTCCAGCGGCGCGGCGACGGTGATGGAGGCGGCGGCCCCGCTGATCGAGGCGCAGAAGTTCTGCAGGAAGGTGGCTTGGCTATAGTCTTTGAGGCCGAACCCATACTCCTTCACCACCGCCGCTCCCCCAAAGAGGGCGAAGGACCCCGGAGCGTTACGGGCAGCGGTCCACATGGCCCCTCTATAAAGATCAATACCCTTAAGGTCGAACTTAGGTACCTGTAAAGCCCCAAACCTTCCTCACGGATCAAGGTAAAGATCCCTCGGCCCTTAAGGGTCTCGGGGTTGGTTTGGCTCTTGATCTTCAAGACATCAAGTGGGAGGAGGGCAATCTCGCCAACCCCCACGATACTAGCCATGAGGTAAGCCAAAGGCGTAACCAAGATGAAGGGAATACCTTCCCGCCGTGGCGTGCATGACGGTCTTGCCCGTCTTTTCGCCAAAGGTGTTGGTAAAGAAACTGCGGCCGTGGGTGTTGAGGAAGTCCTTGGCATAGGGTTGGCCGCCGTACTTGTAGATGCGCTGGGTGATCTTGTACCCGGCGGCGAACCCGAGCCCCGGAAAGAGGGAAGCATACTTCTTCCCGAAGGACTTGGTGTGGGCGTCCTTATGAAATCGAGAGTCAAAAGATGGACTTAAAATGGAACCGAGGGTATTTAAATAAACGAGGTATAAATCTTTGAAGCATTGAGGTAACCTTAACCGATTAAAATTTACCTTAAAGATGACCTGGTTCAGATTGGCGAAACCCTCGGCTACGGGAGCACCGGTGGCAAAGATCTAAACCCAACTCAGTCAAAGAGTGGTGCAATCAAATTACCGGTTTGGTGTTGCTCATGAGCCGCTTGGCAACGGTATCGATGGGATGAAACCCCAAAAGTTCGAGGATACCGGAGCATCCCGACCCTACGAAGCGGGAGAGACCCGACTCGGCGCGATCTAAATTGGGGGTGGCAACCATCTCGTGTCAAAACAAAAAAAACCCTTCCCCTTCAGTTAGCCAATCTTTTTTATATATAAATCTCCACACCGTTATTTAAATCCAGTTGGTCAACTTCGCGTAGAGAACTTAGGTTAAGCCATCTAAAGTGTGCGGATCGAGCTTTTAAAATTTTTATTCGGAGATCGATGGTCAATCTCAACTTCTAAGGTTCCACCCTTACTTTTAACTTTTTTGAAATTTGGTATCAACTCTGAACATCAGCTTATGCACATTCGAATCTGAGCATGATTTGGGCTTTATGCTCCTTCCCTAACCCAAGTTCCGATAGGCTATTTATCGGTTGGCAAATGAATATCGTTGGATGGTTTAGTTGGTTCCAATTGGTTTAAAATTTATTAACTTAAGTGATCTATTTGAAACCATCAGGGTCCTCACATCAGCGAATTGTTGACCTCTTAACAGAAACCGATCCATAAATCGTTTTTAAGGCTATGCTAGCTATAATCAAGATATCTTTATAATTTGGCTAAAGACCAGATTACCATGGGACCTTACACCTACTTAAACTAACAATGTTATTTATACGCCTTTATTTAACAATGGTACTTATACACCTTTATAAAACCGGTTACCGGATGCTACGGGTGCATAATTTTTGCCATGCGTTGATCAGATATCCGAGTATTACGGATGGTGGTGAGGTATCGGATCGACCCGTCATAATTATAACTGACGGTGCAAACTGTTTTGTTAAGAGTGGTGCTCTAAAATTTAACACGTTCGTCACCATGTCACCCAAATATGGGTGACAGATATGCTTCCGTGGGGCCCCGTCACCCAAAATGGGTGACGGGCGATAAATGTGTTAACGAACAATTCGTAGGTTTAGTATCACTAAAAGCAATTTAAAATATGACTTCTTAAATGAAATCGAAATGGTAAAAAACACTAAAACACCATTGGAGCTCAGAAGGTGTACGTAAGAAAAAGGCGCGCAAAACAAAGTTCCTAGCTGCACGGGTAGTTAGATTTAGATGCAAAATCTACTTGATAAAAAAAAAAGTTGGGAAAAAAGAACCTCTTTTAAAAAAAGCTCTAAAAAGTATGAAATAATTGAGAAATTAAGCCTACTCAATAAAACCCTTTTTGAAGTCGGTGCCATATTTTAAACTGAATTATAGAATTTTGCTCATAAATACAATTATATCTTATGTCTGGATTGGGTCCAAGTGTAAACTATAAGCAACTTAGAATAGATAGTACTGAGTATATAAATTATAAATGCCTATTATAGGTCTATTAAAATATGGCGCTGACTTCAAAAAAGGGATTTATTGAATAGGCTTAATTTCTCAATTATTTCATACTTTTTAGAGCTTTTTTTAAAAGAGGTTCTTTTTTCCCAAAAAAATTTTCTGATAAGGTTCTTTTTTTCCCAAAAACCTTTATTCCCAGCTCTTTTCCCCTAAAAAATTAGTGCATTTTTAAAAGTGGCTCTTTTTCCTACTTTTATTAAATATTACTATCTTTATATATCCTTTTTGACCCCTTATAATTTCTCTAAAAATAAAACTCATTGTATATATTTTATATATAGTATCATGTAAACAAATATACTAATAACTCATTTTATTAAATTTAGATGATTTTATTGGTCAATGTATGCCAAATTTACTGACCACCATCTACAGTAATTCATTTTATTAGAGTTGGTTGATTTTATTAGTCAATCTATATAAATTTATTGATCGCTATCTAAAATAATTCATTTTTATTAATTTAGATGAGTTTGTTGGTCAAATTATGCAAAAACGATAGCCATCTATAATGATTTAAGCTCGTCCCGCTATGAGCTTATACTGCCTGAATTTTGAACATATCCCCCAGCCATAGGACATAACAAAAGTGCTTCGATGGGACCATCTAGTACTAAAAAAAAGTGCTTCGAAGATATCGCTTCACCGATGCCGGAATAAAGTTTATCCAGCGATGAACATACTCACACTTGAAATCTATCGCTTCCGAGCCAATTTTTTTATTTACTAAATTAATAGGCAGATACTCGACCAATACTTACAAAAGTAAAATGGGACCTAAGTTGGAGCATCCTCGATTTTTGGAGAAGATGATCATCAGATTTGGTCCATTATTTCCAGAGTTATGCGCGAACAAACATAGAAAAAAAAGAACAAACATACTGACAGGTCGAATTGATAACCTTCTTTTTCAAAGTCAGTAAAAACATATTCACTGATGTACTCACTGACTGACTTACATCTGAAACCTTCGAATCTGATAGGGTCAATCTATTTGGGTGAGTGGGTGAGAATTGGCAAATATTATCTAATAATTCACCAAATTGCTCACCTGAAACTTAACAAAAATCAGAATTAGAGTTTAAGTAGATTAAGTAGTTAGGATAATCAATTCACCAGCCACGAGGGCAACAGCGAAGCTGTTAGTCTGAGTGGCTTGAGAGTAGTGCTGGCACAGCCTATAGGCTACAATGTGAGCTTATCATCTGATAAATTAAATACCGTAGCGAAGCAAGGGTATTTGGATGTTAGGTTTATATATTTTAAAATCTGCCTAATTTGGTTCACCTAATTAATAAAATACTTTTAGCAAGTCAAGTAAAAGTTGATTTAGTAGTTTGGAAGGTATGTCACAATGATTTTAAGTATAAAGAGATGTTTTGGGTAGTAGTTTGGTGCTATTTGATTGATTCGATAGGTTTTTTTGTTTGGCCGAGTGGTTGATGGCTCTTTTTCAAATCGATAGGACACAGTTCAGATTTGAGGGGTGATTAGTTATTGGTTGTTATGATAAGTTCAGTTAGGTTTACCTGAGTGATTTCTGGCTGATTTGATTGAGCAGCCAGATTTGGCTGAGTGGTTTTGTTTATCTATAATATAAAATCTAAATTTAAAATCTGAAATTTAAAACTTAGACACCGTAGCGAAGCACGGGTAAATCAGCTAGTCTATATATATATAAATGAATGTCTGTATGTCTGTCTGTCTGTCCCGAATGCATTCCTATACCATTCATCCAATTGTGATGAGACTTTGGTGAGTTGTTGTGTGAATGCCTGAGAAGGTTTATTAATTTTAAAAAATATTATTTTAATAGTAAAATAAAAAGTTTTATATGTAACAAGTTAAAATTTTATATGTTTTTATTTGAAATCGGTATATTGTTATGGCCGAGAAGTTTGATATTCGGTTGATTCGATAGTTTAAATGGTTTTGTCGAGCGGTTGGTGGTTTAGGGTTGATTAAGCTTAACGGTTTTAATAAAGAAGTTTGTGATTGGTTGATTCGAAATTTAATTGGAAAAGAAGCGGTTGGTGATTGGTTGATTTTTAATCTAATGGTTTTAGCTAGGTGGTTTAGTTAATTCGATAGGTTTAATTGGGTATGGCTGAATGGTTGGTAATTTTATATTGATTCAATATAATTTGATTTTTTTAATATTATCGATAACCATCTACAAATATAAAAAAGAATTAAGATCATCAGGTAAACTTAAAGCCCAAAAACAAATCTGTGTAAACTGGGTATCAACAAGAATTAGCCAAACTTTTCTTTACAAAACTAACATTCTGTTTAATTATTTATACCGGATGCATTATCTCGAGCAATTAACCAAAAATCACCAAACTTGGCACAAGTATTCTATAAAGTTTGGGAACGGAATGCTAATACGTAATTATTTAAAATAATCATATAAATTTAAATATCAGCTCTATTTAAGATCTAGAATATATATTTCTAATATATTTATATAGCAATTTGGCAGGGTATTTTCATATTCATTTAATTCGATTTTTTCATTGGTTTTTGATAAGGGGTTGGTAGTTTTTGGCTGTTGTAAATTCCGTAATTGGTTTTTGATGAGTAGTAGTTTATTTTTTGGTTGACTCGATAGGCTCAATAGTTTCAAGTAAGTGATTGATGATTTAGTTAATTTGGCAGGCTTAATTGATTTTAGCTAAGTGGTTGGAGGTTGGAATTTTTAATAGGTTTAATGGTTTCTGTACTTATTGATAGCTATCTACCAATATAAAAACTAAAATAATTTAGAATCTGATTGATTTGATAGGTTTATTTTATTTGGCCGAATGGGTTGATGGTCTTTGGTCGAATCGACAGGATACAATTTACCTTTGGGGGTGATTAGTTATTGGTTGATTTGATAAGTTCGGTTAGTTTTAGCTGAGTGGTTAATGGTTTTGGTTGCTTCGATTGAGCAATTAGATTTGGCCGAGTAGTTATTGCTTAGCTATATACAAAATCTAAATTAATCAATTCGAATCACCTGAAATTCTATAGACACCGTAACGAAGCACGGGTAACTCCGCTAGTAATTTATAAATTTACTAAAGACCAGATTACCCTGGGACCTTACATATACTTAAATTAACTATGGTATTTATACACCTCTATTTGACAATGTTATTTATACGCTTTTATAAAACCGGTTACCGGATGCTACGGGTGCATAATTTTTGCCATGCGTTGATCAGATATCCGAGTATTACGGATGGTGGTGAGGTATCGGATCGACCCACCATAAAAATGTAACCGGCGATGCAAACTGTTTCGTTAAGGGTGGTATTTAAAATATTTAAACTCCAAGGTGAGGCTTGGGTATAAAATCTTATTGGTTGAACCCAAGCTGAAATTATTATTGGATTTTCAAAAACTTAGTTATAAGCTGGTACTTTTGAGCCTATAAATTGTTAATCTATATAACCACAGCAGACTTCTAAATGCCAAGTAATTACTTGGAAAATTTTGAAGGTTAGACTATTGTGATGACAAGTGCTAACTATTTTGCTAGAGAACTTTTCTCTCCGATCAACATCACTTATTTCCCATCAATTCGAATCCCCTTAATTGGTGCGGTACCATCCCCAGGTCAGCCCACCTCAAAAAAATTTAAAACATCACCTTTAATAATACAATTCAATTCAATTCAAACGGTATAATTTGATAATCTATTCCAAGTGAGATGAGCGCAATTCATAAACAAGGACAGGATTAGGTGAACATGGTAAAGGGTAATGGACCAGAATCTGCACTACCCAAAGGTACCAAGCACACCAAAAAATGATGGCCAAGCAAAAAACAAAAACCCTAGGTGGTGCACCCTTCAGGTTTCATGTATTTTATAATAAAATACTGTAGCTATATAGAATGATCCCACTCACAACCACTTTTGTCAGTTGAATATAGGATTTGCATATTTTTGGGAACAGATGTACCCATATTATAGGAAAAGTTTGGTTAAGCCCAACCAAAATTATTCCACATGCTGTATATATGATAATCTATACTATCCACAGCGGTTAGGTGGACCTTGGGTTTAAGATGGAAGAAGAGGCAAATACTACTACAAATTTCAGAGTAGTGATTGACCTTTCTGACAATCAATGTTTAGTATCAACCAAATGGACATATTGGACAGAGTCCAAGGATATTTTCATAATTTTTGACCACCTCCTGACAACTCTTGCATGCACAGTAAACAAACACTATCTCTGGAAAGGCTTAGAATCCTATGTAGAGATAAAAAAATTCAAGATATAAAGATTACAACTGATGCTGACCCTTAGCACAGGGAAGGCAATCATAATAATTTTTCCAAACCCAGAGCTAGTGAAGGATCTCACAAAAATCTCCCACATTGCATCTATTATTATTTATTTTTTTTAGTACTAGATGGTCCCAACCCTGCATCTATTATTATTAATACTAAAAACTCTAATTATTCTACACAACAGCAGAAAGTGCACCACCCCTATATGACCACTATCAAGCCTCTGGACACAAGATCTATGCCTATCCCATAAAGGAAAGTGTAAGAGAAATGGAACTCTGTGAGTAGGAGTTGGGCAAAAATGACTCAGAATATACCAAAATTACAGATACCACTCAATCATTTAACTGGGGGAATTTGGACTATACAAAATTGTTGACCCAATTTTAACTGATGGAGCAATAAAATGGCCAAACTGGTCTATAATTTAATTGCGGCCAAGGCTAAGGCATCATTGGAATTTTCCATCTCATCTGATCAGATTCAGAAAGATATGGAAGAACTAGCAATGTTGAGCCAATCATATTTTATTAAAATCAAGCAGCCAACCCTAGCCAATAGGATTTAGTGGAATTCACTTTTGGAACCAATTTGTCAACATAGGGGTACTGTACACCCCCAATATTATGAATTATTTTCCAAATGGGAATAAATATTGACAGGTAAATTTTTCAGACACAATTGAACCCAATGGGGACATACAGGTGCATTGCAATGAAAAAACAATAGCTACTAAAGGCAATAAGAGACCCAAATCAGCACTTGTGGAAGGGGCTGAATACACCCCAGTGCTCACTCAACACTATAGCACTCACAGTTAGGATGCAAAGGTGTAAGGAGGGTGAGGGAGTAAGGCAAGGGGGCCCTGCTAACCGCTCCTGAGGTGCACTGGGCATCTCAATAGAGTTAGGGATGTTGAACATAGCAGAACTCAAGGCCTTACCATCCTGTGACAAGAAGTTGAGTCTCCTGTGCAAACCCTCAGTAGAAATTCTGGCTGTATGGGAAACCTACTGTCCACAAGGGGAGGAGGCATAGGAAAACATGCTCCTCCCAACACTTTCAATTTGGTCACAACACTGTGGGGTGATAGTATGTGCAACCCAAAACTCTAAACTCATTAAAAAAATTCATTTCTGGATGGCTGCATACTAGCCAGTACCTTCTCCTGGAACAAAGAGGTGCATACAATAGCCAGCATATATGAACCAAACTGCGCACAGGATTATTATAAATTTATCCTGAAATTGATGCACCTCCCTTTCTTTTCTAACACCTTCATTATGGGAGACATGAACTGTTAGGTCAACCCAAACACTGATCAATGACCACACAAAATGGAAGCATCACAAGGACACATTGAACTTCACATGTTAAAAGCTACCCTGGGCCTATACTATACACTACTCAAATGCTCACCTCTCATGAAGAACATGATGTGACCTCATGTTCACAACAATAAATTAACAACTATGTCACACATAGACCTTATACTTTGGCCTTTAATTTCCTGACACCAAATTTTTGAATTTAAAACTACAAAATTTGATTTCTCCAATCAACGGTTAGTTTAAGTGTCCTTTACACCATCAAATACAATCATAAGCACCCAAGGTGGTGCAGAAAAAGCCTGAAAAATTTTGCCAATGCATAGTTTCAGTCCTGGGTAGAGGATATGTCCTTAACACAGGATTTTATAACACCTCTCTGTTCAGATCCACTGACCACCTGGTCAAAGTTCAAGAAATCAACAGTGCACCAGATCAAACATAAAGCATTGTGAAGATATGACGCAGCTTCAGAATTCAAGTGCGCCTTAGCTGAAGTTAATCATCTATAAAGCAATGTCCCACTTACAGGATAAAGCCCTGAATGAGGGTGTGAATTGGCTGAGGTATCTGCACACCTAAACGCTTTGGTAAGAGAATACCAACATTACGTTGGAGTCAAATTCAAAGCAAAGATATCATGGCTGGAGAGACATTTTCAAGTTATTTTTTCTGCCAGTTTTTACTCCACAAGAATACAATAGTCTGCACATAGGTTTGGTGACCCAATACATCCATAGCAGAAATGCCGGAGGATGTTGCAACCAAAGTGCAAAGGTTTTATAAAATTCTATATAAATCAGACCCAGTTGAATCAGCAAAAATCAAAAAATTCCTTGAAAGTGCACATATTAGCACTGTGGTTCAAGCTAATAATTTATTTAACCTAATTTTAAAAGAAGAAATTATGGGGAGCTGTGAGCAGTGCAATGCAAGAGAAATGCCCAGGTTTGGAAGGGTTTCCTTATAAATTTTTATAAAAAGATATTTTAATAACATTTATATTATTCTTTTAGCTTCCACGAATAAGTATATTATGGAAACATGCCTTCTTCCTGGAGGTCAAGAAGCATACACAGTTATTCTCTTTATAAAGGGAGATAGGCTAAACCTATTCAACAGGCGGAATCTCCCTAATCAACACTGACACCAAATTTTTCACAAAAAATTATGGCTAAAAGATTGGATGAAATAGCAGCTGAAGTAATATCCCCTTATCAATAAGAATATGTCACCAGAAGATCCATATGGTGTAATATTCCCACAGTTGCTAATGTCTTCCAATATAATTCCTCTGGAGCACTTTTTTCTTAGATCAACAGAAAACCCATAACAGGTTTAACTGACATATCTAAGGGCCCACCTTCACATGTTTAAACTCTCAACCAGATTTATACACTGGGTGATGCTATTTACTAAATCAGCCACTATGGATGTATGAGGATCAGGTTTTCTAGCCAATATAATTTTCCGCAGAGGGGACTCCACCAAGGTGACCCTCTAAGCCCCTTATTGTATAATTTTAGCCTTTATCCATATATCCTCACTACAAATGCTCTCATTACTGGAGTCAGCACCCAAGGCCAATCACCAGTCATAATGATGGCGTTTGCAGATGACTGTGTGGTGGGTGTCTCCAACAATCATGGTGCTTTCATACTTGAGAAGACAATACAAGAGTACTCAACCATCAGCAACGCATCACTTAATGCTGATAAAACTGAAATCATCCTTCTAGGAAAATATTAGACCCATTGGGTACCATCCACCTTGGGTCAGCAGATTAAGATACCCTTGAAACTCCTCATCAGATCTAATAGGCAAAACTCCTCAATCACCACACCTAAACTTCCCTTTACTACCAAGCTGTCTGTTGGATCTATCCGCCACTTGAGTATATGGCTTGAATTGGGGTAGTACGCCAACACCATGATAAAGAATCATCTTATGGACAAGATAACAAAATGCATTGCCTCCCTTTATGGACAACGCATGAGTTTAACTGGCCAAGTTGTGATTGCAAACACCATAATATTATCAAGTTTTTGGTTTACACCGCATGCAATCACCTTTTCACCATCATTTTTAATGAAAGTATATGCCCTAATACAGTGGTGGCTTTGGTCTGGCCACAAAGCCCCTGTGCTCTCTGAAACTTTATTTGGCCCTATGCAGAATGGAGGTATAGTGCTAAAAAATTATGTAGAGCAAGCAACCCAAATACTAGAAACCTGGATAGCCTATATAACTATTCCAGATCTGCCAAACCTATATTAGGCCCATGCTGCAAGAGAAACTTTGCATGAGCTATCTATTTAATAAACCCAAACCATCAAAACTCATTGATTAGGTATCTGGTATCTCACCCAACTGCTGCAGGTCCACATGGCACCTTTAAGGAGAGTTTCTATAACTCTCCTGTTCCCAGCGTGGTAGTGCATGGTGCTCAAGGCCAACGCCAGGGAACTAGCCATTAGTACAAAAGGTACTAGAGCCCAGCAGAAGGTGTTGGAGCAATAATAACTTAAGAAGAAAAGTGCGATCTTTATAGTAAATAATCAACCAAAAGCAACGCGGTGCACAAGGGGAGAAGGGGTAAACGTCCCAGGTTGGAGGAACCTGGGAGAACCAACAATGCACTAGGGGATAACCTAATTATATGTAAAATGGAATGACTAACATAGCGCGAGACCTCCTCAAAGAGGTCTGCACACAGGATCATCCAAGATAACATTAATAAAATGGGAAAAATGGGAAAGTTTATTGAGAAAAGTCGACCAACAAGAAATGTTGGTCATGAAAAACAAATTTAAACATTGTCAGGGTAATTAAGGGTATGCCAAAGTGGTCCCAAGCACTGATTCACCAATAGGCAAACACTTCCATCTGAATTATTAGAATACACTGAAATTGACTTCACTCAAATAATCAATTGAAGTTGTACCCTACCTGAACACATATTTTTGTAAATGGAATGGGTTTCAAACCCCCGTTCCTCAATCAACTGAATTGAACTGTTGTCATTAGTTGAATAACTCGTCCATTTTAATGCCTGAGCCAACACAAGGGGCTGGGAGTTATGCAACTCACTAGTACCAACCTGGGCAAACTTGAATTGTACTCAGCGTTGGTCTAATGTGTGCTTGAGGTCAGGGAGGGCCTGAAGTTTCCCTTCTGAGCCTCCTGCCGCCCACCTTATCCTTGGGGTTGGTGCCTACTATCATGTCATTTAACCATGACAGCACCCCTGCACATTTTAAATGAATATTTCAAGCCATGAGAAGAGCAGATTGGAGGTTCCATAAGTGGACAGGCTAGCTAACAAGTCCACCCAAGTTTAATTTGCAGACAAGAAGTTAACAGTCAAATGGTTATAAACAACTTAATACACTGTAATACAAGTATCTTTGCCAGGATTGATTTTCTGGATATATTGGACATACCATGAAGATTAGAAACCCAAAGTGTGATCTGGAAATTCACACATCATCCATTGCTACAACCCTGAATCTGCGCTTGCATGTGAAGATACATGCAGAGAGTGTATTGCACTGAGGAGTGATCTAACAAAGACCATTCTTCATGCATGATATGTGGCCAATTTGGAAGTTTGGTAGACCGCCTAGAGCAATATTAACCTTCTGTGGCTATTTGAAAATAGGTTATACGCCTATTCCAACAGGGCAATGTGCAGTATTCATCTTGTCCAGAAACATTTTTGCTCTCAACATAGAGTCATCTATCCACCCACCTCTTCATGCGCTAATAGTAGCAATAGCGCTATGGATAATCCATACTGTAGTTTTGGATTCATTTTTGGGCACAACTACTACCTTCTATGAAGTCATTAATCAGTTCCATTCCCATCTATTGGAACATTTTCAGAAATAATTGTTTGAAAGCATGGCCCCACGCAACAGAAGGCTAATCAACTCCTGGTTTCCATTCTGTTTCCTAAGAACTGATCCATTACTTCACTCATGTTATATCCAGACATAAAGCTAAAATGAGTTCCCCCCATCGTCCTAAACCTGGAAGTCCTGGCTGACAACAGGAGGGGCTATGAAACCCTCTGGGGTGTCATTTATATTTCATATTTTATACTCTAATTAATTCCTTATCACAATATTGGAAGTTCCCATCCTCTGGTAAATCATCCCCAAATAAGCATAACTTTATTTTGCTAGGGATGGGAAAGACCTGTAGAATTATCCCATGTGCATAATCATTAAGAATAAGATGCCCTTAGAAAAACGTTACAATAGTAAAATATAATCGCTTTCTTGAGACTTAGATAGTAAAGTCAATCACAGAGGGCCAAAATTTATTCATTTTATAGAAATTCTTTGTACCTATTTCAAAGATATTCTAATATTTTTTGACATTAGTTGTCATGATTTGAGAGAAAAATTGTCACAAATTTTGTCTTCAAATCTGGCCGTACCAAATCAGTCATCAATTTCAGCCAAGACAAAAATTTTCTAGGATCATCCTTACCTAGTACTGAGTCACGTGGAGCGGGCTTTCCACCTTCTCAGTCAGGTGAGCGATGATATCCATTGAGGATGCCCTTGAGGAGGCCTTTCTGGAAGGTTAGTAAAGATCCTGATTGGATGAGGCTCCAAAGATCC
This sequence comes from Massospora cicadina, assembly GCA_022478985.1. NCBI lineage: Eukaryota > Fungi > Entomophthoromycota > Entomophthoromycetes > Entomophthorales > Entomophthoraceae > Massospora > Massospora cicadina. The sequence continues at coordinate 135,534 of JAKSZP010013256.1, forward strand.
TGAAGGCATTGAGTCCCAACGCACCCTATAAATATCAAAGCATTTTGATTTAATAAAATATTTGGTAAACTAACCTTTATTTTCCCATTTCCTCTTTGGTGCTCATTTCCAATTTTCCAGCTTTGAGCCACCGCAAACCCCAGCGCCAGTCAAAAGAACTGTAGCACCAACAAAGTGGTGCTCACTACAGGGGGCTCCAAGCTGACCCAGTGAAAACGTCGATCACAACAAATGGAAACCAACAGCAACCCTGAAGACCAAATGACTGGTCAATTGAGGAGTGTTTCTCTGATGGGTTAGTTCCTCCCAATATGCAACGCCACCCTCACAGCCAGAAAGGCTAGAGTTCCGCGCCGCCTTCCAATTCTCTGCTGCCCTCCCTAGATGGGGGCCAATATCAACTTCAGCTCAAACACACCCACAATGTCATTGAACAACTAATCCTTGGCATCTACGCTGAGGGTGTCTGCTCCAGCCACTCCCGCGCCTCCACCATGCCATCCACAATGAGGGACCTCTAATCAACAACCATATTACCTGTTGGAGAGCTTACCTTGGGGCCTGATCGCTACCTTCATAATTTTGTTCATCCCGCAATTCATCACCTCCTCCAGTTAGTAGGATTACACCATCAGGAGGTCTCTCAGCACCTAGGGCTCACCCAAAATTTACATTCATATATTATTGACTTCTACGACGCTGCCTCCTCCTTCATGCATGACAATCGCAAAGCTATACTCAATAACTGATGACCAATCAATGATATCCGCAATCAATTGGTGGTATAGATAGCAGCATCTCTGGCTACCTCAAGGAGCAATTTTGCCAAAATGCTCAGTGGTTTGAAGTGACATGGGCCCAGCACTTACAACAAGCTGAAGAAACTACTACAATCCCTACAACAGCGCTACTGAGAGCTGGCCTCTTGTGACTACTCCCCCCCCGCGGCTGCCTAGGGGGCCTGAAGGTCCCAAGGGGCGTCAGGGGCCAGCAGGCCCTGAGGGTCCGCGTGGGCCTCAAGGGCCTTCTGGCCCCCAACCTTGGGTGAACCTGAAGACCCCTGGCAAAAAGATATAATAACTGCTCTGGCCGCCCTGCGGGACCAGATCCAGAAGGTGGCCTTGGGATGCAAGCTCCAAATGGATGGTGTTCCCCTTGACCCCAGGGTCTCCATCAAAGCACTATTGGATGAGATGGATAACCTCAGCGCTTTCACAAGGCTCACTGACGCTCGCATCTCCCAGCTCAAGACAACGTGTCATGGGTTTGAAACCCAGTTGGCCACCATCAAAAACCAGCTCCAACTACAGAATGCCAAAATTCAGTCCTTAAAGGAGCAGGTTGCCAGCAAGGCATCCGCTTCCACCCTCAGTCAAAATTGGGAATACATCCAAGAAGACTTATAAGGCTTGTGGAGGTGGCTAGATCAACGGGCTCCTTGAGAATATGCAGAAATAGAGATCTCAGAGCTGACGCCTATCCCAGGCGTTAACACCCTCTCTACTCCTATTGTCACTAACTTTAAACCTAGCTTCAAGGAGAAGTTCACCCCCGGATGGGAGAGCATCGCCTCCTTCTTGTATGCCTATGAGAGTTCTATGGAGGAGGCCACCAACTGACAAAAGGTGAAGCACATCCACTCATGCCTAGACAGCACCGCCTGGGAAATTATGACTCCCCATCTGAAGGAGTGTAACACCTGGGAACAAGTCCGCACCGCCCTGATCCAAGAGTTCAGCAGTAACCAAACCTTGGCCAACCAGAAGCAAGCGTTCATGGGCATTCAACTTAACAAAGGAGAAAACCCTATGGAGTTTGCCAACCAGTTCTATGCTCAGGCTCAACCTTTGGTTACAACAAGCCATATCACTCTGGATGACACCATTACCGCCTGTCATCTCCGCCCTGGGGTCCTATCCTGAGGTCCAGATGCACATGATTGGGCAAAAGAATGGGTTCACTTGCATCAGAGAGATCAAGGAGGCCCTCAACGAGATCCCTGCCACGATCCTGAACTCTAAGGCTGCAGCCGCTGGCCCCTCTAACCGCCCTAGGGTCCATGTAGTCAAGAACCAGAAAACCCCCCATCCGCGGTGCACCTATTGCAATGGCTTTAGGCATAGCACCAAAACTTGTTGGAAACATCTAGCTGAGGAGGCGGGAAAAGGGCAGTCAGCATGAAGGATGAGGCGCTCCATGCTGACACCCCTGTCCAGCCTCAAGTAACCCCTACACACAAACCAGAAGCTGTTAACCCTGAAGAAGTAGCTGCGGTATCTAATGACAATAAAGACATTGATACTGCTTACTCTTCTTCTGATGATTCTCCTATGTTCCTTACGTTGCCGCCTCAGTTTGGAAGTTTGGTCACCTGAGTCGCCATCCAGGTCCACAAGATTCCAGTTTACGCCATAGTTGACAGTGGCTCCCCCATGAACGTTATCTCTTCCAAGCTGATGAAATGCATCAAGGTCGCCCCCAACATGCCACACTACATGGAGTATGGCACAGCTGGCCCTCAGTGCACCCAATCCATAGGGGCCTATTCCTCTCTACCAATTTGGTTTGGGAAGCTCACTTTGGATACAACTGCCATCGCTTTGGACAACACCAGCTATGATCTACTCCTCAGAACCCAGTTTCTTTGAGACTATTTGGCTGTTATCCACTACAATGGTGGTTTTCTCTCTCTTCTAGGACACCAAGTCCCTCTGGTTTTTGAAACTGCCCATGACTCTAGGGCGGATGTCAAGGCCTGAGCCTGCCTACTGGAGACTGAAGGACAAATTGATTGGCTTGAGTACCACATCTGGGGCTCTCGAGTCCATGGCTGCCCCCTCCTGCTGTGGATGGATCTGAGGGGATGCCAGTTTACTTGCCCCGGGTGACTACCATGCCCCCAAAATCCCAGGTCGTTGTTGACACCCAGGTCCACATCAACATTCCCTCAGGGTATTTACTGGAGGTCCGAGGTCTGGATAACCCATCTCCCAAGGAAGTGCTGACCTGCCCCAGAATCCTTGATCCAGCATATGCCAGATTGATATCAGTGTTGCTAGCCAACCTGACTGACAAACCAAAAGTTATAGGACCTAACCAACCCACCGCTTACGTTTGCCTGTTACCAATGGGGGCTGTTGCTGACATCTGAAGCTTTGGGGAATTGAGGGACCTTGGCTTGGAGTCACCATCCTTGGTTAATTTGGTTGACGCTAACATAGGAAAGGACCTCTCTGATGAACAGCGACTTAAGGTTCAGGAGCTCCTGGAGGAATACTTAGATCTATTCTCCACTTTGACCTACAATTTTGGAAGGATGAACGGAGTCCTCCACCATGTAGAAACTGGGGATGCCCCCCCATTTTGGTCCCAGCCTTACCACAAGAGCAAGGTTGAAGAGGCCCAGGTCACAGTAGAACTCAAACAGCTGCTTGACGTGGGGCTCTTGGTTCCCTCGCGTAGCCCTTGGTCCTCCCTGCTGTTGCTGGTCTGAAAGAAGGATGGCAAGCACCAGGTGGTGATGGATTATTGATGACTCAACTCCATCACCAAGAAGGACAGCTATCCTCTGCCCTTTATCGATGACTCACTCCAACTGCTTGCAGGTTCCCAGTACTTCTCAGCCATGGACCTCACCAGCGGGTATTGGCAGGTCGAGCTCGCTCCTGAAGACTGAGCCAAGTGTGCTCTAATCGCCCATGAAGGACTGTTTGAGCCTACCAGGATGCCCCAAGGCCTCTGCAACGCCCCAGCCACGTTCCAGCGCGCCATGGATGGGATCCTTGGGGACCTGAAGCTCTCCTGTGTCCTGGTCTACCTGGATGACATCACCGTTTTTTTGCAAACTTTTAACGGACATGTTGACCACCTTAAGGAAGTCTTCGAGCATCTCCAGAAGGCCTCCATCAAGCTCAAGCTCTCAAAGTGCTCCTTCTTCCAGCCTGAGCTAGAATTCCTAGGCCATAAGGTCTCCAAACGTGGCATTCAACCTATCCCCAATAAGGTCAATGCTATAGAAAAGATGTCGCGCCCCCAAAGCCTATGAGATATTCAAGTCTTCCTAGGTATGGTGGGCTATTACTGTCAGTTCATCCCACAGTTTGCCGACCTTGCCAAGCTGTTGTTCTACCTTCTACAAAAAATGTTCCATTCAAATGGCGACCTGAGCAGGAACAGGCCTTCAACGCTCTATGTACAGCTTTATGTACTAAACCTGTTCTAGTTCATCCCCATTTTGACAAGCCTTTCTTGCTGTTCACAGACACTAGCAACGTCGCTGTGGGGGCTATCCTGGCTCAGCATGATGAGAACCAGGTCGACCATCCCATAGCTTATTTTAGCAAGACCTTAATCAAGGCTGAGCGAAACTACAGCATCACCGAGAGAGAATGCCTAGCCATTCTTTTAGCCATCAAGCATTTTTGGCCCTACCTCTATGGCACCCATTTTACTATCATTACTGACCATTCTTCCCTTCGATGGCTGCAACAAATGAAAGACCTGGATGGACGGCTGGCCAGGTGGGCCCTAAGACTACAAAGCTACAACTTCACCATCATCCATTGCGCCGGTGCTATTCACCAGAATGCTGATGGACTCTCCAGGATGCCGGTATTAGCAGTCCTGACCCCAGAGGAGGATTGGCTCTATGACTTAATAGGGCAGCCTGAACGTTGGGAGCTGGAATCCCCCAGGTCCAAGCTGAACTCCGCCAAATGACTCAAGACACCCAGGTCAAGGATGGGTTACTCTACAAGAGAGTCAACAAGAAGTGGCTTCCCTACATCTGACCCTCCTCTCGCACTGACGTCATCCTGGAAGGCCACACTACTGTTGGGCATGGTGCGGTCAAGAAGACCTATGAGTGGCTGAAGTCACGCTGCTACTGGGACCAAATGGTTGAAACCATCCAAGAGGTTCTGGAAGCCTGCATGACCTGCCAATCTCAAGACTGGGCCAACCCTCAATATCAGCACTCCGTAGTTGTGCCAACCAAGCCCTTCAATGTCATTAGTATTGACATGGTGGGTCCCCTCCCCACTGGTCTACATGGTCACAAGTATATTATTCTTGCCATAGACCATCTGACTAAGTGGGTCGAGGCGATCTCAGTTCCTGCAGCCACAGCTAAGGCTACCGCCTTGTTCCTTGTTTGCTCCATTTTCACCCAGCATGGGTGCCCCCAGACCTTGCTCTCAGACAATGGTTTGAACTTCACCTCCCAGGTAGTACAGGAGCTAACTTCGCTATTTGGAACTACCCAGAGTTTTGCTGCTCCCTACCACCCTTCTACTAATGGGGCAGTAGAACGGGCTAACAGAACTCTTGTCTCCATCCTGCAAAAGTTGGCCGCCTCAGATCCTGGCCGCTGGAACCATTATTTGCCCAGCGCCCTGCTTGCATACCAAGTAAGCTACCACCATGTTATCAAAATGTCCCCATTTGAAGCCCTGTATGGGCAGGCCCCATGACTACCCAGTAGCGTCCAGCCCCTGTTCAAAGCCTCCACTCACAAGAATGCCAATTTAAATATGAGGGCCCTTGCCAATGAAATTGTCCAGCTCCAAGCCCAAGCCACTCAAGGCATTGTTATCACCACTGGAAGAGAGACATCCTGATCAAATCTCGGATGACCCTCCTTACCAGAATTTCAACTAGGTGACCTCATTCTCTTTTATCATCATCAACCTGGAGGCTGATAGAACAAGCTTGACATACTGTGGTCTAGGACCTACAAAGTGATACACAAGGTGGAGTCTGAATACTCCATTGCCAATACCAATCAAGGGACTGTTGTAAACCGAGTGCATGCTCAGTTCCTCCAGCTGTACTCCCCCTCTGACAGGATCTTGAAGGGGGCCTTGTCAGGATTCAAGAGAAAAATCGTCCTAAATTACCATCTTCTGAATCTGGCTGTACTGAAATGATCGTCAATTCCAGCCAAGACAAAACTTTTTCAGGATCATCCTTACCTAGTACTGAGTCACATGAAGCGGGCTTTCCACCTTCTCAGTCAGGTGAGCGACAATATCCATTGAGGACGCCCTTGAGGAGGCCTTTCTGGAAGGTTAGTAAAGATCCTGATCAGATGAGGCTCCAAAGATCCCAAAGGCATTGAGTCCCAATGCACCCTATAAATATCGAAGCATTTTGATTTAAAAATATTTGGTAAATTAACCTTTATTTTCCAGTTTCCTCTTCAGTGCTCATTTCCTATTTTTCAGCTTTGAGCCACCGCAAACCCTGGCGCCAGTCAAAAGAACTGTAGCGCTGACAAAAGTAACTCAAACTTCATCTTTATTTCACAAATTAAGTTTAAATTATATATATATATATATTAGGTTTATAGCATACACAATGTGCCAAAGTAAATTAATATACAACTTTTTTCATCAATAAATAGATATAGTTTCTGATGGTAAAACTTACTATCATATCTCATGATGTCATTATAAGACAGATTGCAAGAACAAGTATGAGCTTACCAGGGTCAAATGCTTATTTAGTTGGCCACCCTCCCTGGTTTGAAGAATATCCCTATACCAACTTTGGGTAAGGGCCAAGTATATCCAGGTTGGACCTAGGGTTTCACATGATGGGGCATTTGGCATCCCATCAATGACTCATAAGGTTAAATTGTTTACTTTACAAAGCCAAGATGTTGCATTTGATTGGAAAATGGAATTTATATCCCATTCCATATGTAATATTTCCCAACTTAGAAATATTCAACTGTAACCTAAAACTCAAGTTTAGTCTAACTTTGAGGTATGGTACTATTCTTGATAGTAAGTTGATCCAATTGGCCAGATTCAGCTCAGTGCCACATTAAATTGATAATGGCCCACCTCCCCCAATTTCCTTATAGTCATTTAAGTTCAACCAAAATCCTTGCTGGCCATATTACTTCCAATTAAGCCATATATTCTAACTATATCTATAAAGACTAATATTCTATCTGATCTTACTTTAGACCTCCTCAAGGAGGTCACAAATCATGTAGGTGTCAACACCTTCTGTGGAACCCTTTCATTTATTGTGGCATTAGGTTGTTCTGAAATGTTTTGGGTGAGTATTAATATTCACCTCCCCAGTAATAGGATAGTTAATGACTCTCTCCTAAAACTTAAGCAAAAACTTTATCAATATAAATGAAATTTAATCCCTTTCAAAAGATATTTATGAGTTTATAAATTTATTGTGTTTTTTTTGGTATTTAAAGACCAGTCCTTACCCAGTTCTTAAGTGAACTTAGGGTTTTCCTAAGCTTTTAGATAATCTATCTTGCACCTTAGTTTAAGGGTAGGTATATTTTTAACCTCCTCAGTCTGAAGTTATGTCCTACAATCTTTATATAAAGTGCTGATAGCTATAATACAAACCCTTGATGCTCATTTTAAGTTATATAACAAAACGTTGTAGATAGTTACATAGTGCTTGTAGTTTTACTACAAATGATAAATTAGCCCAGGATAATTCTGCTCAGAATATTGCCTTCATGATATATAACAAGTATATCAAACTATGTTATGGTTCCAGTTGTTGAAATACAGCCAACTCTTAAAGATGCAAGAGCATATTACAAGTTTTAAACTTCATCTGATGCTTATTCCCATACCAAGGTTTTACAATTAGGCCCAATATTCTTCTCATTAAACTCAGTAGTTTGATGATACTCTAAAAATATTTGTAAACCTAGTACAATCAGTAACTCTATGATTATTTTATTCTCCTTAAAAAGTTATAGTAAATATAGATCATTTCAACTTTTGTAACATTTATATCAAAGTTTTTAAATTCAGAATACAAGTATAGGTTTTTATAGATGGTTGTCACTCAGTCCAGTCCCTCTCACCGTAGCTCAATAAATTCTCCCGTGGTCACTTTGTACCACTTTATTCCCCTTATCCTGAGCGCCTTCAACAAAGCTGCATATTATACCACCGTCACAGCGCTTACCTTGTAACTACCTGTTGGATGATCAATTGATTTAATGTTTAGTTTTTGACTCAGGAATGTAAATTGAGCCTAACTCTACTATTAGGTTTTCCCCCATAGAGGATTTTATTGACGTTGACCCCATAACACCATTTACGCCCTTTCCCAACCTATCAATCCCTTAAAAAATCACATTGTATGATAGTCAATGATTCTTACTGAGAGCACTACTGCTTTTTGAATGAAGGATTCAATTATAAATTTTTCCAAAAACTTCTCTTTCCGCTCAGCGTAACTTTCTGAGCCAAATTACACAAATTTTTAAAACAAATCAAATTTGCCTGTTGTAGTTTCGCTCTGATGACCTTGGATTCTTGACCAGCTGCTCCAGCATGGGGCAGCGGTGAAACTCCCCCGCCATTTTCCATCCAGCAGGAAAACGCGCTAGGACTGGTTTACCCTTTCATTCCAAACCCAAGGGACAATTTGTTCCACCCAAGGACCTAGACGCCCAACTTGCTTGTACCTAAGCGGTACCTTGCTGCCCCTAGTGCTCCCCTGGAGCAACATGCGCTACAGCCTAAGGGTCAAATATGGGAAACTATTCCCATACCACAACCAAGTCATTATCAAAATGGCACAGGCGGTGATGAAACCCGCCAGTTTTATTGATTTCCACCCCTACAAGGGGTATTTCAACCTCAGCTTCACCTGAAAAGCTGATGCTGCCACTGCAGCAACTGTGCCCTGGTATTCCAGGGCACCCCTCTCCCCACAACTTGGACTCAGCTCCCAGTGGACACCACTTTGGTGGTCCAATTTACTGGCTTGCCCACCCACCTCCCCCTGGAGTGCTCAACCAGGAGCTGATGAATGGTTTGGCAGCCTTTGGCTCCAACCCCATCTTACAATTTGTGGTCCCAAATGGGGCCACACGACTCGCTGGGCCTCAGGCATATGCCACAATCAGCCCTGAATTTAATAAAATCGCGGTGTTGATTCCGCCATGCAATATTATTCCCTCAGCACCTGACCATCAATTTTAGGCCCGCGTCAAGGGCAGGCAGACGATCTGTCTGTCATGTTTTGAGTTAGACCTCTTGAAATGCAAGTGCCCCTCCTCAACCACTTCTGGCGGATCAGATGATTTATCCGCTGACATCCAATCTGCTGCCCAACAGGTACAATTTCTAGTATGGGGCACAATCCTACCTCCCTCACTCCCAAAGCCTGTTGCTGCAGCTGCACCTGCAGCCACCAATCAGACTCCTCCTCACCCCCAATGCCATAAATAATTCTACTAATCAAGCATCAGATTGGATCCCAGTTTGATACCATGCTTCCTCAAATAATACAACCAAACCTCAACTGTACACTGATTCCCCAATCCAATTCAACCAAAACCCATGGGAATTATTGGCTGAAACTGATAAATCAGGTAAGATCATTAAAGAACCATCTCTGCAGATTGAGTGGTTTGTTAATGAAGAATGGGACGCCAGATACCCCCCTTGACTTTATACCCCACAGCCAAATGCTGAATCATTTTGCAGTGATCACCAGCTCGCAGTCAAAGTAGCTGCAACACCAGATTGTCATCCCCTGCATAAAGTTGTTGCTAAATCAGTAGCGATGCTCACAGGAGGAATTTCACCTCCTGTTATCCCCACAACCTTAACTCCAAAAATTAAATTATGGTGAACCAGCTATACAAAAATGCAAACTATGCTTTCCAGAACGTGGCAAAATATAGTATATAATCTAAAAGCAAAAATAACCTGAACCAACATTGCCTTGTTCATTAAACTCCTAGACGCCCGCATCAAAGCTGAAAAAGCTTTAACTGAATATCTCAGTGCCATTTATTTAGCTGGCAATTTCCATGAAATTCAAATTATCAGTGATATCAAACCCCATGCTGAAGATGCCCCAACGCCACTACTGTCAGCCGTGACATGTACTCTAATATGGGAGGAAGAAGCGGCTGCCAAAGAGGCTGCTGAAGACGAGCCCCCCAACCCCCTCCCCTTCCGCCATAAAGGGATAAGCAGTTTCCGCTGCCCACCTGGTTGGTTGTTTTATGATTCATTCATTCAATCTGCTCATTAGGGCGTTTTGTTTGAACCAAGTAGTTATTTTAGTTTTTTAGTTTTAGTTTCATTAATGTCCATCCCCTGGTTGGCTTACCTCAAATAAATAAATAAAATTAGAGCTTAATTTATTCCAAAGTGCATAATGTCAACTATTATAAAAGTCCGACATCCCCCTCTTGTTCAGCTTATATGTCAAATTCAGATTCTTGAACCAGAAACTACTTGACAGCATGTCTGACAAAGATGTTCAGCTCTTACAACTGATGAGTCAATCTGTGCAATGAACCTCTTCTATGGTCCCCCTAGGACTCATACTTCCAGTCAAGTACTTGTAACCAATCCTTCCATGGAATAACAAGAAATGGTATCCAACCCTGATGAAACCAGGTTAGAGATCATCTCGAATGACTTGTGACTAATCCTCCCTCTGTCATCAATTCCCAAGTTAGATTTCAAAAATCTCCTGGATTCAGCTCCATTTACAGATACTCCTACTATCATCATTGAAATTCCAGAGGCAATTCCCTCCACTCTTGATTGATTATTCCTCACTGGATCAGGCTTGCTTCCAGAGTTCCTTTTCTGACACAGCCAGTATTACAAACCACCTGTTCTGTCAACTGAACTGTTCATCAGAAACCAAAAGCATTCTGAACTCCCCTAAGCAAAACTGAGAACATGAGTAATCAAGGCTATATCCGTAGCTCTGAACTCCTCCAATTTCAAAACATTCTAGATCAAGATGTTGCAGCCTATGATCTTCACTTTGATGGCCAAGTTCTTTGAAATTGGGCCATGAAGCCTTCCACCTCTCCCAGCTTCCATCGCTCATTCTGCTTTCACTTTCAAGAAGCATGTAGCTATTGTCTGTAGGATGCCATTTGCTCCCTGCATGACTATCTCATTTCTAGTGCATCCCATTGGTACCTTCCCCTGATGGCTTTGATCAGGGGCATGATTTGGCAACCCCCACCTAATATCCCTTGCTTGATGCCAACCCATATGTCCAATGTTCTTGAAAAACTCATTAGAAAGCGTCAAGACCAATCTTCCAGCTCTGATGCCATATTGGGATTTACTTGGGGTTATTTGCCAACTGCCTCTTCTTATTCTGTTTCTTCCCTCCCTGATATAGGGTATCACATTTGGCAAGTACCAAAATTTCCATATCTCTTCCCCTAAGAACATTTTCACAGGGATCCGCTTCCACTCAGTGAACTTGGCTTCGAGTAGGTCTAGCTCATGTTAGCATTTGATCTCACATAAACTTCAATGGTTTGTTTAATCCTATTGTGATCCATCCTCCCTCTCCCAAGAGGCAACATAGGCAGAATTATCCCTGAGTTAAGGATAAACAATAAAAAGATATATAAATATATTTTTTTCTGTGCATTTTAAAAATCGCTATATTTTTATCAATCTTTTATTTTTTTTCTTATTTTTATATGGGACTTGACAATTCAGTTCAGCGGTACATCTTTTTTAGTATTCCCCCAAACTGGTTCCTAGGTATACTTTGACCTACCAGTTTTTTATGGTTTGGAGGTCTTATTTTATAAGGCTTAACCATCTATTTTGGTTCAGTGGCCCATTTATGACTTAACTAAATCATCAGGACATAACCATCGCAATAGTTCAATGGTTCTTTGGTAACACTATTTTTATTATTTTTTTCCTCTGATCCACTGCCTAAAATATTTAGAATGGACTTGATTCACAATTCTTCCATCCAAGAGGTTCTTGATAGTATAGGCATCCATTGCCATCTTGGTGATAATCTCAAATGGACCTGACCACAATGAATATAATTTGTTTCTCCTCCCAAAACCATGCATATCACAATAGGCAACTCTTTTGCCTATTCGTTATTTTGATAAGGCCAGTCAGTTCTTATCATCCATTATTTTTGCTCTGGTCCTTTTTTTTTAAGGTTATATCAAATGCTTGCAATTGCATCTCAATCAGGATATTCGAAAATAAGATCACTTATTAGTTGCACTCATCCCTGTTGTTGGTTCCACCACCAAATATAAAATTGGCGCCAATGCAGCCTTCCTTTCATATAGTAACTCAAATGGCATTTTTTCCATTACCAAATGGCTTATGTTATATGTGAATGTCACCAAACTAAGGTATGTTCCTCATTCAGAAGTTCCCCTTGTGACCAGCTCCCTCAGCGCCATATCCAGCGTTCCATTGACCCGCTCTACCAGTCCATTTGTCTCCAGCTGGTAAGGTTCTGACACGACCCCTCAGATTCCATTTATTTTATTCAGACTCAGGATCATGTGGGACGTGATATTCATTCCATTATTGCTTAACAAGACCTGCGGGCATCCATGTCAATTTACTACTTGATCCAGAATAAACCTTGCAGTGCTTGTAGTGTATACTTTCACCAGGGCCTTTGTTTTGACCCATCTAGTCAGATAGTTGATTGCAACTATGATGTATTTGACTCCCCCAGTACTCATGGTTAATGTTTTCATCACATTAATGGACATGTGTGCCATGAAAATCCAGGGTAGACAAGTTGGTATCCAGTCATGCTCTTGTGAGGCTTGTGCAACTGACACTACACATAAAAAGCCAGATAATCCGCTACATCATAGTTGATAGACTCCCAGTAATAATACTAGCAAATGTAATTAGTCACCTTATGTAGGCCTCCATGCCCAACAACCTTATGTGCAGCTTGAATGATAGCCACTCATTCTGATGGTTTTGGAAATAGTAAATGGTTTTCATCAATCGTTTTGAAAACTTGTCCATCCATATTCTTGGTGTTTTCCATGGCTTTCCAAGGTGCATCTTGTATTTCTCAGGGCTTGTTCCCAATTTATCCTTTGACTATTCTCTGGAATAGCTCATCTGCTTGCTGGTATACCATTTGGATCATTAGTAACCTTGATAAGTTATCTGCATTCTGATGAGAAGCTCCAGCTCAGTGGACTATTTCATAATAATAAGCCTGTAGCTTCAATGCCCATCAGGCCAGTAGTCCTTCAGTTTTTCAAATTGTGTAGTCAACGCAATGAGGAGTGGTCCATCGCCACTTTGAAGTGCATTTTATGAATATACACCCAAAACTGTTTACATGCATATATTACCGCAAGGCATTCACACTCAGTCATGATGTAATTCCTCTCAGCTGCTGAGAGTGTCCAGCTAACATATGCTACCAGATGTTTATCTCTGAGTTCATCCACTTGGCTCAGGATGGCGCTGATTGCCATTAGTGAAGCATCAGTATGTATTATAAATTCTCAATCGAAATTTGGATATCTCAATATTGGAAAATCTATCAGATACCGGCGTAATTGATCAAAAGAACTCTGTGCCTCTTCATTCCAAACAAATACTTTTTCCCTTTTGAAAATAAAAGAGGGGTTCAGCACATCTCACAAAATCCTGTATGAATCTTTAATAGTATCCAACCATTCCAAGGAACACTTGAATATCTCAGACACTTTTTGGTACAGCCATTTGCTATATGGCTTCAATTTTCTGGGCTTGCGACTGCAGTCCACTAGAGTTGATAAAGAATCCCAGATATTACAACTCTTTCTTGTGTTCTAAATTGGGTGAGATCCTCTTCTTCTTCACCAGCTTGATTGAGACGATATAGATAGGTGCTCTACTGTCAACTATTGCCCGCACCTGTACTCAATTAATCAGTATACCCATATATGTACACTCATAGTAAAAATTGTTTTTTATGAGTGTATAGTGACACTATTTGCCAAATTAAGGGTGTGAATACTTTGTGCTGATAGATTAGGAAACGATTCCTTGGTTGCGCTAAGGTGGATAGACAGGTTTGCCTCATCTAATTTGAACAAGGTCAATTCTTCTAGATCCTTCATGGCTCAATCTAGTTGCCAGTTGCAGCGCATATGGCTTAGCAACTTCCATAATTAATCTGGGGTCAATCCCCTTTGCTTCAGATCTGGTTACTGCATTCACATCTAATTTGACCACTTGATATAGTTGATCCTACGCGTCATCATTGACAAACAGATCACTAACCTCAATTTCTTCATGTAAGATATTGGGGGGAACAGGTTTATCCACAGCTCTAGACTGTTCTTCATCTAGGCCGCAGGCCCTTTTCCTGACTCCTGTGCAGGTTTGGCCTCTTTTGCATGGACTAAATTAATATGTTCTTTTGTCTTCTTGTATTTAACAGCGAAGTGTCCTTTTCCTCTGCACTGAAAACATCGTTTTTCCTTTTTATCAATCTTCTCAAACTCTTTGGGTTTATTTCCTGGTATGGTTCAACTAGTAGATTCCTTAGCGCTCTTGTTCCTTTTTGTAGGATTCAAATTTTGTACTGGACTTAGATTAAAACTTCTATTAGGGGCCTTGAATGTAGCTCCTAATATCTTCAAATAATCCACCATCTTTGAGGTGGTAATCTCAGTTGCAAACACCGAAGACATCATTTGATGTAAATTTCAATAGGCCAAAGGGCCACTTGCAATGTGATCCATGCATCAAAATCGTCCAGTACTTTTGTTTTGACCAAAATCTGAATTATTGGTAGAGATAATTGGCAAAACTTGCTAAGGATTCGTCCTTCTGGAATTAGATTCCCATAAATCTTGTTTGCGCTTTGACATATGTGTAGGTGTTAAAATTTTGAGCTTAGTTGCTCGCTTTTAGCCCTGGATTCAACTGCACAGATTTGTGGATCCTGGCATTGATTATTTGAATGAGATTGTTAGACTGGGGCAACAATAGTATGAAGACTATTGTTATAGTTGATTGCCCAAAAGCCACGTTGAGAGTAAAGTCCTATGCTAAACTGGTGCTTCTTCTTGAATATATTCTGGTATGGAACACTTTCCCTATTCCCTTTTTGCAGAGCCAGGCGGAGATTTTGATATTGCTAATCCTAAGGATATCTGATCCTTGCACTCTTCTATTAAGAGTAATGTTAAACAACCAATGTTAAACAACTAAGCTTTTATTAAGTTAAATCCAATTTTATTAGGGAATTATTTGGGGTTTGTATAGCTAGAATTGGCACACAAGTTTTCAGCTGTCTGATGAGAATATTTGTGCTCCTATACTGGTTTTGGCCCTTAGTGTTAGGCACCAAATATCTTTGGGTACTATTGCCTTGGGTTTTTTTAGGTAGCGTAATCCTTGGGCGTTTGGCGGACCAAACAATTGGTATTAGGTATATGAAACTGATTGTTCTGGCCAATGATGATTCCACTCTTCCTCTGGCGTTCAAACGTTTTGGTAGTTTTTGACAACTTCAATCCGTTCTGCTCTGTACAATTCCCTATAATTTGACTATCAGGGATTATCCCAATATTAAATTATTGTTTAATTTCATCAGGGATGATGCCCAACAAAATTATCATCTGTTGGCAGCCTCAATTAGCATTGGGGATGATTACTGACAAAATTATTATCTGTCAGCAGCCTCAGTTATCATCAGGGATGATGCCTGACAATAATTCATAGTCAGCAACTTCTAATATCATCAGGGATTCCACCCAACTTATCCTCATCAGTCAGCCACCATTGCTGGCCCTCTACAATTATAACATAATTGTCAAATCTCATATTCAGTCAAAGGGTTGGACTATGTGGTCATCTGCAATTCTGACACATCCCCTTCTTGACCAGATATCCAACGGAAGATAAAACCCTTGGGAATAGAAGTCATCTCAGCTGGAGCTCATATTTGGTTTGTCATATTTATATTTCCTCAGCGTAGTGCAGCTCTGTTTGCACTCAACGCCATATGCTATACTCAGTTCAATGACTTCATATACTTGATTTCTACCCATTGCCACCTCTTCTCGAGTGTGGTTCCTGCAAAATCATGCTGTGCCAGTCCCATCTTCGCATTGGTTGTGAGAGATCAACTGGTCCACCTGTATAAACCCCAGGACAGGTTGTTGGCACTCTTGCCACCTGTACAAACCCCAGGACGGGTTGTTGGCACTCTTGCTACCTGTACAAAACCCAGGATGGGTTTTCAGCACTCTTGCTACCTGTACCAACCCCAGGACAGGTCTCCACATTTTGTTGATAGGGACTATTAAGGTGGACCTAGTTTCAGCCCTTTTTTGATCCTGCTGATGCTTGGGACTTGTGCCTGCTACTATTCCTTCCTCCACACTTGGTAAGTGGGAATATCACTAGATGCATTACTGTTTGAATTAAAATCATTTTTTAATATTTTATATCTTTTTTATTTTTATGCATCTTTTTTTTTTTCTTTTTTCTTTTTAGTTTTTATTTTTATTTTTTTATATATTTTTTTCCCTAAGTCCAATACTTTAAGTATTTTGTGTGGACTCTATTGACTATGTGACCATCCTCAGTATTCTTGATTATATAGGCATCATTCACTGATTTGGTGATAATTTTGAATGGTCCCATCCATAGGGCGTCCAACTTATTTTTCTCCCAAACCCATGGGTATCACAATATGCTACCCTATCACCCACATGGTATTCTTTCAACGGAAGTCTATTCTGGTCATCCATTTTCTTCATATTGATTCTTTTCCTCAATGTCATTGAATGCCCAAGATTGTAATTCAATCAGGATATCGGCCAGTCAGGATAGATAATGTTTGGAACTCATCCCCTGAAGATGGCTCTACTGCTGAATATAATATTGAAGGCAATGCATCTTTCTGCCCATATAACAGTTCAAACGGTGTTTTCTCAGTCACTGAATGGTAACTGATTTTATAAGCAAAAGTGACCAAACTCAGATATGCTCCCCACGCGGAAGTTTTCCCCATGACCAATTTTTGTAAGGTTGAGGCTAGAGTTGTTTTTACTCTTTCCACCATTATGTTCATTTCTGGATGATAGGAGATGGATACAACACCGCGGATTTCCATTAATTCTGATAAGCCTGGGAATCACATGTGAGGTAAAGTTGGTTCCATTATCACTGAGAATGACTTGAGGGCAACCATGACAATAGATCACTTGGTCAAGTATAAAGCTTCACCATACTTATTGCATCTACTTTGCTGAGGGCTCTCATTTCAACCCATTGGGTTAAGTGATATACTGTGACGAGTATATAATTCACTCCTCCAGTGCTGATGCTTAATGGTCCCATAACGTCTAGGGACACCATGTGCCATGCAAAACCAGGGCGTACTAGCTGGTATCCTACGATGCTCTTATGCAGTTTGTGCATCTGACATTTCACACAGCAGGCTAGGTAATCCGTGACATTGTAATTTATCAATTACCAGTAATAATACTGGCAAACATGATCCACTGTTTTTCTTAGGCCACCATGGCCGATGACCTTGTGAGCAGCTCAAATGATCTCTGCTTGTTCCAATGGTTTAGGAAATAAAACCCATTTTCCTTCAATCATTTTGTATAATTGATTGTCCTTAAATTTGTATTTTCCATGGCTTTTCTTAATGCATTCCAAATTTCTTGGGGTTCATCCCCAATATCTCCTTTGATCATCTTTGGAATAGTGCATCAGCCTGATGAAAGATCACATGAACAATTGGCAATTGAGACAATCCGTCAGCATTCTGATGTACCACTCCAGCCTGATGGATAATTTTGAAATTGTAGGCTTGCAGCTTTAAAGCCCATCAGGCCAACCAGCCTTTTGGTTCCTTCAGGTTATGAAGCCAGCGCAGGGATGAGTGGTCAGCTTATGACTTTAAAGTGCATTCCATGTATGTAGACTTGGAATTGTTTGCAGGCATGGATGACCACCAGACACTCTTGCTCTGTCACGGTATAGTTTCTTTCCGCTGGTGATAGTGTTCTACTCATTTAGGCTACTGGATGTTCATCCCCGTTGTCATCTAATTGACATTGAATGGCTCCAATCACCGTTAATGAGGCTTCCGCCTGGATGATGAATTCCTGACTAAAATTTGGGTATTTCAACACTGGGCTGCTCATGAGATATTTTCAGAGCTTATCTAACGACTTCTGAGCCTCTTTGTTCCACAAAAATCCTTTTTTCAGGACCTTGACTAGGTGAAATAGAGGTTTGGTGATTCCAGCAAAGTCTTTAATGAATCAGCAATAGTACTAAACCATTACCAAGAAGACTTGAATATCCCAAACACTTTTTGGGATTGACATCCATTTGATAGCTTCTATTTTCATGGGTTGCAGTTGTAATCCATTAGAGTTTATAACAAACACTAAGTATTTGAGTTCTTTTTAAAAAAGTGGCATTTTCTCAGCTTAATTTTTAAATTCACTGCTGCCAAACACTTGAAAACTTCCTCCAGATGCTCCAAATGATCAGAGAAGGTCCTACTGAAGACGTTGATATTGTCTAAGTAGATTAGCACGCAAGATAGCTTCAGGTCACTAAGTATTGAATCCATAGCTCTCTGAAGAGTCGCTGGCACATTGCATAATTCTTGGGGCATTATGGTCAGCTGGTACAGTCCTTGTGCGGTAATTATTGCACATTTTTCCTGATCTTCTTTTGAAAAATTGGTTTTTCAATAGCCCAAAATCAGGTCCATAGCCAAAAAGTATTTCGCCTTCCCCAGGTGACCAAGTGCATCATCAATTTGGGGTAGGGGATATGAGTCTTTTTTAGTGATCTTGTTTAGTCAGCAATAGTCGATCACTACTCAATTTGATCCATCCTTCTTTTTTACCAACAGGATCAGACTCGCCCATGGGCTTGATGATGTAATGAGTAACCCATGTTCCACCAACTTGCTTATCTCATCGCTGACCTCTGCTTCCGCTGTTCTTGACCTACAAACAGGTCTCATTCATATCAGTGGGCATTCCCCTGTATCAACTTTGTGGAGTACATTTTTTGCGCATCCTAAGTCATGATTGTTCTGAGCGAAAATTGTCCAATATTTTTCAAATATTCAGAGCACGTCCTCCTGCTGACTCATAGTCAGATTGGCTAGCTGCTCGCGATCCACTAATATGTTGACACTTTTGGTAACTCCCACTGGCAATCCCATTTTGGAAAACGATCCAAATTCATGAAAAGCATATAGTTCCGCTGTCAGGAACAAGTGCAGAAACGCAATGGTCTTATTTTTCTCAATTTCCATCAGCTTTTCTCCCAGATTGGCTACTAATACTTATATCTCTTTGTGACCTGGCATTAAGATCCCTGGTGCAACCCATGGTTCGATCCTTGATTTTTTCCAGGGATTGATGATTTCTCCATAAAGTTGTTCAGGAAGTTCCACCGTTAACCTGATGCTAACTATGGTTTGAGCCCCAGCGGAATAGTGTTTGCTGCATTTGCCCTTAGAGGTATTCCCCAATTCTCCATAATTTCTGTCAACATTGGTTTCTATTTCTGTCCAACTAGTTTATAGTGAATGGGTATAATACCATCATTATAAATTAAATTGACAGTTGTTCTTCCTTGTCAGCGGAGTTTCTCCTTTCCGCTGGTAAACCAAAGGCACCGTCTGCCCCAATATCGTCAGGGTGTTTTTTTCAAAATCGCATTTCACCCCATACTTCTTCAAGAACTCTGTCCCAATAAGTATATCATAGTTTGGATTGGCCAGCACTATATCAGGGGCTGACACCATCAGCAATCCAAGCCAAAGTGGTAGCACACTGTAGGCTCCACATGATATGGTAATGTCTGGTCCAGCCATTCCATACTCTTTTTGGTGCTCCAAATCTGGTGAGATTTTCATATGTTTTACTAATTTGGTGGAAATGATGTTGATTGGCGCTCCACTATCAATTATGGCTTGGACTCTTATCATATTGACTAGAATATTGATATAGGTACATTCCAAGTACTGTAATAAAGTATTTAATGAATGGATAGCGGCCTTATTTGCCTAATCAAGTGTGTGGATTATCTGAGCGGATAAATTAAGGAATGATTCCTTGATCGCGCTGATAGATAGAGAAACGTTAGCCTCATCCAACTTCGTTTTGACTAGGTCTTTAGGGCTTTCAGCGGATCTAACTTTCTCTGCTAACTGTCATACGTAGGGGTAAGTGACCTCACTAACAATTTTGGGATTGATCCCCTTTGCTATGGCTTGATTTATAGTGTTAACATCCAATTTAATTCCCTGATAGAGTGGATCCGGTGAGTCATCATCCATGAATAGATCAGAGATATTGATCTCCTCTTGCATTATGTCAGGCGGGACAGGTTTACCAGCAGTACTAGATCATCCCTGATCTAGACTGCTGGTCTTTTCCTGAGTCTGAACCAGTCTCTTGAGGTTATGTGAGATTTATCTGATCCTTCTGCTTTTGTTCCTAACACTGGGCAACTACATGGCCCGACTTCCCGCATTGGAAACAGCAGTTTGTCGATTTGTCCGCTCATTTTTGAACTTCAGGTTTACTTCCTGACATGACTTAACCTCAGATTCTTTAGATGGCTCGGCGAATTTGACAATATTTTGGGCCTTTGTTTGAATTACTTTAAATGTACGATTGGGGGCATAAAACGTGGCTTCAAGCATCTTCAGATGGTCTACCATCTGAGAGGCTGTTGTTTCAGTCACTAGCGCTGACACTATAATATGATGCAAGTCTCAGTAGGGCTGAAATGCCAACTGCATGGCTATGCGGGTGTCAAAGTCACTTAACACATTTGCTCCTGCCAAGATCTGAGCTTCTTGGTAAAAATGGTCCACGAAACAAGCCAAAGTCTCATCTTTGAGGAATTGAATACCTGTAAGTCCTGGGGAACGTCCTCTGGGTGTTGATTGGGCCATTTTCCCATTTCTGAGTAAGAAGGCACCAAAGAGGATGGCTATACCCCTTGTTACTCAGGCTGATCTCACTCACGTAGTAGATGAGTGCTGGTTAACAGCCCTCCTACTTCAGATCCCACTTCCAGTACCCACACTATCCTTGGCAGAACTGTTATGAGGAATCAGTGAAATCTGCTTTGAGATCACTGAAATGAAATTGATCATAACCAATTTGAGCGGCAATCAGCCTGATGCTCAGATTTTAAATGGTCAAAAAGGTATGAAGACTGATCTATTGGCTGGAATGCCCGACGGTTGCAATTTAGTTAACATGACAATTAAAAAAATCTCCCCCCTCCCAAATCTGTTGGGCATCACCCCCAATGGGCAGCTTCCTGCTGACAAATTTGGTGTTGCGCCTGACGCAATGCCACTGACTGAACGAACAGCCCAGCGACCAAGCATGGGCAGATTAGGCGTCCCAAACCCATTCCCAACCAAATGGGACCACCCCTATGTGGGGTGGCCTTGGGGGATTCCCACCGTTCATTGGGCTAAATGCCATCACGCCAACTGTCAGAAACATAGCTGAGCCTTGGTTTAGACATTCGAGATCAAACTGATAGCAACTCAGCCTGCTGCCAAATTTTTTTATGTTGGTTTCTAGGGAACTAACCCGCTCATTCCCAAATAATTTGCTGGTTAGGTTGAATTTGTGGGACCTGATCCTAGCTTATTTCCCCCAAATCAACTACTAATCAGTCACATCGCACTGAGAAAATTGTTGGTCAATTTTTTTCCTAAATTTCCATTAGAAAAATCCTTTCCAAAATTTAGTTTTTATATGTTAAAGATTAAGTTGCATTATCCGCTGACATTCTCGTACCCCTTGGGGTTAATGGCCATGTGCATCTGGTACTTTATTTTGTGCCTATATGAAATTCTGGCTCACTGGCAGATATTGGTTGAACTCCTTTCCAGTTCCATATTCATCATATTAGCAGCAGTGCCTTGGGCATTCTGGTTTGCTGTTTGGATGCTCTGGCATCTGAGCTGGCAGGCCAGTCTAATTCTTACTTGCTGTTTGCCTGAAAATACCCATGAACTCTTGTTTTCGATTTGCCATCTGAGCAGGGCTTCTGAACTCCAACATAATGGTGGCTTTGGCTTCTGTGTTCGACCAATTATCCCCATTGAGGTGAGGAAGCACCAGATTTTGGCAGTCTGTGATAAGGCAGTTCATTATGGTTACTGCTTTTTTTGGTCCACATAGCTGAACATGGTCATCTCAAATAAGTGGAAGAACGCTGGGGCGTTATCCAAGTGAAAGGTGGGCAATTTTGGCATATTTCAAAATTCCTCTGTTGCTCTGCTAATAGGAGATCCTGACCCAGCTACTTAAGAAGCCATAGGAGTGACTTTGGGAGTCATTTCTGACACACCAGCGAATGGTTTAGGCATGTTTCAGGGTGGAGAGGTCTTATTGCTTGGCGTTTCACATGCCTTTGCTTCAGCATCATTTTCCTCAAAGTGTTCACAATCACATTATTGTTTCTACAACTCCTCAATATGCTTGGTCATTTTCGCCATCTCTTCATGAAACCATCAGATGCGTTCTCAATCCACTTCCCATTTAGTCTTCTGATATAATATTTCCTTAACAAGTTCGCCCTCTTTCCACTTTAAAGAGGCAACTTTTCCGCATAAGTTGTTATTAACTATTCCTAATTGTTCAAGCGTTTCCTCCATCTTGATCATATGCTCCTCCAATGTACTAACATCGGCCTGAGAATCTGAGCTAAGCACATTCTCATTGATGGCCTGAGTTCCTCCCAAAGCTTTCAAAGCTCTTCCTTAAAAGACATCGTTATTTTAAATTGGCTTTTGACAACTCAATTTCCCCCTGTAGTGAGCACCAATGTTAAAATCTTGGGCTTAGTTGCTCGCTTTTAGCTCTGGATTTCAACTGCACAGATTTGTGGATCCTGGCGTTGATTATTTAGTTGAGATTGTTAGACTGGGGCAACAGTAGTATGAAGACTATTGTTATAGTTGATTGCCCAAAAGCCACGTTGAGAGTAAAGTCCTACGCTAAACTGGTGCTTCTTCTTATATATTCTGGTAGGGAACACTTTCCCTATTCCCTTTTTGCAGAGCCAGGCGGAGATTTTGATATTGCTAATCCTAAGGATATCTGATCCTTGCACTCTTCTCTTAAGAGTAATGTTAAACAACCAATGTTAAACAACTAAGCTAAAATCAAGTTGAATCCAATTTTATTAGGAAATTATTTGGGGTTTTTATAGTTAGAATTGGCACACAACTTTTTAGCTGTCTGATGAGAATATTTGTGCTCCTATACTGGTTTTGACCCTTAGTGTTAGGCACCAAATATCTTTGGGTACTATTGCCTTGGGTTTTTTTAGGTAGCGTAATCCTTGGGAGCTTGGCGGATCAAACAATTGGTATTAGGTATATGAAACTGATTGTTCTGGCCAATGATGATTCCACTCTTCCTCTGGCGTTCAAACGTTTTGGTAGTTTTTGACAACTTCAATCCGTTCTACTCTAAAAATTCCCTATAATTTGACTATCAGGGATTATCCCAATATCACATTATTGCTTAATTTCATCAGGGATGATGCCTGACAAAATTATCATCTGTTGGCGGCCTCAATTAGCATCATAGATGATTCCAGATGAAATTATCATCTGTTGGCGGCCTCAATTATCATTGGGGATGATGCCTGACAATAAATCATAGTCAGCAACTTCTAATATCATTGGGGATTCCGCCCAAAATATCCTCATCAGTCGGCCACTATTGCCAAGCCTATACAATTATAACATAATCATCAAATCTCATATTTGGTCAAAGGGTTGGACTATGTGGTCATCTGCAATTCTGACAGTGGGACTTCCAAATTCTTTCATGATAGCCAGCTTGGCCTCTGAGTATGACCAGCTGTCCACCACTAGATGGGGTAATACTTAGTTCTGACAATTGGTGTTCAAACAGTTCATCATTGTCAAAGCTTTTTGATGATTGATGTACCTGAAAATTGTCATGTCAAATAATTGGAAAAATTTATGGGCTTTATCCTGATGGAATGTGGGTAATTTTGGTGTAGCTTTATATTCCTATGAAGTTTCTCTAGATACCACTCTTGGCTTGGCTACTTGACTGACTTGAGAGTGATTTTGGGAGTCATCTTTGAAATGGATGGGAATGCATCAGCATATTATGTGGAATATTCAACTTCCCAACTGGAGTTCTTGGGGGCCGTTTTTGGTGTTGGTCGCTGCATAGAGCTCACATTCACATTTAATAGTCTTCAACTCTTTGACTTGCTTCATCAGCCGCTCTATATCTGCACTGAATACCCATAATCAATCACAATCTGCTTCACATCCAGTTAAAAGAATGAAACTTCTCAAACTAAATCTCCTTCCTTTTTCTTTAATGACGTTACTTTCCCTAGTAACTCATTACCAAAATTAGAGACATCTTTGACTCCTTTCTCAATCTTGTTAACTCTCTCATCCAAGGCAACAAATTAAATTCTTGATGATCAGCAGAATTCAAGGCGTTCTTGTTAATGATTGTTAACTTTATCCAGAGTTTTTGTAACTCATCCTTGTATGACATCTTGTACTAGTGTATCCTACTCAACTACAACACCTGTAGGAGCACTGATTGTTAAAATCCTGGGTTCTTCACCAATTGTTAGTTCCCAGGATGGTTAAAAGCACAGGTCCAACTTATGCACTCTTTGCGTTGTCTGATAATATATGATATATACTTGATAATAGTTGAAGATTATTATCTGTAGTTGAATAAATAACCAGTTTTGGTCCAATGCTCAACCTGTATTTTTCCTCAAAATACTCCTGATGTCTTTAGTAGAGATTTATAGTCTTATCCTCCTAACTTGATCCATGCTCAGACCCCTAGTTTATGGCCTTACCTCTGGTGACACAAAGTTGGCAGCAATTCCCATCTCAGCTCAGCTTCTCTTCTAAGGATCCTTGATCCTTACTCTTAATCCTTCTAAAGAGTCCCCAATTAAAGCACACAAGCAATAATTTCCTGAAGATGAATAGAACTAAAACCAATCATGAATTCTTCTGATTGACTTCTTTTTTATTGTGAATTATCAGGGGAATTTATAGAGGGAATTTGGTGCACAACCTTGGTTGGCACCTCAGCCATAAAACTTCAGCCGCTTCCATTAATTTCCCTTTCTCATCTCACCATTGATGGTCATCCCCATCTTAGTTAGTATTCCTTCATTTGACATCTTGAGACCTAAAACAGAAAGAGTCAGAAAACGTTTCCTAACGTTTTCCACTCAATCCCAGCAAACCAATCATATTTGGTTAGCGACCTGCTTAGGTAATGGGACTTGTTACCCATTATGGCAGCTTATGAACTAACTGATTGATTAACTAGTTGCAGGTGGCATCACTCACCTTGCAATGTGCTCCTTAAATTCCCAATCAGTCAGTGATGAAACCCAACGAATCCCAATTGGTACACCTGATAGTTAATCATCAATTAACTATCAGATGCCCCCATTTCGTCACCAACTCTGCCCAACAAGGTCTTGAGCATTCACCCAGATTGCTCACTGATGGATCTGATCCTGGCAAATTACCTAAAATTTCCCCAAACATTATTAGCCTGAAATTGAGGTCAACTGATATCCAATTAACTCACATAGGGAATTATCCCCTAGTGATCCATGGTAATCTAGATGGCTGTAAAGGATGCAAACATCCCAACAATTCCATAAAGTGTAAATTAAAAATATTCCAATCTTGAAAGAAATAAGGCGTTTAAAGTGGTCCTCTTGGTTCTGATTTTATATCAAGATATCATCTATATATGGTACACATATTCTATCCAAACAGGGGCAATAATTAAATCAATAAAAATTTATAAAGTACTTGGGTTATTACTAAGACCAAAATTCATTACTAAATATAAACAAGCCTTTAAGGATCTTAAATGAAGTTTCTATTTATCCTTCTCTGATGGTAACTTTTCAAAAGCATCATAGAGTTCAACTTTAGAAAAACCTGTAGCCTCACTGAGTTGATCATTAAGCCTCCTGCATTTGGTAAAGGGCATCAATTCTTTACTGTTATCCTGTCTAATTCATAATAATTTACACAAGGCTAAGTTCCCCTCTTTTTTAAATACAAACAACAGTGGTTAAGAGCAAGGAGGTTTTGAAACTCTGATGAAACCTTTGTTTTCCATAAAAGCAATATATCCCTTAAGCGCAATATGTTGTTTCAGGTTGTTGTTATACAAAGACCCAAGTTTAGAATCTGTTCTAGGTATGAGGTTTATGACATGGTTAATTTTCTATTCTTAGGTAGTATACTAACCTCTTCCTCAATGAACTCTTTTGCCCATTTAGTAGGATTAAGTGGAATTTCCTCTTTGATGATGTTAGAAAAAGGTGCATCATATTTTCAGTTACAACTTTATCTAACCATGTTCTTATAATTGAGATCACAATATCTTTACTATCATTGGTAATTTTTGCCATCCAACTTAAGTAATCCAAGCTTACATTTTGTTAACCCACCATGGAAATTATAGGATGATGGGCTGTGGAAAATTTCTAATAGACCATAACAAAGTAGTATCTGGATTCTGAAGACATCTAAGTTTAGTTTATCCTGACTTGAGTAAGCATAGGCCTTTAATCCATTTGTAAAGTGACCATTGTCCCAGTACTCTTTGATACTAGTTCTATCTGATGGCCAAATATGGGTTGTTAAAAAACTGATAAGCCCTTAAATTTGATATAGCTTTCTTTGAGTATAATTCTTGATTGACATAACTTTTTACTAAATTATTAGGATTAGCCTTAAAATCTGCATTTATATAATTCAAGTTAAATTCCAGTATTCTTTGGGAAGTTTTGTAGATAAGTTATGAAAGGTGACAGTAATAATCTAACTTATTTTCTACGTGCCACTGGAATTCCTCTGATGACATTATATTAAGATATCTGAGTGGGTAAGGTCCTGGATCTTGCTGTAGCTCTAAACTTTTAATCAACTTTGTACCATTCTTATTGTCATGGATAAAGGGCAATGTTTCATTAGTTTCTTTGTACTTCTGTAGACCTCTTCTCAGATATAAAGCAGCCTGCTCATCATCAATTTCAGCCTTTAAGTTTTTGAAATGAAATTTATTGACATAATTTTTGGCGTAGCAGTTCTCTTGACTGTCACTGAAGTCTGAAAATGGGCTCAAAGCAGAAAATTAGTGGAGAGGTCAAAAAACAAAAAGATGGAGGGAATATGGACTACTTCTGCGTTTAAAAAGCGTTGACATTTATAGAGTGCATGAAACATGGTTCCTCAGGAACCTTCATGACCTCATGAGATCAGGTTCTTTTATAGCCTTCCATATTGACTGCCTGAATGGTGCCCTCATTGTACTGTATCATCCTACTGACCGCAGCAGTGAGGGCAGCGAATCTCATGACCTGGGAAGTGGGGACATGCTTCCTAAAGGCAAATTCCATTGATTCTCATACACGTGATGTTTCCTGATTGAATCTAGTTTTGGTGCCTTTGGGATAGTGTTCCGTTTGCTCTAGTTTTAGAGTCAATTAGTCAAGACTCAATTTGGGAGAAGGAATTTTGGCTTGTTTATTGTCTTTTATCTTGACAACGCCCCCTTAAGATCCTGTCAGAGGGGTATAGGGCCAGAGAAACTGGCCATGCACTCAAATCAACAATGTCCCCTGATTGGCATTAGCAATGGAGTACTCAGAGTTCACCTTGTGAATGACCTTATAAGGTCTGGACCAAAGAACGTCAAACTTATTCTGTTGACCTTCAGGTTGATGGTGATAGAAGAAAATGAGGTCACTGAATTTAAAAACAGGTAAGGAGGGCTGGATAGCATTAAATCTGGATGTCTCCCTTTCAGTGATGGTGACTTTGCCTTGCATGGCTAGGGCTTTAAGCTGGACAATTTCATCGGCTAAGGCCCTCACAGTTATCTCAGAGCTTTCAGGAGTGAAGGTTTTGATAAAACCTGTATGCTACTTGGGAGCCTGGGAGCACGTCCATATAGAGCTTCAAAGGGGGACATTTTAATGACTCAGTGGTAGCTTATTCAGTAGGTAAGCAACACGCTGGGTAGATAATGATTCCAGAGAGCAGGGTTAGAGGTAGCCATCTTCCATAAAATGGAGACAGGGGTTCTGTTAGCGCATTTCACCTCACCATTGTTGATGGGTTATAAGGGGTGCGAAACTTTGGTTAGTGCCAAAAAGTGAAGTAAGTTCTTGGACTACCTGCAAATTAAAATAATCCAGTATGAAAGTAAAATTTGTGGACATCCATTCTGGGTGAAAAAATATTGGATAAGGAAGAGAGCCATGGCTTTTGAAGTATCAGTGGAGACCAAAATTACTTTGACCCATTTGGTCAGATGGTCTATTGTTAGGAGGATGTACTTATGGCCATGTAATCCAGTGGGAAGAGGGCCTATCACATCAATGCTAACAACATTGATGGGTCCCGTCAGGGTGATGACTGAGTGTTGATGTTGAGAACTGGCTTGGATTTAGGATCAGCAAGTCATACATGTCTTCAAGACCTCTTAGTGACTCTATAATCTGGTCCCAGTAACATCGCGATGTCAACCATATATAAGTATTCTTAACTGCCCCATGTCCCAAAGTAGTATGGCCCTCTAGGCTAATGTCAGCTTGGGAATAAGGGCGGACATAAGGGAGCCATTTCTGATTGACCCCCTTGTAGAGCAGCCTGTCCTTAATTTTTGTGTCTCAGGTCATCTTTCAGATCTCACCTTGGACTTAGGAACTTTCCAACTTCCAACGCTCAGGACAACCAATCAGATCATACAGTCGGTCCTCCTTGGGGGTCAAAGCAGCTAGTACCAGCATCATGGCGATTCTGTTGGCATTTTGATGGATTGCATACTTACAATGAACAATGGTGAAATTATAGCTCTGCAGTCATAAGGCCCATCTGGCTAAATGGCCATCCAGGTCCTTCATATGCTGGAGCCAATGGAGTGAGGAATGATTGGTGATGTTGGTAAAGTGAGTACCATAGAGATAGGGCCAAAAAATTTGATGTCTAGCAAGACAGTTAGGAATTCCCTCTTGGTAATGCTGTAGTTCCGTTTGGCCTTACTCAGAGTCTTGCTAAAAAGGTCACTGGATGGTCGACCTGATTTTCATCATGCTGGGCTAGGATAACCCTGAAGGCAATGTTGCTCGCATCCATAAATAACAAGAAAGGTCGGTCAAAACGTGTGGAATAAAATGGGTTTAGTACAAAGAGTGGCCCTCAACGCATTAAAAACCTGTTATTGTTTAGGCCACCATTCAAACGGCATATTCTTCTGCAGTAGGTAAAATAGAAGCTCGGCTAAGGCAGCAAACTGAGGTATAAACTGGAAATAATAGCTTACCATGTCTAGGAACACTTAGATATCCCTTAAGCTCTGGGGGCGCGACATTTTTCTATGGCATTGACTTTGTCTGGTATGGGCTGTATGCCATCCTTTAAAACTTTGTGCCACAGAAACTCCATTTATGACTAGGAGAAGGAGCACTTCAAAGGTTAAAGCTTTAAAGAAGCCTTCCAGAGCTGATTGAAAACTTCCCTAAGATTCTTGAAGTTTCCATTAAAAGTTCGTGAGAAGACAGTGATGTCATCTAGGTAGATGAGGACACATGACAGCTTTAAGTCCCTGAGGATCCCGTCCATGGTGCTTTGGAAAGTAGCTAGCGCGTTGCATTGGTCCTGGGGCATCCTCGTGGGCTCAGATGTTTCTTCATTGGCTATAAATGTGCACTTATCTTGATCTTCAGGGGCAAGCTCCACTTACCAATATCCACTGGCAAGGTCCATTGCAGAAAAGTATTGCAAAATTGGTGATCAATTGGAGGAAGTTGTCAATTCAGTACAGAGGTTAGCTGTCCTTCTTAGTGATGGAGTTGAGCCATCAATAGTCCATCACCACCTGGTGGCTGCCAACTTTCTTCTGAACCAGCAGAAGAGGAGAGGCCCAAGGGCTGCATGAAGACATTAGGAGTCTGGCTCCAAAAAGTTGTCTGAGCTCCACTGCCACCTGGGCTTCTTCAACCTTGCTCTTTTGGTAAGGTTGATACTGGAAGGGGGAGCGTCCCCAGTATTTACATGCTGTAGGCTCCGTTCATTCTCCCAAAGTCATAGGTCATGGCTGAAAATGGGTCTGAATACTCTTCCAACAATTCTTTCACTTTACGCTGTTGATCATCATTGAGATCCTTTCCAATACTGGTGTCAACCAGGGCCACATGCGGGGCGTCTCCAACCCAAAGTCTCTTAGCTCCCAAAACTACGAACATCATCAACAGCCTCCACTGGTAGAGGCAGACATAGGCTGGGCTGTTTGGGACTTCTACCTTGGGTTTGTCAGTAAGATTAGCCAACAATGATATATATTTGGCATGGTCTGGATCTAGAATTTCTGGGTAGGTTAGCACCTCCTTAGCGGATGGGTTATCTAGGCCTTGGATCTCTAGCAGGTATCCACAGGGAATGTTAACATGGACCTGGGCGATGGCAATGACTTGAGGCTTTGGAGGTATAGAGGTTGCCCTAGGTAATTAGATCATCATGCCTTCTTGTCCATCAACAGTAGGGGGCGGACCTGAGAGTCCCTTACATGATATTCAAGATGATTGATTTGGCCCTCACTCTCCAGTAGGCAGGTTCAGGCCTTGACCTCCGTCTTTGAGTCATGGGAGATTGTAAAGATTATGGGGAACTGATGCCCAAATAGGGACAGGAATCTGTTATTAATGGACTACTGCTAAGTAGTCTCAAAGGAACTGAATTCAAGAATTAGGTCATAGCTATGGTTATCCAGCGTGATGTTGAGGGTATTTACAGAGAGCTTCCCAAATTGGATAGGTAGGGAATAGTAGGCCCCTATAGATTGAGTACATTGCAGGCCAGCCGTGCCACACTATATGGAGTGTGGCAAGTCTGGAGCAATCTTGATGCGCTTCATTAACTTGGATGATTTAATGTTTGTGGGGGAGCCACTGTCGACTATGGCAAGTACTGATACATTATATACTTAAACTGTGATACAGGTAACCAGACTTCTGTACTGGGGAGGTAGCATGAGAAACATGTGAAAGTCATTGAAAGAAGAGTAAGCAATGTAAATTTCTTTATTATCAACTGGTACCAAAACTTCTTCTTTGGGTACAATAGCTCCAGGATTATTCAATATTATGGAGGAGTCTTGAGGCTTGGTAGGGATGTCAGCATGGAGCGCCTCGTCCTTCATGCTGACGTCCTTTTTCCCACCTCCTTGGCAAGTCATTTTCAATAGGTCTTGGTGCTGTGTCTAAAACCGTTGCAGTAGGTGCATTGAGGTCAAGAATTCTTCTGGTTTTTGACCACATGGACTTGAGGATGGTTTAAATGGCCTGGAAATTGGCCTTGGAGTGCAGGGTCAACGCAGGTATCGCTTTAATGGCCTCCTTGATTTCCTGGAGGCAGGTAAACCTGTTCTTTTGTTTAATCATATGCATTTGAATCTCTGGGTAAGATCCCAATGTGGAGATGACAGCGGTGATAGTGTTGTCCAAGGTAATACAATTGGTAGTAACCAAGGGTTGTTCTTGCGCATTGAAGTGGCTGGCAAACTCCATGGGGATCTCCACTTTATTCAGGCGAATACCCATGAATGCTTGTTTTTGGTTTGACAGGGTTTGATTGCTACCAAATTTTTGGATTAAGGCCATTTGGATCTGTTCCCAGGCTTTGCACTGCTTCAAAATGGTAAGTCATGATTTCCCAAGCAGTGTTATAAGGCAGGAGTGGATATGCTTCACTTTGTGCTGGTTGGTGGCCTCCTCCATAGAACTCTTGTATGTATATGGAAGGAAGCGATGCTTTCCTGGCCAGGGGTGAACCTTTCTTTAAAACTAGGTTTAAATTTAGTTACAAGAGGAATGGAGAGGATGTCAACACCAGGGTTGGGTTCAGGCTTGGAGTTCTGGTCTCCATATAGTTGTGGGGACCTACTGATCCAGCCGTCACCTTAGGCCCTTGAGGTCCTCTTGAATAAAGTCCCATATTTGCTTGAGGGAGGAAATGGAAGCCTTATTCACAACCTTCTCCTTTAGGGATTAAATATCAGAACCTTGAAGGCGAAGCTGACTCTCAAGGGTGGTCAAACGGGTCTCAACCCCTTGACAAGTTTTTTCAAGCTGAAAGATGTGGCTATTGGTAAGCTTGTTGAAGGTGCTAAAGTTGTCCATTTTGTCTGACAATGCCTCAATGGAGACCCAAGGGTTGAGGGGACTCCATCTACTCAGATTTTAAATCCCTGAGCTACATCCTATATTTGATTGTGTAAGGCGTCCAGAGCTGCTAACACATCCTTTTTCCAAGGGTCGTCAGGGTCTTTGGGATAAGTACTATGGGGCCTGAGGGCCCTCAAGGTCCACGGGGACCTTCAGGCCCTTTAGGTCCCTCACGTCCTTCAGGGCCTTTGGGCCCCCTAGGCCCTTCATGTCCTTACTACCAAAGGTGTAATTGTGAGAGGCCAGCTTTCATTAGTGTTGTTGCAGGGTCTGTACCAAATCTTCAACTTGGTGGAGTTGCTAGTTCCAAGCAGCCTCAAAGAGTTGGATATACTTATGCAGCTTGTCCTCAAGGTAGCCAGAGATCCTGCTACCCAACACCATGATTTGTCCTTGGGCTTCATTGATTAATCGCCAGTTATCAATAATGGCCTCCCTGTTGTCATGGATGAAGGAGGAGGCCAAGTTGTAAAAATTGATGACATGGGAGTGTAAGGTTTGGGTGAGCCCCAGTTGTCAGGAGGCTTCATGATGGTGCAACTCAACTAACTGGAGGAGGTGATGAATAGCTGGTGAACATAGTTTTGAAAGTAGCATTTAGTTCCCAGGGCAAGTTCTCCTACTGGTAGCTAGGCTGAGGTATAAAGGTCCCGCATGGTAGAGGGCATGGAAGAGGCGCAGGAGCAGCTGGAGTGGGCACCCATAGAGTAGATGGCATTTATCAATTGTTGGACAATGTCATTAAGGTCTCCGTACTGAAGTTGATACTGGTTATCATTAACTGAGGGCAAGGAGAACTATTAAATGGCCCTGAATTCTATACTCTCAGGCTGTATGGGCGGCACTTAATACTGCAAGGTACTAATCCATCAGGCAATGCTTTATAAACAAATCTGCAGATTGGTCTTTGTGACTGCTAGTATTCTCCATTATTCATGATAGACGGTTTCACTTAAAAAGCTTGGAGCCCCCTTTAGTGAGCACCACTTCTCTCAGTGTAACAGTTCTCTTGGCTGTCACCAAAGTCTGAAAATGAGCTTGAAGCTGAAAATTAGTGAATAGGTCAAAAAACGAAAAGATGTAGATATATATATACTATTTTATTGTGTTAGAAAGCATCAATATTATAGGGCGCATGGGGACATGGTGCCTCAGTGACCTTCATGGCCCTGTAAGATCAAGATCTTTTACTGCATTCTGGATCAACCATCTGTATTGTGCCCTCATTGTACAGCATCGTCCTCATAACTGCAGTGGTGGGGGCAGCACCTCTCATAATTTGGGAAGTGGGGACAGGATGTCTGTAGGTGATTTCATCAAATCTCATATGTGTGATGCTTTCTAATCAAATCTAGTTTTGGATCCTTCAGTATAGGGTTTCAATTGCACTGTTTTGAGAGTCAATCAGTTGAGTCTCAATTTGGAAGCAGGGATTTCAGCTCGCTTGTCATCTCAAATCCTAAAAATACTCATCTAGATTCTTTTTTCACAGACTCTTGAGTTTGACTAATGGAATAATGCAAGCTCCCTTTAGTGATAAAGCTTCAAGTAGTCTCTTAGAAGGCTTAATAACTTAGAAAAAAATATCCACCTCAAAAGCATGAGTAAACCAATTATGAGCATCTCCTGTGGGAAGGAATTTACAAGTAGCACTTTATGGGCATAACTTGATATCTTTTTTATCTGCCATAAAATTAGCATTGATAGGGATCAGTTATTTATTTAGATCTAGGAGTTCAAACTTTTCAGTGGTCAGAGCATAAGCTAACACTGGGTATTCTCAAATGAATGAGTAACCTGTTGAATCTGGACTGGTTAACTGGGTTACTGCTGAACATTTTTGGTTTTCTTCTCATTGTGTAGCTGTCATTCTGTAAGTCCTGGGGAACGTCCCCTGGCTATTGATTAGGACATCTTCCCATTTCTGAGTAAGAAGACACCGAAGAGGATGGCGGTACCTCTCATTACTCAGGGCGATCTTGCTCACATAGTAGATGAGCGATGGGTAACAGCTCTTCCTCTTTGGACCCCACCTCCAGTACCCACACTCACCTCGGCAGAACTGTTACAGGGAATTAGCGAAATCTGCACTGAAAAATTGAATTTAAATCAGTCAGAAATCCTGACTGTTCCAATTTGATCATTATGCTGATCAAACAAAGCACCTTCCTACCAAAGTTGTCAGGGATCATCCTTGATGATCAGGATATAGCATTGGGTGCCATCAACGAGGGTTCAAAGTCCCCTGCTGGAAATTTGGGCACTGCGGCCAATGTGATGCCACTGACCAAATGAATGGTCCAGCGACTGAGCGCAGGTGGGTTGGGCGTCCCAAACCTGTTCCCAACCAAATGGACCCACCCCTATGTGGGGTGGCCTTGGGGGATTCCCGTCGCTCATCAGGCCAAACGCCGTCATGCCAACCATTGGAAATGTAGCTGAGCCTCACTTTGGACGTTCTAGGTCGAATTGACAGCGACTCAGCCCACTGTCAAATTTTGAGATGTTGGTTCCCAAGGAACAAACCCGCCCATACCAAAACAATTCACCAGTTAGGTCAAAATTGAGGGTCCTGATCCTGGCTTGTCACTACCCCAATTGACCACTATTTAATCAGTTGCATAGCACTGAGAAAATTGTTGGTCAATTTTCTTTATTTCTTTTTAATAAATTTTGCCAAAAACCAAATAATTTTGATTATCTCTTCTGACCGCATCCCTGATGGCGTTTCTCTGGTGGCCCATTGGTCTTTATACTGGATGGGCTCTACCAGCACTCTTGGTCACTATGGCCCCCTCTGTCATCAATTAGATACAGCGAGTCTAATATTTTTGGCTCTACAACCCTGTTATCACTAACTTTCAGCAGCAATACATGGGGATCTTGTGGCCTTATGTCCACCAATTGCAAGAGAGAATCCGTCTCCTTGCCACCCCAGTTGAAATGGCCTCATATGCTGAAGAACTCATCAAGATTATCTCAGCGATCCCACCCCCTGCAGCAAGACCCCCTGGGTCAGGAGTGGGTTAAGTGTGGTTCATCATCGGGATCATACTCACTATTGTGCTGCACCAACAATTTGTCATTTCCCAATGTCCAGCTCCATATCAAGTTGTTTGGTTGGCAATGCCTCTGGCATTCTGGCTTGCTTTTTGGGTGCATATGCATCCTGACTGGCAGGCTGGTCTAAACTTCTTCTTCCATTTCCATGACATAATTAACCAACCATTATTTCCAGCCACTTCCGCCTTGTTCTTCAAACTAGGCGCTGCAGTGGTTACTCTTTACCAAATGAACGTGAAATCAGTAGTTTGCTGTTTGTTGTTTGTCTGGTCACTTTCTGACTTTGGGAGAAGTATTCGCTCTACCTTGGGAAAATCTTCTTCAATCCACCCAAGCTGCGCAGATTGTGCCTCTTCCTCCTTCCACTAGCCTGGAGGAAAGTTCTAGTGTCCCCTCCCAGGAAATCGCCAATCAAGTTCTCAGCGCACTCGCCAAAGTGCAAATGCATACAGCAATTATGCTTTATACGCTTCTGCATTATCCCATGCCCAACAAGGGCTCGCATTGTTAGACGCTGTGGATGGGGATGCCCACCGTTGGGTGAGAGGACTTTTGCGCTCTTCCTCACAAGCAGGAGACTCCACCCCACTGATGGCTGTCATGTCGGCCATCCTGAATCCCCCAGTGTCCCAATCAGACCACCTATTCAGACTGATCTATGCCATGGCCAAAGCCCCTAGCTTGGGTTCTTTAGTTTCTACCTTTCGTGAACTGGCCCCCACGTCAGGTCTATCTATTGATATGCTTCAGGCAGTCTTTAGATCGGGCTTGGATTTGGGTTCTGCTCATCATGAGGTCTGGTCTACCATCCAATGATCAGTAGATCAAATATGTGCCTCTGCAACCACCATCAACGCCTTACCCCATCATGTTACTCATTATCAGAAGGCGAATTTCTTGATTGGATTACCCAAAGTAGATGCAGATGATGCGTCTGTCTCCAAATTAGTGTTAGATTTGGGTACTGATCTTGCTGTAACCCCCAAGTCTGAGTTGGTGGATACAGAGTTAAATATTAATGACTCTGTTAAAGCCCAGATAGAGGAAGTCGTTCCCCCTCCCTCATACTTCCAATTTTTGTTCCAGCGAAGGACCCTGACCTTACCCCAATATGCCCGTTATTTCTTCAGTTGCCAATGAATCGGTTAAATCTTCCAATAAACAAAACTTCACTTAATTCCTGGTGCCTATGAAGATCAGTGTTGGCTTGCATCATGTCTCCTTCAAATCTCTGGTGGATACTGGAGCTGCGGGGAATTTCATGAGAGTTGAGTTGGTGCAATAATTAAAGCTGGAAATGGATGCAGGCTCCTCAGTGATGGTGACCTCATCTGCATCAGCCCTTGTATGTCATATGCTGACTGGTACCCTTTTCAATCCACCAGTTCAGCTTCTGCAATCGCTTTTCAGCTATGCTGAACTTGGTGTTTCTGGTGATCTTAGGTGTGGGGTGGTGGCATTGACAACATGTGAAGATTCATTTGGTTTTGATACGTTGTTGTTTATCAATGATCATTTAGAGGGAGAATTCCCTCTTATCGACACCCTCAAGAAGATACAAGGAACCAGCTCTATCACTACCCTGGTCACTTCTGCGGGCATCCCAGCCAATTTCCCTGAAAGCTTAATGTGATATCGGAGAATCTTTGACATGGAAAAGGTGGATCGCCTGCCTAAGCACACTAGGTTTGATTGTGGGTTTTGAACAACCGTGGAGTTGGTGAACATCAACTGTCCGTTGTATCCCCATACAGCGGAGGAAGAAGTTGCACTCAATACCTGGTTGGACGATATATTGAAAAAAGGTTGGTTGTTCAAAGAGACCTCACCCATCGCCTCCCCCATCATCTTCATCAAAAAAGTGGATGGTTCTCTCCATCCCTGCATGGATTACAGTCATTTAAATAAAATAACAATTTCTGATCCCTACCCATTGCCTCTGGAGCAGACAATCAGCCAGGCAATCTCCAAATCCCATGTGTTCTCTAAGCTGGATCTGGTAAACGCCTTCAACAAAATTTGGGTAATGGAAGGGCAGTAATGGTTAGCCGCGATCTGGATGAAGTGAGGCATTTTTTAATTTCGTGTAATGCCCTTTGGGCTGAAGAATGCTCCAGCTACGTTTTAATGGATGATTGACAATGTACTGGGTGACCTCCGGTTTACCTGTGCAATTGCATACATTGATGATATCCTGGTTCACTCCCCTACTCCCAAACAACATGCTACTGACTTGGAAGCGGTGGTGGTCTCCTTGCATAAGGCAGGTTTGTTCCTCAAACCTTCCAAGTGTGAGTTTTATAAGGAGGAGGTTACTTTCCTTGGGAACCTGGTTCTCAAAGATGGCTATGCAATCCCTCCCAACAAGTTAGATGCGATCTGAGAATGGCCAAGCCAACTATGCAGAAACAACTTTGGAGTTTCTTAGGAACTATCATCTTCCTAAAAAGTTTTCTCCAGCACTTTCCCAGTTGGCCGTACCGCTCCACCCCCTTACTGGGAAAAATGTACCATTTTGTTGGACGCCCAAATTCCAGCAGGTGTTTGAATCAATCAAAGAGGTGTTCATGACCTACCCATTTTGAAGCACACCAATACCACCAAACCATATATTGTTGCATGTGATACCTCATCAGTTGCAGTGGTAGCGGTGTTACTTCAGGAGCACGATGGTCTTGAACATCCAGTTGCTTACTTTTCCCAAAAGTTCACAGCAATGGAGCAGCCTTGTGCCATTTATGACAAGGAATTGGCAGCTGTTGCAGGGTGCCCGCCATGAATTAATGGTCCGCACAGATCACCAGGCCCTTTTGTATTTTTGCAAACCCCAAAAATTGGCGCATTGGCAGGCCTGTACCTATCAGGATCTGTGCAGCTTTAACTTTAAAAATATGAATTCGTTAAAGGTGCACTCAATGTACTTCCTGATTCCCTAAGCCACAGTCCTGCTACTGTCCCTCAGAACCAGAGGAAGTGGATCTTGTTACAATGATTCCTGCCACTCAGATCCTGTCAATCGTTCCCCCTGTTGTGTCCTCCGTTGCTTTGGCTCCCAACGCCCTGCTAGTGGCTCAGGTTTTAGCTGGTCAAATGGCCTGCCCTGAGGGCGTGCAGTTGGTTGAGCAGTTGGCTCACTCAAGTCACAAACATTCCCTATACTCCTTAGAAGAGGGACTCATTTACTTCCAATCTCACATTTGGGTTCCCCCCTCATTCCGATTGGGGGTATTCCATGCACATCATGATCCCCCACGGTCAGACATACCAGTAACAAGAAATGCATTGATTTGATCAAGCGAACATTTAATTGGGTGGGTCTGACAAAAGAGGTCCTGGCTTGGATCACCAATTGTGTTACTTGTGCTAGGGCCAAGTTGGACCACTTCGGGAAAAATGGTCTCCTGCACTCCTTACAACAGGCAGAGGGCCCATGGACCTTGGTGTCCATGGACTTTATTGTTGAACTCTCCTGTTCTAATGGGTTCACAGCGGTGATGGTAGTGGTGGATTGTTTCACAAAATTTTCCCTTTTTATACCTTGTACTTCAGCGATTATGTTGGAATAAACTGCCCATCTTTTCATATGTCATGTGTTTTCGATGTTCAGTCTTCCCCAGGAGATCATCAGTAACTGGGGTTCACAGTTTGCCGCGCATTTTTGGAGTGAACTTCTATTGATCCTGAAAATATCCCCCTGTCAATCCATGGCGTATCACCCTCAGTCCAACGGACAGACTGAGTGGGTCAATAAAGTCCTCAAACAGTACCTGCGTTGCTATGCTGCAGCAGCGCATGATACTTGGGCCAGTGACTTGCCCCTTGCTTAATTTGCTTACAATAATGGGATCCACGCATCCACGGGGTTTTCCCCTTATGAAGCAACGTTGGGTTATAATCCTTCATTTTTGGTTAGACCATGCTTGCAGCCTGAGGTTCAAGCTGCCACAGACCACGCTGCCCATATAAGATTGACTCAAGCTTTAGTGCGGGAACACTTTACCAAAGCCATCGATGACTACAAGTGGTTCACAGATTGTAAGCATCTTACAGGTCATGATTCTTTAGTGGGTTCCTATGTCATGCTCAATACCTGTCATTTAAGAATTCAAACCCCTTCCCATAAATTCGCCAGTAAACGCTTGGGCCCCCATTTAGTGGAGGAGGTACTGGCTAATGGGGCGTTCTTACTGAAGCTTCCTGCACATTGGAAGCAGCACCCTGTTTTTCATGTTTCCCAGCTGTCGCCCTTCAAGGGTGCAATTCCCATGGAACTGGAACTGATCATTGTCAATAATGGGGAAGAAGCTGAGGTAGAGGATATTCTGGCATCCCAGAAGTCACGACATTCTGTCCAATATCTAGTGGCCTGGAAAGGGTATCCAGTCTACAAAGATAGTTGGGTTAAGGCGTGCAATTGTGCAAATTGCATGGACCTGGTCAAAGCATTCCATATATCCCACCCCGAGGCTCCCTGTCCCCCCAGAAAGTCGTGGCAATTATGGCTATCAAGTTACCCAAGGCACACAAGAATGTGGCTCTTGTGCAGTTCCCCAGTGGTGGGGCCCTTCCCTTGGGAAAAGGAAAGGGTAATGTAAGTCCTGAGGAACATCCTCTAGGTGTCAATTGGGCCATTTTCCCATTTCTGAGTAAGAAGGCACCAAAGAGGATGGTGGTACCTCTCATTACTCAGGGCAATCTCACTCACATAGTAGATGAGCAATGGGTAACAGCTCTTCCACTTCAGACCCTCACCTCCAGTACCCACACTCACCTCAGCAGAACTGTTATGGGGAATTAGCAAAATCTGATCCAAGATTGTTGAATTGAAATTGGCTGGAATGCCTGACATTTCCAATTTGATCAATATGCCAATCAAACAAATCACCTTCCTACCAAAGTTGTCATGGATCATCCTTGATGATCAGGCTATAGCATCGGGCGCCATCAACAAGGGTTCAAAGCCCCCTGTTGGAAATTTGGGCATTGTGGCTGATGAGATGCCACTGACCAAACAAATGGTCCAGCGACCAAGTGCGGGCGGGTTGGGCATAACAAACCCATTCCCAACCAAATGGACCCGCCCCTATGTGGTATGGCCTTGGGGGATTCCCATTGCTCATCAGGCCAAACGCCATCATGCCAACTATTGGAAACGTAGCCATA
This sequence comes from Massospora cicadina, assembly GCA_022478985.1. Lineage (NCBI taxonomy): Eukaryota > Fungi > Entomophthoromycota > Entomophthoromycetes > Entomophthorales > Entomophthoraceae > Massospora > Massospora cicadina. The sequence goes on from JAKSZP010013256.1 coordinate 175,859, forward strand.
CCTCAGTTCAGATGTTTGAGGTTGAACTGACAGTGACTTGGCCCACTGCCAAATTTTGAGATGTCAGTTCCCAAGGAACAAGCCTGCCCATTCCTGAAAAATTCGCTGGTTAGGTCGAAATTGAGGGTCCTGGTCCTGGATTGTCACTACCCCAATTGACCACTATTTAATCAGTTGCATAGCACTGAGAAAATTGTTGGTCAATTTTCTTTATTTCTTTTTAATAAAATTTTGCCAAAAAACCAAATAATTTTGATTATCTCTTCTGACCGCATCCCTGATGGCATTTCCCTGGTGGCCCATCGGTCTTTATACTGGATGGGCTCTACCAGCACTCTTGGTCACTATGGCCCCCTCTGTCATCAATTGGATACAGCGAGTCCAATATTTTTGGCTTTACAACCCTGTTATCACTAACTTCCAGCAGCAATACACGGGGATCTTGTGGCCTTATGTCCACCAATTGCAAGAGAGAATCCGTCTCCTTACCACCCCAGTTGAAATGGCCCCATATTCTGAATAACTCATTGAGACTATCTCAGCGATCCCACCCCCTGCAGCAAGACCCCCTGGTTCAGGAGTGGGTTCATTGTGGTTCGTCATTTGGATCATACTCACTATTGTGCTGCACCAACAATTTGTCATTTCCCAATGTCCAGCTCCATATCAAGTTGTTTGGTTGGCAATGCCTCTGGCATTCTGGCTTACTTTTTGAGTGCATACGCATCCTGACTGGCAGGCTGGTCTAAACTTCTTCTGCCATTTCCATGAAACATTCCCTTAAAAGCATTTTTATTATAACTAATTAATTTAACATCCATGAAGGCCTTACTATAGTATTAGGAGCTCAGTTTACGTTAGTATTGGGCAAACAAACTGCCATGGGTGGTAGAATTCTAATTACATGCTTGGTAACTTATATCAACCATTCTGGGTACTGTAACCTAAGTGTCATATATAGCAAAGGTGATGTTTTATCTTTAGATTATGTTGGTAGCATTAGGATGGTCAAATTTAATCTGTTGTACCACAACATAATCCTTACTCATTATGGTCATTAAGATATAATCAGCATACTATGGTTATTAGGTACAGGTTCAAGAAAAGGGATAATTATTTTCCAAAGATCCCATTCCATTGGCTGCCTGTGATCTATAATCCATCTGTTTAGATGAAATATCAGGTTTGATATACTGGACAAAGATTATAAACTTCTGAAGATAAGGAGATATTTATTGAAGATAGAAATATTAAATTTTTAAAATATCATTAACTTTTAATCTTATTGTTGTTTGCCAATGACAATAAAGAGGATAGATTTCCTTTTTTAACTGACTTTGAAAAAGGAGAAGGTTATCAATTTGACCTGTATGTATGTTTTTTCTTTTTTCTATGTTTTTTTGCACATAACTATGAAAATATTGGACCAATTTGGATGATCATCTTCTTCAAAAATAGAGGATGCCTCAACTTAGGTCCCAATTTACTTTTGTAAGTATTGGTCAAGCATCTGACCATTAATTTAGTAATAATATAAAAATAGGCTCAGAAGTGATGGATACTTGTGGGACTAATACAACTCCAGATAAACTTAAATCCAGCATTGGTGAACCAATAGCTTTGAAGCACTTTTGATATATGTCCTATGGCTGGGGGATATGTTCAAAATCCAGGCAGTATGAATCATAGTGGGATGAGCTTAAATCATTATAGATGACTATCACTTTTGCATGATTTAACCAATAAACTCATCTAAATTTGATAAAATATATTATTTTAGATAGCAATCAATAAATTTACCTAGATTGACTAATAAAAGTAACCAAATCTAATAAAATGAATTACTGTAGATGGTGATCAGTAAATTTGGCATACATTGACCAATAAATTCATCTAAATTTAATAAAATGAAGTATTGTAGATGGCAATCAGTAAATTTAATTAATTTAATCAATAAAATCAACTAAATTTAATAAAGTAAATATTTTTATTTAACTGAGGTAAGCCAACCAGGGGACAGACATTACCACACTAAAATGAAAAATCATAATAAAAAAAATTATGATTCAAACAAAAAGCCAAAATGGATGGATCAATTGAATCATACCTAACAAAATATCCAACCAGGTGAGCAGCGAATACTGCTATCCCTCCATGGTGGATGGGTAGGGGGGATTGGGGGGCTCATCTTCAGCTGCATCCATCTCATCCCAGAGTAGGGTGCGTGTTAAGGCAGATAGTAAGGGTGTGGGGGCATCAGCGGCATGGGGTTCAATATCCTTGATGACTGGAACTTCTGAATAGTTGCCAGCCATCATAATTCCAACGATGTATTTGGCCAAAGCGTCTTCAGCTTTGAGGCGGGCATCTGGGAATTTAATGAATGTGGCAATGTTGGTTCAGGTGATTTTTGCTTTCAGATTCCGTGCTACTGTTACCACATTCTGGATGGCTTCAGTGACGTTTTTGTGTAAAGTTTTCATGTTGATCTTACTTTGTGCAGTAAGATTTTTGGGGATGACATGAGGTGGAATTCCTCCTGCAAGCGCAGCCTCAGATTTGGTGGCAGCTTTGCAGAGCAGACGGCAATCTGGTGTGGCGGCTGCTTCTACTGCAAGCTGGTGGTTGCTGTAGAACAGTTTGGCGTTAGGTTGTGGGATATATTTCTGAGGTGGGAATTTTGCATCCCATTCTATGTTACAGAGCCGCTCTACTTGCAACGTCAGTTCTTCAATAATGTTACCTGATTTGTCAATTTCATCTAATAACTCTCAGGGTTTTGGTTGAATTGGATTGGGGAATCAGCATACCATTGAGATTTGTTTGATTTGTTTGCAGACGCATGGGATCAAACTGAAATCCAATCTGATGTTTGATTGGATGAATTATTTATGGCATTGGGGCAAGGTGGATACTGATTGGTGGCTGCAGGTGCAGCTGCAGCATCAGGCATTGGAGGAGGGGAAGGTAGGATCATACCCCATGTTGGAGTTGGCGCAGGGTGGGTAGCGGATTGGTGGGCATCAGGCAAACTTTCAGTGTCAGCGGAAGTTTCTGAGTATGGGCATTTGCGTTTCAAGTGGTCTAACTCAAAACAGGATGGACAAATCATCTATCCGCCCTCAACGCGGGCCCAGAACGGATGGTTGGGGGTAGATGGGATGGTGGCACAAGGGGGAATTGCCAAAGAAATTTTTGTAAATTCAGGGCTGATCATGGCATATGCCCAAGGCCCAGCGAGGCGTGTGGCCCCATTTGGGACCACAAATTGTAAGTTGGGTTGGCGCTGTAGGCTGCCAAACCATTCATCAGCTCCTGGTGGAGCACTTCAGGGGGAGGTGGGTAGGCAAACCAGCAAACTGGACCACTAAGGTGGTGTCATTGGGAGCTGGGTCCAAGTTGTTGGAAGGGGAATATTATTAAATACTAATGGTACCATTGCCGCAGTGGCTGCATCAGCTTCACAGGGGAAGCCAAGATCAAAGTACCCCTTATAGGGGTGGAAGTCAATAAAACAGGCTGGTGTCATCACTGCCTGAGCCATTTTGATAATGGCTTGGTCATCATAGGGGAATAATTTCCTATATTCAACCCTAAGGCCAAAATGCATGTTGCTCCAGGGGAGCACCAGGGGGCAGCGGGGCACCACTTGGGTTCATGTGAGATGGGCATCGAGATCCTTGGGGAGAACAAATCATCCCAAGGGTTTGAAATGACTGGGTGAGCCAGTCTGAGTGCGTTTTCCTATCAGATGGAAAATGGAGGGGGGAGTTTCGCCACTGCCCCACGCTGGGACAGTTGGCGGTGGATCCGCCAACATTGGAGAAAGATTTTAGTGTGCGATTAAGTGTTTGCTTTTAATTGTTTGAATAAATTGCTTTGAAAGTTATGCTGAGCAGAGAGTTAATAAAGTAAATTATTAGTATATTTGTTTATTGTCATGTGAATATGATATAATAGTGGGGATCAACCCCAAAGACAAGGCTGGGCGCCTGGAGGCCCAGAAGGTGAAGTTGCAGGCCCTTCCTGACCTGAAGAACACCCTGGACCAACGCTGGGTCTGGGCAAAATATGCCCAGGTTAGGACCAGTGGTGTGCCAAATGCCCAGCCCCTGATGGCAGCCCAAGCATTAAAATGAACTATATACCAAATTAAGGCGGATGGTTCAGTTTGCTTAGTTTCAGAATAAGGGTTTGAAACCCCGTTCCTGCTATGAAATAACGCGCTCAGGTCAATTAACTTCAGTCAATAACTCGAGTGAAGTCAGTTTTGGCCTATTTTACTAACTTGGATGGAAGTATCACCCTATTGGTGAGTCGCTGCTTGGGCCCACTGTAGCATAACCCCAATTTCCCCATCTGAGCTTAAATACATTTTCCCCTGACCAACATTCCTTGTTGGTCAACTTCTCAAATAAACCTATCCCCCATTTTAAGTCATTTTTTATTTTATGATATTCAGAACGCTCCTGTGCGTGAAACTCTTTAAGTAGGTCTCACGTTCCATTACACTTGCCATCGCAAGTACCATTATGCTCTCCCCTCATGCACCATTTGTCCGCCCAGGATCTCCCTCCAACCTGGGCCACCTAACCCCATCCAATATGTACACCGCGTTACCCTTCTAAAAGGGGTTTAATTATAAAATTTGCATTATTATGCATCAGCGGTTATTGCTCCAGCACCCTCTGCTGGGCTCTAATCCCTCTGGCATTAATGGCTAGTTCCCTGGCATTGGGCCTGTGCACCAAGCACTGCCACTCTGGGAACTAGAGAGTTATAGACACTCTCCTTACATTTATAGATACTATATATAATATATATACAATGAGTTTTAATTTTATAGAGAAATAGTAAGGGATCAAAAATGATATATAGAGATAATAATATTTAAGAAAAGTAGCAAAAAAGAGTCACTTTTAAAAATACACTAATTTTTTGGTGGGAAAATAATTGGGGGTAAAGTTTTTTGGGAAAAAAGAACCTTCTTGAAAAAAATTTTTGGGAAAAAAAGAACCTCCTTTAAAAAAAGCTCTAAAAAGTATAAAATAATTGAGAAATTATACCTCCTCAATAAAACCCTTTTTGAAGTCAGCACCATATTTTAACTGAATTATAATAGGTATTCATATTTTATATACTCAATACTATATATTCTAAGTTACTTATAGTTTACACTTGGACCCAATCCATATATAGGATATAATTTGTATCTGTGAGCAAAATTCTATAAGTCAGATTGGAAAAAGGTGCCAACTTTAAAAAGGGTTTTATTAGAGGAGGCATGATTTCTCAATTATTTTATACTTTTTAGAGCTTTTTAAAGGAGGTTATTTTTTCCCAAAAAAATTTTTAGAAGTACAAACTCATGTTAATAACTAAATTCACCTGAATTTGGTAAGCTATTAACATTTTTAAGTTTACAATTTGTGGGATTTTGGTGAATTCCCTTTTCAACGTTTTTCCCATAATATATGTTAAATTGGCCCTAATATATCCTACCATCCTACTCAATACTATCTTAGCCATGGATTAAATTGATATAAAAGAGATAAAAAAATCCATTAACAGCTAATATACCCAAATACCTTCTTTCTCATCAAGTGATTTATTTGGATAAACTTTAATATAGAATATTATCTAGCATCTATCCTAAACTTAATCTAGTTGACATAACATATTTAATCTATGCATATATTTTGATAAGGGTCTCTACCCCATAAACTAATAAGTGTCTATTGCAACACCCAATAAAATGAGAATATTAAGATCTATAAGTGCATGATAAACCATTTTTACAATGGATACAAGCCATGGCTCAGCTATTTTAGGTTAAATAGTTTAATTAGATGGTTCAAAACTTACCAAGTTAGGAGTTGGTCATCTATCACTATCCTAGGGCTATATATCCTTAGTATCCTTGCATATGTTTTTGATAGGGATGCTTTATACATGCTCTGTAATTTAAATTCACTATTAGAGGTTAATTTGGATCTTTAGCAAAGGTGACACTATGCACATAGATTATCCACATTAATACATCATTAGAAGGTACTAAAAGAAGAGCTTTTATGTTAATATCAGGTATTGGATGAGATGTGTAGTTTTATAGTGTATGGATAGATTTAAACCTATGCAGTACCCCTTTCCTATGCAATCTTTAATATTTGAAGGATTCTTTTATTATAAACTATAAGATAGATTGGCTAGATAATATAGGGGGTAGCTTAAAACCTGGTTGGTTATCTTTTTAATTCATGCTATCAACCCAAAGAAGCGCTAATCAGTTATCTTTTTATAATCCTAAAGAGATGGTAAGATGCTGACTATAAAGTAACTAAAGCTATGGAATAGATCACCAAATGGCCCTATATAGAAACTGAGGTTTAGATATAATTGTATATACAAACTGATAAGGTCAATTATTATTGATGAAAATATTTACAAATCTATTTATCAACCTAAAACAGTATCTTTTACTGATGTGATAAGGGTAACTTATGGTGCATCACCTCTCTCAGATATATACCACTTAAATTTCAGAAATTTATGATTTCTTTTGTTTAAAAAATTAAATCTAATAAGCTCTTCTCATACTATGGCATCATAAAGAATCATATGATTTATAATGATACCTAGCTTTCAAATACATGATTGGATCATAACTATAATATATCATCATCATCTCCTGGAAAGGATCCACTGAGGAAGAAACTGGGGTGGCAACTTGGTAGGATTTACATCCTACTATTATGCCATCTTCCCACTTTCTATTATTGCAAGTAGCAGATGATGATATCAACTATGTAAATCAGTCAAGATTCATCTATAGGTGGTAGCAACATAAACTAAATGATTTATAATATGATGGGTCTATAGATAATAATAAAGAGCTAGATAAACTTTTATTAAAATCAAAGGTATGGTATCCTTAAATTAATCTTCATCTAACCTCTGAAAAATAGGGCATAAAAAGCAGTCAATGTTAATAAAATGTTTACCTTGACATCAAGAGCTAAAAGATGTATAAAATTCAGACTAATAGTGATGCTTCTAAGTTGAAGATAATCTCAACTGTAAACCAAACTGACAAGCTTTTGCCAGCCTCATTGAATGTACAGTTAATATTGTCTAACCTATTGAGGCAAGGTAACCAATGGTAGGACACTGATTGACTCTATATAAGGTAGGTATGCCAAAAAGGTATAAAAATTGGAAGTCTGCCTCTGCTAGCTGTTAGAAATATACATGCCCATCTTAAACTAGTTACACTAACTCTATATGTAGGTTTTACCCAACTAAAAATGGGCAGTATAATTATTAAAATGGTTTATATTAGATACCTAATAGATCAGCTGCTAAGTTTGATATAGTTTGGTGCAATAACTATCTACAAAGTATAAGGCACTCTATCATACTTGGTATAGATTCTCAGGGTAAAATCTAAAGATAAATAATTAAATATAGTGCATAGTCACTCTAGATAAAATATGATAAACTTAGGTAGTTTTAAGATTTAAGATAAAATTAAAATGAGGGGTACCTTCATTATATTAATCTAATCTGATATACCAGCTTAAACTATAGATATAGCCTATATCTACCTTTAAAACTAGAGTAATGATCTCAATTATAGACTAGTAAATAGTTATACAAAATCAAGTAACCTTAGAAAAGTGTAGAGATATCAAGGTATAAATCTGATAACTTATTGATGCTCCTTCCATTTAAACCTATTAGCTTTTAAGAATTTCTATGCGGGATCGTTCAAGGGTTAAAAGTTTGATTTTGAACTGCAATAAAAATTTGGTAGGGTAAAAACTTTAAAATGAAGATATATTCTGAAGCATAAACACCCCCAAATATTTTTACTGCGTTTTATGAACTAAAAATAACCTGTGGTAAGCTCTGAAGTTCATAACTCTTTGGTTTTTAGATGACTAGCCGATTTACCCGTGCTTCGCTACGGTGTCTAAAATTTCAGATTTTCAATTTATTAATTTAGAATTTATATTATAGATAAACAAAACCACTCAGTCAAATCTTTTTGCTCAATCGAATCAACCAAAAACCACTCAGGTAAGCCTCACTGAACTTATCAAAACAACCAATAACTAATCACCCCTCAAAGCTAAACATGTCCTATCGACTCGACCAAAAGCCATTAACCACTCGGCCAAACAAAATAAGCCTATCGAATCAATCAATTAACACCAAACTGCTACCCGAAACATCTCTGTATATTTAAAATCATTGTGTACGTGACATATCTTCCAAACTACTAAATCAACTTCTTCTTAATTTGCCCAAAGTATTTTATTAATTAGGTGAACCAAATTAGGCAGGTTTTTAGAATATATAACCCTAACATCCAAATATCCATGCTTCGCTAAGGTATTTGGTTTATCAAATGGTAAGCTCACATTGTAGCCTATAGGCTGTGCCAGCACTAATCTCGAGCCACTCGGACTAACAGCTTCACTGTTGCTCTCGTGGCTGGTGAGTTGATTATCCTAACTACTTAATCTACTAAAACTCTAATACTGATTTTTGTTGAGTTTCAGGTGAGCAATTTGGTGAATTATTAGATAGTATTCGCCAATTCTCACCCACTCACCCAAATAGATTAAACTTATTAGACTCGATTAGCTTCAGGTGAGTAATTTGGTAAATTATTCAATGATATTTGTCAATTCTCACACACTCGCCCAAATAGATTGAACCTATCATACTCGATAGTTTCAGATTCGATAAAATTCGCCAATTCTCAACCACTCACCCAAATAGATTAACCCTATCAGACTTGAAGGTTTCAGATGTCAGTCAGTCAGTCAGTGAAATTTTTTTATTAAGTAGATAGATATGTCTGAAATAGAGCTTGTAAGATTTGATTACACAGACAGAATTGACACTGAGTTTAAGAAAAGTGTAAAAAATGACCACTAACCACTTAACAAAACAATTTAAAATATCAAATCAACTAAGTATCTAACTGCTCAGCTGTAACTATATACTGATTACCATTGAAAATATATAGGATTTTTACCTGATACATATAAAACTTTATTTGAACATGAAAATTAAAATCTTTGATGGATTAATGTATTGTCATTGAAGATACATAAGTGTACCAAATTTAAGAATTTTTTATTGACAATAAGTATCTGAAATAGAGCCTGTAAAATTCATTACAGACAGATAGACAGAATTGATAGTGAGTTCAAAAAAGTGTATAAAAAGTACGTTACAGGATTAAACAACTGACCTTTTATAGAGTTCAAGTTTTAGAGCCAAAGCTGAGCCAATTATGCTAGATTTTTTTAATAAAAACTCC